>OZ012741.1:576861080-577361080 GCA_963859935.3 Lathyrus sativus
TTCATTTGGTCATAAGGATCTCTCCATGCATAAGTTTAATGATCAAAGGCTAAGTAACTCTATTTGTGTTATTTTTGTTAAGATTGAATTAATTCTTATCATGCACTATTAAAGTCTCTGGAGTAGTAAATTTGGATAGTTCATGACTTTTTTGGATATCTTTTTTGGTTGGCTAAAGGCTTGATTTTCAATCACAATTACTTGTAGTCATTTTGAATTTTGTGATTCATTCATGCACACACCTATCCTCGTCAAAATGCTCCTAACTAGAATAGAAGACAAGGGGGTAAACCCCCCATTCAGTCCAATTCCCATGACGTATATTGAGCTATATCCTTCCTTACTACAAAAGGGGCCAGTGGTTCCTAGACCCCTGGGTCTTCCCTCTGATCCTCTACCTCCACGGTACAACCCAAATGCTCACTGTCTTTTCCATGAGGGTGCTCCTAGATATGATTTAGAAGGTTGCTATGCTTTGAAGCATATAGTGCGAGAATTTGTTGAGAGTAAGATCCTTTCATTCAGAGATGTGGGGTCCAACGTCAAGAGTAACCCTTTGCCTGCACATGGTACTGTTAATGCCATCGAAGAAGTATTTGATGTTTATGTGATCAAAAATGTCGAAGATATTAAAACTCAGTGGAAGCTAGTATGGTTAGGGTTTGTCATAATAATTGTGAAGAATGTATCATTCATCCAAGAGGATGTAAGATGGTGCAAAAAGATATCCAAGATCTGATGATCCAATGAGTTTTGCAAGTCATTATTCTCATAAAGAAATAAGAAATAGCGGTAATTGAGCCTTGCATAAATTTACCAGAGCCGGTTGAGATAACATATCAAAGAAAAGATGTTGTTCAGTCAACTAGTCATCCATCACATGTGGTTGTTTGTATGCCAGCTCCTTTTCCATACGAGAGTACCAAGGCAGTACCATGGAAGTATGACATAACTGTTATTGATAAAGAGCTTGAAGAAGTTGAACATGAGAAAATCTTGGAAGTTGATGGTGCCGATGTCACAAACATCGTGGGAACAAGCAGAATGACCCTTAGTGGTCAAATTTATACTTCCGCATTTAATGTGACCTCTCAAGTACTGGAAAAGGAAGCTTCAGTTGTGATCCCTGCTAAGGAACATAATATGGTTCAGTCTAATCAAGATGCTGAATTTTTGAAGATAATCAAGATGAACAACTATAAGGTAGTCGACCATTTGCATCAAACACCGTCAAAGATTTCCATATTATCCTTACTTATGAATTCCCAAGCTCATAGGGATGCATTGTTGAAGGTTCTTGCACAAGCTCGTGTTACTCAAGACATAACGGTTTGACAATTCGATGGAGTGGTTGCCAATATCACATCCTGCAACACTTTGAGCTTCAATGGTGAAGAATCACTGAAGGATTGACAGAATCACAACCATGCCTTACATGTGTCAGTAAAATGCCAAGAAGATGCTCTAGCTAGAGTCTTAGTGGACACAGGGTCCTCTCTCAATGTTCTACCAAAAATAACACTTGCTAAACTATGATCATCAATTAGGCCTAGTGCACTAGTTGTCAAAGCATTTGATGGGTCTCGGAGGACTGTGATTGGAGAGGTGGAGCTACCAATACTGATTTGCCCACATGTATTCGAAATCACATTTCAAGTTATAGACATTGATCCAGCCTATAGTTTCTTATTGGGGTGACCATAATACATGTCGTTGGGGCAGTGACCTCCACTTTACATCATAAAATGAAGTTTATCATTGACAACAAGCTTGTGATCATCTCTGGTGAAGAAGATCTCGTGGTTAGCTAACTTTCCTCCTTCAGATACGTTAAGGTTGATGAGGATGCTTCGCAAACTTCTTTCTATGCTCTTGAGATAGCCAATGCCATATTTGTGGAAGCAAAGTATCTTGTAGAGAAAGCTAGTTCATCATTTTCATCTCAAAAAATCACAAAGGCGACCATTGAAAGTGGAAGCCCTGAAGGTTTGGGACAAGTCATGGATATCAACATGAAGAAGGATCATTTTGGTTTGGGGTACATGCCCCCTGCTAAGGAAGTAGCCTCGGTCCCTGCGAAGGACTGCATACAAAGCATTCAAGAAGTGTTCCTCAACACAAAATATGTCTATGGCGATCAAGTCGGTACAGTTGAAGATGACACCGGAGATGAAGAAGTGTCAAATATGATGTACCCGTGTGAAGCAACTTTGACTAATTGGGAGGTAATTGAGATCACTGGAGTTATGCTTATGTCAAAGTAATTGTGTTTTCCTTTGTTTTTCAAATCCTTAGCTCTGCCCAAGGATAATGGATCATGTTGTAGGGCCCCTTTATTAGACGATAGGCTTCGATCTAGAGGGGGTGAATAGATCACAAATTTAAAACCAAAAACTATTGGCAATTTTTTCCCAAAGAGTATGGCACACCGGAAACAACCCAAATCAAATCGTCTAACCAAACCTATACCGAAAAAACTCAAATATGTGTAATGAAAACTGATAGAACGATAATGAACACAAATTTTTCAATCAAAAATTAATTCAAGGATCAATCAAATGCAACGCTAATCGTAATACTTATTTCCAATGAACACAAAGCGATAAAAAACACTTAAAGACAATTTATCAAACACTTTGTGTGCGATTGATCATGTTTGGAAATTCGATTTATTTTATTGATATAAAAAGCCAATCAAAATCAAAGTAATTATGATTATATCAACATCAAGAGTTTAAAAGATAATTGAAAACAATTTCTAATCGAAATTGAAATTTTCTGGCGCATGCAACACGTGATGATATGTCTAATGTCCCAACATCAGAGTGCAATGTCATGACAGATGTTGTGACATCTTAAGTATGATAGAAACAATTTATCCAACTGTTTAAATTGAGCAGAATTTTAAATACAGAAAGATAAATAACACAGTTAATTGTTAACCCAGTTCGGTACAACTCACCTGCATCTGGGGGCATCCAAGCCAGGAAGGAAATCCACTATAACAATATTAGTTCAAAGATAAACTCCCCCATTTAAAACTTATCACCTAATCAATACTCGTGCTATTTCTACCTAGGAACTCCTAGATATGAGAAACTCCTTTCACTTCCCACAATCACCTCAATGATAGAACCAGTCACAAACCAGTGACAAGAACCAAAACAGAAGATTACACTTCCAATAAACAATACTTAGTTTTTCTTAAAAGCTTTTAACTAAGAACAATACTCAACTCCTTGCTTATAAGTTTTAGATTGATAATAATAAACAATAAAAAAATTGTCTACCATGTGTATTGAACGATACAATGGGTGACTTACAAAATCACACACAAGAGACTCTCAAACCCTAAGTTTCTAAAACTTTTCTTCCCCTAGTTTTTACAAAAGTGAAAACCATTAACACATTAGGTTTAGGTTGCTCTTTAAATAATCCTCAGTAGTTCACAGGCTTCAAAATATTTACCCAGATATTTCTTGATCCACATGCTAAGGGATGCATAAATTTTGCAGAAAAAATCTCCTTGACTCTTAAAACAAATCATCAAGTTTCTTAAATTGTCTCAACATCCAATTTTAGAAACTTATGAACAATTGAATATCAAATCAAATGTTCCAGATTAAATCTTCTTGACCTTTGAAAATAAGTGAGATATATCCAAACAAAATCTCACAAAATCAAATCAAATAATACTTCAAATCTTCTCAAGATTTTTTGCATGAAATTAGAACCAAGGATTCCAAAATAACTCCACGAATTATGCAACAAAAACTCTTTTGTTTTAAAAAAATCTCCACCTTGATTTACGCCAGCAAGATATCTCACCAGGATAGCACAAAAGATTGCTAAAAAATAGTAAGAAACAAATCACAACATTCTGAACAGAATGTTGTTCAGTTATGTAGTAACATGTTAGAGCATCAGTCTTGACATCCTATACTTAAACCCTGCACACCATGAATAAACAACCTGCAGAGATTTTTAACCCACATGTCAAGACATCTTGTACAACATATAGCTGCAGTAACATGTTTTAACAAAAATGCAGCCAACACAGAACTTACAATCTCTCCCTTTGGCAAATTTTTGGCTAAAACAACCTTTGCACAATAATTATGGAGAAGAGGAATAAAATCACAAACACAAAACACAAAATACATGAAAAACATGTAAACTTTGTACAAACTTCAGACAGAAAGATATTAGAGATAAAATGCAGCTACATATCATCAGAGGTTATAACTCCTTCAAACTTCAGAAATCAGATATCAAGACATGTGGTCTAACATCACATCAATAAAACTCCAGCACAACAACCTCAGACACGTCCATTACTCCCCCTGTCACATATAACTAATACTCCCTCTCAAGGGGAACACCCAAAGCACAAGGCACAAAATCATGAACCTTCCAAGTTCACACATTAGAAACCCATATGGCAAAAGCCACACACATTAGAAACATATACATCAGAAGCTACACATATTGTAACACCCTTTTTCTACCCCAAAATTATCAAGGCAAAATAACACATAAATCAGAGTGAATAAATAAATCTCATTAAAATGCCACTAAAAGGGCGTACATTCTCAAATTCATCAAAATAGGATCCGTACTCCGTAACTACGGGTTTTTCCCAAAAAATACATCAAAGCATCATAAACAGCGGAATTCAAAACATAATTAATCAAGATAACGTCAATGGTTTAAAATCAACTCAAGGAACCCAACCCGATGTTACATATCAGAGCAAGACCCTCTATGCTGATCAAAAGACTAAAACGCTCAAAAACTTCAAATTAACTCCTCGTCAGCGTCCACGGCTAAACTGGATCATCTGCACGTTACCCACATGGAGGTAACATTCAAATAGGCAGGGTGAGTAAAACAATTCATAATAATCAATGTATGACAATTAATGCATAAACGACAACATATTCATATTCAACACATTCATATTACTCACATATGCCTCAAAGGTCACAACATCATAATTTATACACAAAGACTCATAAATGCAATGCAACCCAACTCAATGCATGTGGTACCAATCATCACAGTTCGATGGACACTGGGCCATCAACCCTCCATAGATCCCCATCAATAGGATCGGAGCACGTCAAAATACTTCACATCCACACAGTGGGATTGAAGCCAAAGCAATCGAATGCGCATGAATGCATGATGCACACGTCACAATAATAATCCTCACAATACAGCATATGGTGCATCATCATTCATCATCATCACATAAATCACGTAAAGCATTTGTTTCCCTTGAAAATCGGAAAATAACCGCTGATCTTCCAAATCTACCTTTGGTGACTCACAGGATCGATCAGATTGATCCTAGGACATGTGCTAAAAGATTTATTTTTGGTTTTAAGAATTTATTCAAGTTCCACACTCGAACAGTATTGGGATAAAAGAATCCTAAAGGAACATCTATTCGACTACGAGTTAATTTAAAGGTAAAGTGAGGCTTCTAATAAAAGAGAAGAAAGTTTGTTGGTAAAGGTGAAGTTAGATTGAGGACAAAGAGAAAAGAATTGCATAGGAAGGAGAGAAATAAGGCAAGGAGAAAAAGGGGTAAAGACAATAAAAACAATAAAATATTTTGTAAAACTTAAAGTAAAAACAAGTAAATTTCATTAAGTTAAAAGATGGTGTGTTTACATCACGTACATTCTCTTACAACACTCGCTTTCTCTATAATCAGATACTTGGAGTAATTTCAAGAGTAATTTGTACAATAGTAAATTACAATACACTTTGGACATGCCTAAGACACCCTATTTATAGTAATAAAAAATAACTTCTCATAACCTCCACCATAATCTCCTTCCGCCACTTGTCTCAAATGCATGGATCTATTACTCATAAGGTGACACGTGTCTCCCTCAATTTTCCACAAACAAAACCGTTCCCTCCAATATTCAAATTTCAAATACTTCGACAAACCATTCGTCTCAGAAGGCGGTCGAACTCTTGGCTTCTGGGTGAGTTCTTCGACTTAGCTATTTTGCTTCTTTCGACCATTCTTTTGGTCTCAACCTATCTTTTACCCTTTTTGTCTTAAATAGCTTCTTTCTAACTGAGGCTTCGAATTTAGGAGCTAACAAATTACCCCCCAAAAATGTCTTTTCAACTTCGACTGTGGAAAAGCACATTTTATGACAACGTCTGGCTTTCGACGCCTCTTTGCCCCCATGAGTGTCGCCTGATACTCCTTTCCATCAATGCCAGTCTGAGAAGTTGAAAGGGGATGAAAGAGAAAAAGGGAGATAGTTATGAACACGCAAGCTACTGTTCCACCACCTTGATGCACGTTTTATGATGTCACTATCATCATGGCTATTTCCTCGGGACTCAACAAAATCGTGGGCCATCATCACCCTTCCACCCTCGGGGACATGAATTGCAACTACTGCCTCTGACATCCCACATCCAACCATACACGTGGCCCACTAACTCTAGCCCCTTAATGATGGAAACTTTCAGTCTTCCACTCACTATATAAGTAATTTCCCTTTGATGTTTTCATTTTTTACAACTTCTCTAATTCTTCACGACTTTCCTTGCTTTTTCTCTAATTTTCTACTTCCAACCAACAAACTCTTACTTCCTTTAACAATGGCTGATCATCAAAAGAAGAAAATGCAACCCAAAGGACAAACTTCTACATCAACACTTCCTCCCTTTGTTAGCTTGAGCGGCCCCCAGGTGGTAAAGAATCAACAGTTCATCCGTGAACCCCTGACGGAGGAGAAACGCCACATTTACGAATCTCAGGTAATCATTCCTGTTACTGTTGCAGGGAGACCTTTAGCCATGTCTGGGCCTTTACCCCCTCCAGGTCTCGACTACTCCACCATTAAAGATTTCTTCCCCTCTTATAGAACCACTAAACCCCTAGGGCAAAAAGACTTTAATAAAATTTCCACTGACCGTCCTGATAGCCTGAGCCTTTTCGACGTAGATTTTAGGTATCTTCATGATGGGGCCAGATTATTTAGGGCCATTCCCTACTTCAAAGATTCCGAACTCTATCTCAACTGGCTGACAAAAATAGAGAAGGTAAAAGTCTAGGAATGGAAGGACACTAGGATTTACGATCTAATTATGATGTCGAATGTAGGCCCTTCGTACTGCCCTCTCATGCTGGCTTCCTCCTTATTATTCTGTGACAGAACTCACAACACCTTCCACCTTCCTTGTGGAATGATGACCCCCACTCTACTTGATATAGCTGCCATTGTAGGCCTAAAACCCTACGACTTAGTTTATGATCCCGAGATTGATAGTCATGACAGCATTGGTTTTGCCAATACTAAACATACTTATACATCTTTTGTCCAACACTACCATAATAAAACTAGTACCTCTGTTAACGATGAAGAACATATAGCCTTTTTGGCCATGTGGTTGTCCCATTGTGTATTTTGTACCAAATCCTTGCAGGTGGCGCGGAAGTATCTGGTCCTAGCCAACCAGCTCCATGTGAAGAGAGGTGTTTGCCTCAGTGAAATGATCCTGGCCAGTCTTTATGAAGCCTTAGGCGAAGGTGCGGGTAAATTGAAAGATCCTGACAACCATGGCAACTTGCTGTTGTCGGGCCCTTTCTGGCTTCTTCAGCTGTGGCTTAATGCCACTTTTGAGCATAGTCTTCCCAACAAAGGTGAAGTTGATGAACGTTCGCCTGCAGTTGCTGAGAGAATAGTCGAATGGCCTCGCCTGGCTCAACTTACTCCTAGCGAGGAAGGTCATTCCCTTCGGTCTAATTTATCCATCTTTGTTCATATGTTTGCAAAACGACATGAGTTTACCGCGAAGATGGCTCCCTTCACAGAACGAAAATGTGGGTCAGAATGGTTTACTAGACCCTTCCCTGCTCCCTTAAAGAAACACGAGGAGGAGTCAAAGCTGATCTGGGAGAGATTCCTCATTCCTGGCCTACTGATCTACACACTAAACCTTGTAAAATGTCACTCCAGCTTGCTAGCCTATCAACCGAACTTGGTGTCCAGGCAATTCGGGTTAATTCAAACCTTGCCCAAATGCCTGTATGACTAGAAGTCCCATATCATCCTCCCTTTTACTGTGCTATCTCCTCTGGATTGTTCGACGCAACTGGCACGCCATGCTCACAAGTCCTACCTCACACCCGTTCACTTTGAACCTTCTTACTTTTGCTCCCAAAACTTCTATGACTGGTGGTCGAAACATTACGCCTCATAATTTCTTGACACTCCTAGTTTTACTCGCTTGATTGACCAAGCTTTCATTGATGTACAGGAGAAAACCAAGAAAGGCAAGTCTACTCATATCAAAGAGATCCAAGCCTTCCAGAAGTATTTCAAAACTGCCTATCGACCAGATGATGTTAGTCGAACCATCCGCGAGGCTGCTGTCACTTTGAAAGAAATTTTTTCCAAAAAATTGGATAATTTAAAGATTCCTTCTTCTGTTCCTCGCGAGAAACGGTATGAGGTTTCCTTTAAACTTTTTTCCCCAAAAGTCCCTCAACTACCAACCGCTGGTTTTGGCGTGGCTCTTGCCCCTCCATTTCCAGATTGGTTTGTTTGTGGAGACGCTATAAAAATTCTTCGACAGCAGTCTAAGCCCAAGGCACAATGGGTGGTTCCGACTAAACATACACTCGATACGTTTAAAGGGAACCTTCATGTCAGTATCGAAGATGTTCGCATCGAATTCGACATTCTTGAAGGTTCGTCCCCCTTCAGTTTGCACTTCCCTCTCTGAGCTTTATTGTTGCTAACTGTTTTAAGTATCATCTATTTTTTTCAGTTGCTCCGAAACGTGTTGCCCCAACAGCCAGAACTGAAGTCAAGGACGAAGGTCAAAAGGTAGCCTTCCGCAGCTTTTTACTATCTCGATCTCTTTAATCAATCTCACCATTTCATATTGTTTTCAGGCTAGTCAAAAACCACCTACCCCTCAAAGAAGATTAAAAAGGGCTTCTCCCCAAGTTATTCTTGATTCTGATGACGAAGACGAGTCTCCTCGTGAGAGTCTTCAAGTGAAAAGAAAAAGAAAGATTATCCATGATGTGGATGCTCCTGATGCTCCACCTGTTCCTGTTGTGACCAACACACCTCAACCTACCAATCCTCCTCAAGAACCTACTCCAACTCCCTTAGGGGATGCTTCAATCCAAGCGGTTGTCCCCATGGAAAGTGACAATTCGAGTCCCGCTGACGAAATTGTCAAGGTATGTTGTGCATCTACCTCTCCTTGGGTCTTTGCACTGGTCCTTTAGTCTTTATTCTTTCTAATCTCCACCTTTTTTAGAATGATGCTAGAGCTTCACGATCTAATCCCACCGCGGTTCCTCTGTCGCTCTACCCCTTGAATAGCCAAGGTGAGCCTACCTATCATCCCACTTCTGATTTGGGTTCTGGTGTGAGTTCACTTGGTGAAATTAATAAACCTGATTCCTTCACGGCCCCTCCATCTCCTGCAAAGACCACTACCCAGCAGTTTCAGACTGACGGTTCTGATCATGAAGATGACAATCCTCAGGTTAATCCTATTACAGTGGATGATGAGGTTGGCGCTTCAGAGGGGAAAACAACTTTGGCTGATACGACCAACTTTCCTTTGGGTCAGACAGTAAATGTGGATGAAAAGGCTGTCGAGGGTGATCAAGCCACTGAGGATCAGGCTAAGCTCCAGCTTGAATTGCATGAATCCAGTGACAAAGGCGCTGGGGATGAAATGGAGGAGGATGGCGACAAATCAAAGGACAACCAAGATAAAGAATTGAAAATTGTGGACACCTTTGTCAAAAAACCTGCAACTGCTGAAACAACAAAGACTCCTGTTCCTTCTACCCCAAAGGATACTCCAACGAACTTCTTCCCAGACGAAGCTCAACTTACTCCCGCCGAACTGGATGCATTGAAGGTTTCTAACCCTCGACAATACATCAGACTTTTGTTGAGTAGGAGAAGTCATTCTTCTAGCCGCACTCCTAGTGCTTCGACTTCCGAGGGGCAAACCTCAAAGGCACCAACTGATAGTGCCCTCGACAAGGTTAAGCAAAAGATCTTCAAAGGGGATCTTTTTACCCTCTTGCAGATGGGCCTTGCCATCCATCTTCCCCTCAAAGCTCTTCTTCAAAAAGTGGACATTAAATCCCTTACTCCTGAGGCTGCAAGTGTTATTCAAGAGGTTGATACCCTGATCGACTGGGTTTATAAAGACTATCGACTGTTACCCCAGATTGAGGGTGAGATTGAGACGAAGGCTGGCAGCGAAGCTGCCGCTTGGAGCGCTGTTGTCGACTCTGAGGAGAAGATTGCTGAGTTGGAAGAAACAAAGGAGAAAAATAAACAAGAGGTCCTGACTAACGGGGCGAACATCACCTGCTGGGAACGGAAGGTTAAAAAGCTCCATGGTAAGATAGCGAAGGCTAGGAAAAGGAACATTGAATTATCTTCCTTCGATGACTCCGCCTTAACAGCTGAGCTTGATCATGTCGTCACCTATGCTGAGGAAGCCCGTCGTTTGGAATCTGAAGTTGCCCAGCTGAGGGCAGATAAGGCTCAATGCCAAAACCGTTTCGAACTTCAAAAATCGACTTACCTTAAGATGAAGGCAAATCTTCCTTTTTGATTTGTTGGGTTTTTGTAATAGAGCAGATTATACTGACCTTTATGACCCATTTTTTATTTTGTTTGTAAGACATTGGGCCATTTTGGCATATTTTAAATTACCATTTATGGCTTCGCTTTATCTTTGACAATTATTCTGTTGATATTTTCACCTCTTGAAGTGCAGACTTATACTTCTTTAAATATTTGCCATTTACTTTTAATACTCTCTCATCTTTACTCAGCTCTGTCACTTCATATGCCCCGTTGAAGAATACTTTCGATACCTGGAATGGTCCTTCTCACTTCGGGGACCACCTACCTAGGGACCTCACCTTTTGATCCATAGGCAGGATTACCCTCCATACCAAATCTCCAACCAGGAAAGTCTTTGCTTTGACCTTCTTGTTATATGATTTCTCCACTCTTCTCTTTTGTCTTCTCAAGAGTTCTAGAGCTTTTAATCTCTCTTCGTCTAAGTCGACTAACTCGTCAAGCATCATGTCCCAATAAATCTCTCGAGGGATTTCATGATGTCTTTGAATTCTTACTGACTGTATGTGTATCTCAACTGGCAATACTGCGTCATGGCCGAAAGTGAGTCGATAAGGGGAAGTGTTGGTTGCTTCCTTCGGGGATGTTCGACATGCCCATAGGACTTGATCCAATGTATTATGCCAATTCCTAGGCTTGCTTCCAATCTGCTTCTTTATCATGCCAATTATTACTTTGTTTGCCGCTTCGACTTGACCATTGGCCTGGGCATAGTAAGGTGTCGAGGTAAGGAGTTTAAATCCCATTTATTTAGCAAACTCCTGCATCTTCCTACCCGTGAATACTGACCTTTGGTCTGTCGTTATTGTCTCTGGTAGGCCAAACCTGTAGATGATATACTTCTGAATGAATTCGATAACATCTTCTTGGTCTACCTTCGGTAGAGGTATAGCCTCGATCCACTTGGTAAAATAGTCTATCCCTACCAGAATGTACTTCTGGTTTTTGGAAGACGCGGGTCGAATCTCTCCTATAAGGTCTAGAGCCCAACCTCTAAATGGCCACGACTTGACTATGGAATGCAACTCGCTTGCTGGGACATGTTGTATGCCAGCGTGAATTTGGCATTCCTGACAACCTTTGGCGAACTCGATGCAATCTTTCAGCATCGTGGGCCAGTACATCCCCTGGCGAAACAACAACCATTTCATCTTATGGCCCACTTGGTGTGCTCCGCATGTCCCACCATGGACTGAGGACAATGCCAAGTATGCTTAAGATTCACTGAGGCATTTAAGTAAAACTCCCTCAGAAATTTTCTTAAATAACTCATTTCCAAACAGGACGTAGCTTAGTGCTTAGTATTTTATCTTTCGTTCTGTAGTCGTTGGAGGGTCCTGAAGGTATTCTACCAGAGGTTTCCTCCAATCTTTGTCTGTCAGACCTTCGACTGTAAAAATCTCAAAGGTTTCCTCACCGGCGTAGCCAAATTTCGTGACTTCCATGTCTGATGGTCTCAAGCCCACGGATACCACCTTACCTCTGGCCTCGATGGCCTCTTGCAAGTTCTCCTTCGAGACCCTGTATCCTGAGGCAACCTGTGCTAGGTCGTTGGCTATCTGATTGTGTATTCGTGGTATGTGTCGAATAGTGCAAACTTCAAATATTTTGAGTAGTCTGTTAGCTATTACGAAATACATAATGAGATTTTCTTTAACGCATTTGAACTCCTTTGTTAGCTGTTTTACAACCAACTCTGAATCTCCCATTATTTCGACTTGGGTTGCCCCCAATTCTAACAAAATCTAAAGTCCGGCGATCAAAGCTTCATATTCAGCTTCGTTATTAGAACATAGGCCCTCGACTCTATACTTGAATTTTGTTGGAATTTTGTCAGGCGAAATGATCAATAGACCTATGCCTATCCCATTCTTGTGACTAGACCCATCAAAGTATAGCTTCCAAGGCTCTAGTTCGAAAAAGTTCAGGGTGCTTTCATTTATGGAATGGTCGACAATAAAGTCTGCCACTATTTGCCCTTTGACCGCTTTGAGCGGTCTGTACGTCAATGAATACTCAGTTAATGCTAATGTCCACTTACCAATTCGACTATGCAAAATAGGTTTGGACAACATATGCTTAATAACATCAAAATGTGACGAAACGTAAACATCAACTGGTTTTATATTGCTTCAACTTCATACATGAGAAATACAAACATAAGCATAATTTCTCTATCTCACTATACCTAGTTTCTGCATCATTTAAAACTCTACTAAGGTAGTAAATGGCTCTTTCGACTCCACTTTCATCCTCTTGCGCAAGCATGCTCCCTAGAGTTTTGTCTGACGCTGCTATGTATAGTCTCATGCTTTTATTTTGACATGGAGGTGCAAGGACTGATGGATGAGTCAAGTAGTCTTTGATCTTGTCAAAAGCCCCTTGTTGATCTCTCGTCCATTCGAACTTCTCCTTAGTGGCTCGAAGCAACGGCGAGAAGGCTTGTGTTTTTCCACTGAGATTCGATATGAACCTTCTTAGGAAATTTATTTTGCCCAACAAGGATTGAAGTTCCTTCTTGTTGGATGGTGCTTTCGCTTCCATGATGGCCTTCGTTTTGTTTTGGTTGATTTTGATCCCCTTCTTGTGGACTATGAAACCCAGAAAATCTCCTGCTTGCACACAAAATGCACACTTGAGGGGATTCATCTTGAGGCCAAATTTCCTCATTCTCATGAAGAATTTGCGCAGGTGTTCCATATGAGCCTTTCCTGACACAGATTTTATCACAATGTCATCAATGTATATTTGCATAAAGGACTCAATGTAGTCATGGAAAATTGAATTCATCGCCCGTTGATACGTTGCCCCAACATTTTTTAGGCCAAAAGACATCACTACCCATTCGTAAGTGCCTAAGGCCCCTGGGCAACGAAACGCCATTTTTGGAACGTCGTCTTCAGCGATGAAAATCTGGTTGTAACCAAAATATCCATCCAGCATGCTAAGGTATTCGTGGCCAGCGGCTGAATCGACTAGCATTTCTGCCACTGGCATCGAATACTCATCTTTAGGGGTTGCTGAGTTCAAATCCCTAAAGTTTATACAGACTCTTAAAGATCCATTTTTCTTAATGACTGGTACAATATTTACTAGCCATTCGACATACCTGGTTGTACGGATGAACTTGCATTGGAGGAGTCTTTCGATTTCCTCCTTTATTTTTGAAAGGATCTCAGGGGCGAAACGTCTTGGATTCTGCTTGACTGGTTTTTTGCCAGGCTTGATTGGTAGCCTATGCTCGACTAGATCTCTTTTTATACCTGGCATTTCGTCTTAGTCCCAAGCAAAACAATCCTTGTACTCTCGTAGCAACTAAATGGTTTCGACCCTAAGTTGGGGTTCGAGGCTAGAGCTGATATAAGTTGGCCTTTTGATTACTCCATCTCCCAGGTCAACTTCCTCTAGTGGATCTTGTGCCAACATTTTGAGATCGCTGGTCAAAGGATCCTTTTCAAAACCCAAAGGCTCATCGTCATATATGGTGTCGAGTCTCTGCCCCTCGTATTGAATCTTAGGGTCGAAATACCCAACTGGACCTGCTTGTTTGGATTTTTCATTGGCTCCCTCAGCCATTTCATTATTAGCGGCCTCCAGGGCCGTTTGTAGCTTAGTTTCGGCCACGTAGGCCAAAATCCTTTGAAGCGTTGCGGCTTCAGTCATCATCATCGAACTCACTTCCCCAGCCAGTGGGGTCTACGGGAAGTTCGCCAAGGTATGGTAACCTTTCGCCTGGAACTTCCTTGTCCCATCGGAACCCTTCGACAAGATGCAGATATAACGAGCAATACACTTTGTCATTAGGTGTAAAGTCGAAGTATGCAGGTTCACATGGCCCTATATCGGCCAAATGTTTGTCAAACTATCCTCTATCAATATGGTTTATAGGTGCCTTAAAGTACCCCTGATCTGCTTCGATGTTTTCGACAATACCATCTGGTCTCCAGATGTCGATCCTCTGATGCATCGACGATGGTACTGCCCCCACTCCATGGATCCATTCTCTTCCAAGTAATAGATTATAATTGGCAGTGGTCTCCACCACCATGAAGACAGTCGGGCGAGTGATGGTTTCGACCGTGACATTCACCTGAATGACCCCCATGGTCGAACCCACTTTTCCTTCATAGTTTGATAGCACCATGTTGTATGGCTTGGTGTCTGTCTCATTTTTCCCAATTTTGTTCAACAGAAAATGCGGCATTAAGTTTACCGTAGCGCCGCAATCCACCAGTATTTTGTTAATTGGGACCTTCTCTATTTGTGTTGTAATATAAAGAGGCTTCAGATGGTTTTTCATGGCCTCTGTTGGCCGTTCAAAGAACACATTTTGTTCCTCAACGCAGCCGTTGTTCATTACATAATAGCATACCGGCTTATGAGCCGTTATTTCCTAGTCTGTATATGTGTCTGAGTTTTCAACTACGGAAACCCTGTCGAATTCCCTGGGCATTACTGATACTACGTTGACCAAAATATCCAGCGTATCATCAAAGTCTTCATCAAAATTATCGGTCATTTCATCGTCGACCGATTTCCTTTGTTCTTCGACCTGTGTTAGAAACAACTTTCTTCCTACAGGTGTCTTCCCGAAAGCCTTTGTTCGACCCTTCTGTTCAATGGGAATGTTGGTGCTGGATTGTGGTTGGTCTTTAATGGCACCTTCTCTATGTGCTTTTCTCCTTCTCTGCTCGTGCCTCCATTGGAACCGAGACATGGGATTTTTCCCTTTATAATTTTCTGACACATGAGCCGCTTTTGAAGACTGAAATTCCTTTTGATAGCTTAGCGAAGATCCTCGTTGTACTTCGAAGTTCTTCCATCTCTTTTGCCCTTGCTGCTTATTCTCATTGGGCTTCATCCACTTTCCATCAGTGGCCTTAGCATTGGGCTTAAAGCTAGTGGGTTTGTTCATCGGGGGCCTTATGCGAGGGTCAGATCTCTGCTGAAGGCCTCTTCGAGGGTCGAATCTTGGCCTTTCATTTTCTTGCCTCAGCCTTCGTGTCCCTTCTAGCTTTTGTGCATCTTTCTTGTTGAATATGGCGCTGCATCGAGGACAAAGCATCACACTAGGACCTTTCTCCTGGCAGCGATGAAGAAAAGACACAATGGATTCCTCCTGCTCTGGGTAGGCTTCCCTCGTGTGTGTTTCCTGGTAGTTCGACTCACTATCCGCTACCTCCTCATGTTGAGTGATTTGAACCATGTTAATTTCAACTTCTTTGGCCAGATTAAGCTTCTTCAATCTTAACTCCACGCCTTTGGTGGCTTCATCAATCTTAACGAAGTCATCAGCTGTTTCCTTGGTCACTATCTCCCAACCCAGATTGTTCCTGTTGCTTGGGCCTTTGGTTTCATCCCTCTGGTCACAACTATCAACTTCTATTTCGACACAGCTCTCTTGTCCGAAGCTGATGGTAACTTTCGCGATTACAGCTTTGTCTATGGGATTGCCAGCAGCCTCTGTTACTTCGATTGAGAAGTCGTAACTGTTGACAACTTCGATCATATTAGCCTCGACTAGCTCTGTGTAATTTGCGTCTGCCGTTTGTAGAAGATCTGATTCGACCTTCATTTGGCCACCAGCTTTCTCTCCGAACTTTAGACGTCCTTCTTGGATTGCATTCTGAATAAGGTCCCTAAAAAGAAAACATTGAGATGTTTTATGACTCAAAAAGTTATGATATTTACAAAACCCTCTTTTCTTCCTTTGTTCTATAGACGACATTTTGGCGCCAGGAGGCACTATCATTTGTCCGTCTTTAACTAACAAATCGAAGATTTCATCACATTTTGTGATGTCGAAAGTATATGTTTTCTTTGGGAACCTATCATTCTTTTCAGATTCGACATAACTCTTCCCTTGTGGGGGAGTCAATACTTTGCACAAGTAAGGTGGTCCTTGCTTGAGTTCAGCAAGATCCATTTCGCCATCGTCGAAACTCATAGACTCATCACACAGACCTTCGACGTTATCATTAAATTCGACAAAAGCTATCTTTTTATTTTTATTAAACTTAGCCTTCTCGTCTTTGATTCTTTCGAGTTGTCAAACTCAATCGGCTAATTGGGCCATGTCCCTTAGGTACTGGGTATCCAACTTTTTCCTAATAGAGTAGTCGAGACCGCCAGCGGCCATTTCGACTAACTCATGTTCAGGGACCTGCGTGAAGCATCTGGCCTTAAGCAAACGGAACCTATTAAGGTACCCCTCTATTGGTTCAAAGAACTTACGCTTCACACTAGCGAGTTCCTTTAAGCTAATTTTAGTCTGACCCATATAGAACTGTTCATGGAACAAACACTCTAACTGGGTCCAGTTACATATCGTGTTAGGGGGAAGCGTCGTGAACCAGGTGAAGGCGTTCTTAGTAAGAGAACTTGGGAAGTATTTTATCCTAAGGCTTTCTTCGTTCGCTATCTCTCCAACCTCGATTAGGTAACGAGCCACATGTTCGACAGTGGATTCCGTCGTATCTCCTGAAAACTTAGTGAATTTAGGTACTTTCGTCCTAGGAGGTAACTCCGCCTGAAGGATATAGTCTACTATAGGTGAAGTGTAGTTTGGCCTGGTAAAACCAGTGTTTAACCCATTTCTAGCCATAATTCTCTCGACCATGGCCGCTAGATTATTGTCTACGGCTATGTTGTTTCGATGAACACGTTGGACTACATTATCTGCGTCTTGGTTTCGATTCACCACCACCACTCCTGGATTTCTTTCTCCCAAGCCACGGGGTTGGTTTTGCAAAGGCTCTTCCCTAAGCCCTTCAACTACCGGAGGGACTATCCTTCCTTGGTTTCCTACGTCGACTTCTACCATATTCGCCAAGTTGTCTCGTGGGACATCCGCTACTGCGGCTTGGTTTCTGGTTAAGAGAGGTACCCCCATGAATTCAGTCAATCTTGTTAATTGTACCGCCAATTGTTGATTGGTCTGAGTTGTATTTTGGATTAATGGTTGAAATATTTCACCCATAGTTTGTGACAAAGTCTGAACCATCTGTAGGTTGCTTTCATCCATCTGCTGTCTCAAACAAGCAACTGAGGTGTTGGTTAAATTGGGGGCTTGTGTCGAATACCCTAAACTCTGGGGGTTTCGGCCCATGTTCACACCTGACCCTGACCCTTGTAGCGGCGAAGCCACCGCTTGATCTGAGAATATAGGAGGTGCACTTTGGAGCCCTTGTATCATAGCAGTGGACATCCCATATGAGGGGTTTCTTGGTGATTGTGAAAAACCAGGGGGCACAAACTGCCTGGACGTCGAACTCCTTCCTAACAAAATATGAGGATTTGACGTTTGGTGACCAATGTATTCCAACATTGGCTAAGTATAAGGTCTTATCACTGTCGACCCCACTCCAAGTACTGAAGACTCGACACTGGCCTCACAGGAAGCACCGTTTGTTCTCCAGTCGACGGTATCGGAGGGGGAACTCCCTCGTCTCTTATTCCTTAGATGGAACTGTCTCCTTGTTGGTTGGAGTTATCTGGCTGGTTTGTATCCGTAACCATGTTCTTACTGCTTCGTCTTGATCGCGTCTCTTCGTTTATAGCGGTAATTTTACCACTTCTCAGTAACATAAAAATGTACCTTCTCACGAAAAAGGACCAGTATAACTGCAGAATTTTTATAAGTTTAATTTTATAAAATAGATTCTCTAGCACTGTCCCACCGGGCGTGCCATTTTGTTTCCCTTGAAAATCGGAAAACAACCGCTGATCTTCCAAATCTAACTTTGGTGACTCACAGGATCGATCAGATTGATCCTAGGGCATGTGCTAAAAGATTTATTTTTGGTTTTAAGAATTTATTCAAGTTCCACACTCGAACAATATTGGGATAAAAGAATCCTAAAGGAACATCTATTCGACTACGGGTTAATTTAAAGGTAAAGTGAGACTTCTAATAAAAGAGAAGAAAGTTTGTTGGTAAAGGTGAAGTTAGATTGAGGACGAAGAGAAAATAATTGCGTAGGAAGGAGAGAAATAAGGCAAGGAGAAAAAGGGGTAAAGACAATAAAGACAATAAAAGATTTTGTAAAACTTAAAGTAAAAACAAGTAAATTGCATTAACTTAAAAGATGGTGTGTTTACATCACGTACATTCTCTTACAACACTCGTTTTCTCTACACTCAGATACTTGGAGTAATTTCAAGAGTAATTTGTACAATAGTAAATTACAACACACTTTGGACATGCCTAAGACACCCTATTTATAGTAACAAAAAATAACCTCTCATAACCTCCACCATAATCTCCTTCTGCCACTTGTCTCAAATGCATGGATCTATTACTCATAAGGTGACACGTGTCTCCCTCAATTTTCCACAAGCAAAACCGTTCCCTCCAATATTCAAATTTCAAATACTTCGACAAACCATTTATCTCAGCAGGCGGTCGAACTCTTGGCTTCTGGGTGAGTTCTTCGACTTAGCTATTTTTCTTCTTTCGACCATTCTTTTGGTCTCAACCTATCTTTTACCCTTTTTGTCTTAAATAGCTTCTTTCTAACTGAGGCTTCGAATTTAGGAGCTAACAACATCATATCTCATGTTATCACATAGTTCATCAAATCATGGTAGTTTCATCATATTAACTCAATCGATACATCATAGAAACTATCATAACATCATGTACCCATCACCTAAAACCCATTGTCATACTCGGGGTAACTCATCCCAGAAATCCCAGAATCACACATCACGGCATCGCTGCACAACAATTAATTTCGCAAACTCTGCTACGTTCGCTGGCTCGCTCGCTAGGCGAGTCTCGTAGCGAACCCCTCGCTGGCTTGCCTCTAGCGAATACTCGCTGGCTTGCTCGCTAGGCGAGTCTTGTAGCGAACCTTCGCTGGCTTGCTCGCTAGGCGAACAGTGCGATGACAACAACTTCTGCTACGCACCAGAACTGATTTCCACCCAAAACTCATACGAATCATTCACCCAATGCCCCCAAAGTATCCCTAAACCATCCCTAAGGTTATACGACAATAACGGTACAAACTCTATGGTTCATTAGGCTAATCCGGCAACATTTACACTACCTAAAACACTATTTTCCTGCAATTGCTCTGAGTACATCAAAGTTGCTCACATTTGAATATTCCTATTCCTACAGGGTCAAACATATCACAATCCAAGGTTTTGGTTTCCAAACTCACATTAATATTCAGTGATTCATACCATAACCCACAATCTCAGAGTTCTATAATCAAATCTCTTAGTTTCCCCAATTCAACTCAGAAACCCTCAAATCCTAAATCTACCATGAATACATCTAAAGGCATACATAGAAAATCATGAACAAAAATACTCCCCATATCTTAGTCGATTCGCAGCTTTCACGATTTCTCTTTGGGACCTTCTGCCTCCAACCTTTTCTTCAGAGCTCTGGCCATACCAAACTTTCACGTTAAACACAAATGAATTCCAATTTCCTCTCAGAACTCTATTTTGTCTAACTTAGTCAGGGGCCTAACACATTGAGTTTTTCCCTCATTACCCTCACTAACTTCCTCAAATACCCAAATTTCCCTTATTTCACTTATATTCTATTTAATTAATAATAATACTAATAAATTAATATTATATGCTATTAATCAAATAAATATCCGAAAATGCACATTTTTCCAATATTCACAAAACCACCGGAAATTCACCGAAACATGAATATTCTCAATTAAATAATTAATTCAAATATCATGATTAAATTCTGGGTGTTACAACCCTCCCCCACTTAAAAGAATTTTCGTCCTCAAAAATTACCTGCAGAAAACAGAGTCGGATACGACTCCTTCATCTGATCTTCACGTTCCCAAGTCCAACTTTCTCCAGCTGGTCCTCCCCACAACACCTTCACTAAGGCGATCTCTTTACCTCGTAGCTGTTTCACTTCTCGTACGTCAATTTGAACAGGAAACACCTCAACAGTCAAATCATCTCGCACTTGTACATCATCCATCCGAATCACATGTGACAGATCTGGAATGTACTTCCTCAACTGGGACACATGAAACACATCATGCAAATTCGCGATCGACGACGGTAAAGCAATCCGATAAGCTACTTCCCTCACCCTCTACGAAATCTGATACGGACCAACAAAACGCAAAGTGAGCTTTCGAGACTTCAAAGCTCGACCAACACCAGTTACCGGCGTAACTCTCAGAAATACATGATCTCCCTCTAGGAACTCAAATGCTTTCCTCCTCTTATCGTGGTAACTCTTCTGACGACTCTGTGATGCTTTCATCTTCTCACGGATCATCTTGATCTTTTCAGTCGTCTCTTGCACAATTTCAGGTCCGAGCACAACACTCTCGCCTGATTCATATGTAAGTACAGAGTATGCCTAAGAGGGGGGGGGGTGAATTAGGCTTTTAGGGACTTTTTCCGGTTTTTCGGTATTCTTGAAATTTTACTGGTTAGGTTCTTGGTGATGAATGCAGTAGAAAGTAAAAGGAAAGTGGACACCAAGATTTATAGTGGTTCCCCTCACAATCCGAGAGTACTCCACTCCCCTTTCAACATGAAAGAGAGTTTTCACTATTGTTTAATAAAGTACAACCTATCACACCATCAACCGGTGAGGCCTACTATCAAACAATAAAAAACAACAAGTGTACAAGAACAATCCTCTTGTAAACACTCACCCTTGTGTCCAACAATCCTGGATCACAAGTCAAAATACAAGTAATCTGAATACTTTAATTTGAGAGTAATAATGGTAATATCAATGCTGAGATTGATCTTCTCCTTCTGATCAAAATTCACTCTTTTAATTTCAACACAAGTGTTCAATGCTATGCATATGAAAGATATGATCAATATGAACACTTTTGAAAAGATTTGAAAAGTATTTGAAAGTGGTGAATTTGATTCAAAGAATGTTTTTTAAAAATGATTATTGGAGGTTGTTTTTCAATTTGAAAAACTCAGAATTTTTATGTGTAAACACACCTTTTCCAACAGGTATATTTGAGTATAATTCAAAATATGAACTGGTATAATTTTCAAACCATTTTTGAACTTGAAACAAGGCCATTTTTCAAAATGTGTTCAGTGTTAATCGGTTAACCTATATGGTTAATCGGTTAACACTTGAACGTTATACCAGAATATTCAAAATTTGAAATGGTTAACCGGTTAACCTATACGGTTAATCGGTTAACACTGCTATTTTTCAGAAAAATACTTATAAAAATAGTGTTATACCAATTCTAATAGTTTAAAAAATATGCTTATGCAATGTGATCAAATGATAAAGATGTTGAACACTTGTATATCAATTAAATTAATGGATTTTGATATACCATAGCTTGTGTCCAAAACTTGAAAGTTGATCAGTCCAATGTTCATGAAGCTTTGAATGTTGATCACTTCCATTCCACTTGATCTTGGTCTTTTGAAAGCGTTTTCCTTTTTGCACAGATGAAATATTCTTGATCTTGATGTTGACGTCATCAAAACTTTGAGATGAAGCTTGCTTCTACATCATACCAACACAACGAAGTCCTACACCTCCTACCATACAAAGCCTCGTACGTTGTCATTCCGATACTAGAATGGTAACTGTTATTGTAGGTAAACTCAACCAACGACAAATAACTATCCCACGATCCACCTTGATCCAAAACACAAGCTCTCAACAAATCCTCTAAAGACTGGATAGTTCTTTCTGTCTGTTCATCCGTCTGCGGATGATAGGCAGAACTCAACCTCAACTTAGTACCTAAATCTGCCTGCAAACTCTCCCAAAACCTCGATGTAAACCTCGGATCTCTATCAGACACAATACTCGACGGAACACCATGCAACTTCACAATCTGCTCAATATATAATTCAGCAAGCTTCTGCAACGAATAATTGATCCTCGTCGGTACAAAATTAGCCGACTTAGTCAATCTATCAACAATTACCCAAATCGAATCATATCCCTTCACCGTCTTCGGCAAACTTGTCACAAAATCCATAGAAATGCTATCCCATTTCCATTCTGGAATACTCAATGGTTGCATCAGACCTGACGGTCTCTGATGTTCAATCTTCGACTTCTGACAAGTCAAGCAAGCATAAACAAATTCAGCAATTTCCTTCTTCATACTAGGCTACTAAAACAACTTCTTCAAGTCTTGATACATCTTTACGGCACTAGGATGAATACTCAACCCGCTTCTGTGACCTTCCTCAAGAATGCTCTTCCTGATTTCTGGCACATCGGGAACACATACTCTATCTCGGAACCTCATCACACCATTCTCATCAATCCTAAAACCACCTCCGTTACCTTGATTAATTAACGCGAGACGATCCACCAAACTCAAATAAGATCTTTGACCTTCTCTGATCTCTTGGACAATACTACTAGTCAGCTTCAACATACCCAATTTCACACTGTTAGGAGTCTCTTCACAAATCAAACTCATATCTCTGAATTGCTCAATCAGTTCCAACTCTCGAACCATAAGCATCGACAAATGCAAGGACTTCCTACTCAACACATCAACCACAACATTAGCCTTACCCAGATGGTAACTCAATTCAAAATCATAATCCTTCAGAAGTTCAAGCCATCTTCGCTGCCTCATGTTCAACTCTTTCTGATCAAACAAATACTTCAGACTCTTATGATCACTGAACACTTCGAATCTGGACCCAAATAGATAATGTCTCCACATCTTCAACACAAACACCATAACAACCAACTCTAAATCATGCGTAGGATAATTTCTTTCATGAACCTTCAGTTGTCTAGAAGAGTAAGCAACAACCTGACCATTCTGCATCAATACGCTTCCAAGGCCCATCTTCGACGCATCACAATACACCACAAAGGACTCACTCGGATTTGGCAAAATCAACACTGGAGCATTCGTCAACTTCTTCTTGAGTTCTACAAAACTCTTCTCACAAGCAACATCCCACACATAAGCTTGACCCTTTTGAGTCAACTGGGTCAATAGCAATGCTAACTGAGAAAAACCTTCAATAAACCTGCGATAATAACCAGCCAACCCAAGGAAACTTCGAATCTCAGTGACAGACTTGGAGCCTCCCACTGCAACACAGCATCAATCTTCGACGGATCAACAACAATCCCCCCACTGGAAATCACATGGCCAAGGAAACTCACTTCCTTCAACCAAAACTCACACTTAGACAACTTGACATAGAGCTTCTTGTCTTTCAAAACCTGCAATATAACTCTTAGATGTTGCGCATGCTCTTCTTCAGACTTAGAATATATCAAAATATCATCAATAAACACCACTACGAACTGATCTAAATAAGGATGGAAAATCCTATTCATATACTCCATGAATACGCCAGGTGCATTCGAAACTCCAAATGGCATCACAGTATACTCATAGTGTCCATATCTCATCCTGAAAGCTGTCTTCGGAATATCATCAGGCTTAACATGAATTTGATGATAACCAGACCTCAAATCAATCTTGCTAAACACACAAGCACCCACCAATTGATCCATTAAATCATCAATCCTCGAAAGTGGATATTTATTCTTAATCATCACTTTATTCAACTGCCGATAATCCACGCACAATCTCATACTACCATCTTTCTTCTTCACCAACAACACCGGAGCACCCCACGGAGAAACACTCGGTCGAACAAACTTCTTCTCAAGCAAATCTTCCAACTTTTTCTTCAATTCCCCTAACTCAGATGCAGACATCCGATAAGGAGCCATCGATACAGGACTAGTGCCCTATATTACCTCAATAGTAAACTCTACCTCACGCTCAGGAGGTAGGTCATTCATGTCGTCTGGAAACACCTTAGGAAATTCCCGAACAACTGGTAGCTCCACTCCCACTGCTTCACAATCAACTTGAAGTGAATCAAACAAAGCAAACATCTTAGCCTCATCTTCTAAGAGTCCTTCCACTTGCTTGGCAGATACAAACATTAGTTCTCCACCATCGCCAAACTCAGGAAATCTCACAGTCTTGCTATAAAAATCAATATGTACATAGTTGTACTCCAACCAGTTCATCCCAAGGATAACATCAATTTGATTCAAAGGTAGATAGACCAAGTCCATCACAAAGTTCCTATCATAAATAGTCAAAGGGCAGCTCAAACAGAATAAAACAGTAGTCACAGAACCATTAGTCAGGGTATCAATAACCTTACTCCCACTTATAGCAGACAATTTCAAATTCAACCTCTTAGCACATTCAAGCGAAATAAATGAATGAGTAGCACCAGTATCAATTATAGCAATCAATTCAACATCATTAATAAAACATGTACCTCTGATCAAATTATCCGTCTTGGCTTCTTCTGCACCGCTCAAAGCAAACACTCTGCCACTTGTTTGAGCAGCAGTAGCAGTCTTCTTCGGCTACTGACACTGAGTACCGATATGCCCCTTCTCTCCACAGTTGAAGGAAGTCGGAGCTTCATCTTTGCAGTCATTAGCCTTATGACCCCTCTTGCCACAACGATGACACCTCAGCGCTTTACAATTCTCAGCACGGTGGCCTTGCTCGCCACACTTATAACACTTCCCTGGAGTAGTAGTTGCTCCCCCACTTGGCTTTTTCCCATCAGAAGCCTTCTGCTTTCCTTTATCACCAGAAGTCGCATGCGGTTTTCCCCTGAACTGACCTTTCTCTTTCTTCTCACTCGGCTGCTTGTAGTGAGTAGATCGAGCTCGGCTATCTTCATCATAAATTTTACTCTTGTTCACTAGTCCTGAAAACCGACGAATCTGCTAATACCCAATTCCCTGCTTAATCTCTGGTCTCAAACCATTCCCAAACTTGAGACACTTCCACATCTCTGTGTCAGTACGGTTGTAATGCGGACAAAACTTGACCAAAGACTCAAACTTTGTCGCATACTCAGCCACAGTCATATTACCTTGTTTCAGCTTAAGGAACTCCACCTCTTTCTTCCCCCTAAAATCTTCAGGAAAATACTTTCTCAGAAACTCTTCTTTAAACACAGTCCAAGTTATTGAAATGCCCGCATCTTCTAATCTCTAGCGAGTGTTATCCCACCAGTCCTCAGCTTCCTCTGCCATCATATGCGTACCAAACTGTACATGTTGCGCATCAATGCACGCCATAACTCGGAAAATCTTCTCAATCACTTTCATCCACTTTTGCGCACCATCAGGATCATGAGTACCCACAAAAGTTAGCGGATTGTTCCTCTGAAACTTTCCCAAAGCACGAAAGTCATCTGGAGGTCCACCATTCTGAGCCATCACTTAGGCAAGTGATTCCAGCATATCAGCAATAGCACGATCATTCCTTCCTGCCATCTACAACCACCAACAAGGTTAGAAGGAAACAACTCATCGATAGCATTCTCACACTATCGACTGACAGGGGATTAACAACATAAACACTTGGCCGGACCGACCGACCTGCTCTAATACCACTAATGTAACACCCTTTTTCTACCCCAAAAATATCAAGGCAAAATAACACAAAAATCAGAGTGAATAAATAAATCTCCTTAAAAAGCCACTAAAAGGGCGTACATTTCTCAAAGTCATCAAAATAGGTCCATACTCTGTAACTACGGGTTTTTCCCAAAGTACATCAAAACATCGTAAACAGCGTAACTCAAAACATAAATCAAAGTTTTCCTCTTAAAGGGAAATTAATTAAAATAACGTCAACAGTATAAAATCAACCCAAGGAACCCAACTTGATGTTACATATCAGAGCAAGACCCTCTAGGCTGACCAAAAGACTAAAACACTCAAAAACTTCAAAACTAACTCCTCGCCGACGTCCACGGCTAAACTGGATCATCTGCATGTTACCCACGTAGAGGTAACATTCAAACAAGTAGGGCGAGTAAAACAATTCATAATAATCAATGTATAAAAATTAATGCATAAACAACATCATAATCATATTCAACACATTCATATCCTCAAATATGCCTCAAAAGCCACTACGTCATAATTTATACAAAAGACTCATAAATGCAATGCAACACAACTCAATGCATGTGGTACCAATCATCACAACGTGATGGACACTGGGCCATCAACCCTTCATAGATCCCCATCAATAGGATCAATTCTACTAGAGAACCGGAGCACATCAAAATACTTCACATCCACACAGTGGGATTGAAGCCAAAGTAATCGAGGTCCTGAACCGAAGTCCGGATGCACATGAATGCATGATGCACACGTCACAATAACAATCCTCACAATACAACATATGGTGCATCATCATTCATCATATTCATCATCATCACATAAAATCATCATATCTCATGTTATCACATAGTTCATCAAATCATGGTAATTTCATCATATTAACTCAATCGATACATCATAGGAAACTATCATAACATCATGTATGCATCACCCAAAACCCACTGTCATACTCGGGGTAATCCATCCCAAAAATCCCAGAATTAAACATCAAGGCATCGCTGCAAAACGATCAAATTTTGCGAGCTCTGCTACGTTTGCTGGCTTGCTCGCTAGGCGAGTCTTCGCTGGCTTGCTCGCTAGGAGAACAGAGCGATGACAACAAAAACCTGTTATGACCAGAACTGATTCTTGTCCAAATACTCATATGATTCACTAACCCAATGCCCCTAAAACATCCCTACGGTCATACGACGAGAACGACACAAAATCTATGGTTTATTAGGCCAATCTGACAACATTTGTACTACCTAAATCACTATTTTCCTGCAATTGCTCTGAGTGCATCAGAGTTACTCGCATTTGAACATTCCTATTCCTACAGGGTCAAACAGATAACAATCCAAGGTTTTGGCCACGAAGGCCTAAGGTTTCCCTTTCTCATATCAATATTCAGTGTTACATACCACTAGCCATAATCTCAGAGTCGTACGGTCAATTTCCCTAATTCTCCCAAATCAACCCCAAAATACCTTAAATCATAAACCAACCATAAACACATCTAAAGGCATACATAGAAAATCATGAACAGCGATACTCCCCATACCTTAGTCGATTCGAAGCTTTCACGATTAACTTCAGGATCTTCTACCTCAAACCTTTCCTTCAGAGCTCTGGCCACCAAACTTTCACGGTTAACACAAAATGAATTCAAATTCCCCTTCAGAACTCAATTTTGTCCAACCTAGTCTTGGGCCTCACAAATTAGGTTTTTCCCTCATTATCCTTACTAACTCCCTCAATTGTCCAAATTGCCCTTATTCCACTTATATTCCATTTAATTAATAATAATACTAATAAATTAATATTATATGCTATTAATCAAATAAATACCCTAAAATGCACATCTTTCCAATATTCATAAAACCACCGGAAATTCACCGAAACATGAATATTCTCAATTAAATAATTAATTAACATATTCCGATTAAATTTGGGGTGTTACAGAGGCAACAAGCGAACGACCTTCACCGCCGCCTTCAACATGAAAGCTAATCATTTGCAATTACCTCTGATTCGAAATCGCTTCTGTTACCGTCAATTTCAACTACAAGCTTCAGCACTTAATTCCAGATTGAATTTGGGATCGCATCGCAAAATGGAATGAGAAATTATTCAATTTAATCAAGAGATTGCGTACCTATAAGGAATCCTGTGGCGATTTCTATACGTCGACTTCAAAGGTAACTATTTATGGTTCTCTTCCTCTTCGACCTCCTTTACGAATCAATAATGTTGCGTGCTTTGTGATTGTTGCTTTGGCTTTGTCTCCTTTAATCTTTTTCAATTGTTGCGTGTTAATATTGGGGTTATTACGTGTGATTTCTGTGAATAGTTTTAGCTAGTGTGAATAATGTTCTTCACGATGCGTGTGAATGTTCATTGTTATCATTGTGAGTTGGTACTGATATTCTAAATTTTTGTGTGTTACTCCTTTTACTCATTGTTGCTGCTATCATTCTCAATTGTATGCACGTGTTCTGTGTGTTATGAGTGTGAGTTTTGAAATCGTACCTCTCCCCCTGTGAATTTGCTTCTTCCTCTTTTATAGCCATCTCAATTCTTGATTGTGTGAAGCTGATCTTTGTCATTGAATGTTGTTAATTCTGCTGTAAAGTATTGTTTTGGAAAATATTCAAAATGTGTCGGGAACATGCTTTTAACTTGTTTCGGAAAGAAAATAAAAACCAATATTTTAGGCTCTGAACATGTTTGATTCACTGTTGAAACCTCATGAATAAATTTCCCTTTTTGTTCCAACAAGTTTATGGTTTGCTTTGGAAAGTAAGAAATAAGATTCACGATTTTTTTCAGTTTGTGCTGGATTGTGTTTGGATGGTAATTTATGAAATTTTGGTCATGTTTATTCCACGTATATACCAAACTCCTGGCTTTCCTCTGAATTTCTGACTTTCCAACATTACAGGTTTGTGGTGCATGAAGGTTTACGGGAAGGTTATCCAATGCATGGAGTAAAGCTAACAAAAATCTTCAGACTTATTAGCATCACTAATTTTTACCTTATGGACTTCTTGGATACACTTTTGATTATCCTCATACGAGAAGCATGCATGGTTGTAGTAAGGAAGCATAAATTCAAGGCAGCAATTCGCATAACAGCATGTCCATTTGGTGCTACTGCCATGACGTCATAGAGTTTTATTTTTGGGTTGTTTCTTGACTTGGGTCCTGCGTGAGAGGATGGAAGGAGACTTGTTTTCCATTGTTTTGGCATTTATGTAGAATCATGAATTACTTCACATGTAGCTTTTCTGAAATTGTTCTTTTGAATGAATTTAAATTTGATGTTTTAGGCTTGCTATTGTAATCTCATCCTAAATTTCTGGTGAATCTTTGAACTTGAATTTGCATTTTGCATTTTGGAATTCAATATTGTAGTTCTTTTACAATTTGAATTTTGTAATTAGACTATTTTAATTGTCTTGTAAAGAACATGTCAATCTTGAACCTTGTAAAAAACATTGAATTTGGTGTCATTTCTTGTACACTTTGTAACTTGAAACTTAAATGGTGATATGAACTTTGTACTTGAACTAATGTGAACTTGACCTTTGGAGTTTTGAAAAATGATTTTTGAATTGTTTTGACTCATAAAGAGTCTTTTAGTTGCAATCTTGTATTTTTGAATTTCTTTGAGTTAATTTAAGCTTTGACAAGTGAAATCCTTATGAATCCAACTTGAAAGAGATTGATTTTTTTTATAAAAAGAGTGTTGAAACTTTATGATTAAATTTGGATTTTGGAAAACCTTGATGAAACTAAATCTTCTTCGAGTATGACATGGTATCTTGAATCTTGGATGAATGTAATGAGAAATGAACATTGCCTTAGATTTGGATTTTACTCCTGGCTCTTCATAAGGATAACTTGGAATGATTTCTTAAAACAAATTCTCAACCTCATAACTTGGCATGAAAGTCACTTAACAATGGCCAAACTCTTTTAAAGAATAATACGCCCAAAACCTCTTGAAATATCACATTGCATCCAACTTTGAGATGACACGAACCATAATGCCTCAAAGCCCAACAAAAACTTAAGTTTGAGATCAATGTGTCGTCATCAATAACAACTTACAACATTACCTTGAACCATAAGAAACTATAACTCGAATTTTAACTTTAATGAGATGGGACCACAAAATCCATCCAGATTATATTTGAAGTATTGATCCAAGTATGGTCTTGATTGAACACTTTCTTGGAGCAAACTTGAGAACTTAATCATGACCATTTGTAACATGCAAATAAGTCGGTCATAGCCTTGAAATATGACTGAGGCATAATTAACATCTTCTTGAGATATTCCTTATGATCATCTTAAAAACAACTTGGCCATCTTAAAACATCTTGAAACCACGAGTAGCCCTTGAAACCACATGTGACTTAAAACATAGAATACAATCAAGAATGACTTGAAGACTAAACTTTAATAATGACATTGTATTACTTTGAAGCACAAAGACCCAATCGTGATTGGTTTATAATCTTAATTCCAACATGCCATGAAGCTTCTGGATGAATTAATTTAGAAATGTTGCCATCAAACACCTTAGGTCATGGATCATGTCATGAATGCTTGACCATAAGCATGAAGGCACACCACTTATTCATTTCCATGGGAATTCAACACAACTTGCAAGGGATTATAATTCCAATGAGCATACACAAAGCCTCCATGACCTTTAAAAACTTATGCAACAACCCTGATTTTTACAAATGAAACCAAACAAACAAAGTCTAAGAAATTGGTTAGATATGTATGGATGATTGACCTAAGATGATGTGCAAAAGATCAAGGAATCTAAGGGTAAAATTTGAGGTATAATAGTTATCAACCCTAATCTAGATGGTCACCCAATCGAAAAATGATTATGTGTAGTTCAATTGTATGTATACATAGAAAAGAGGTTGAAGATGATGGGAATGCTTTGTAATCTGGTTTCGTATAGGTAATTCACTAGTACCTTGCTAGATGATGGTGCATGTATGAGTATATATAGGTATGTGTTGATAAAAAAAGGAATGCAATAAGTTAGAGTAAGAAAGAAAATTTTAAGTTGGGAAATCATATAGGTCGGCCTATCAAGGTCTCAGGGAGGCCTATGGAGGTTTTGTGTTACGTACATGCCGGCCTATGTAAGGCAACCTATGGAAAAAAAACTACAGGCTTCAATACTACTCCATGGGAGCTGGCTTGAATGTTATAGATCAGCCTATACTGGAATTGAGAGTCCTATAGGTTGGCTTGTTCCTGCATGTGTCGGCCTGAAAAGGTTTGATCACCTAAAAATAAGTTTTTCAATGCAATTTTGATGCATGCTTCTTTTCCAATTTACTTGAATGATTCCTAACACTAAGATGTACACCTAGAGTGGGTTAATATTGTCCAATATACATAACGCTACATTATCCTAGTTTTGACATCATTCAAAATCCAAAAGCACCCACACCCTTTTCATTTTCAAAAATAATTACGATGAATAAAAGGAATTTTGTTCAAATCTTATTGTTCATTTATTGTTTTTCTTTTCAGAAAATGGAAATATGTTCAAAACTACAAAAACATTTTCCTTTTGCATTTTTATTTTTTTACCTTTTTCTAAAAAACAATTATTCAAAAACATGCAGAATAATCAATAAACATGTTGAATCCATTGACCATATTACCTTTTATAACTTTGAGCTCCCTATTGAATCCATTGACCATATTCCCTTTTATAACTTTGACCTCCCTATCTACCAAGCGGAAGAAGAGGGTGAGGAAGATTGTGAAATCCCCGATGAATTGGAAAGGCTGCTCGAGCACAAGTCTAAATCCCTTCGGCCACATCAAGAGCCGGTGGAGATAATCAACCTTGGCACAGAGGAAGAGAAGAAAGAGGTCAAGATCAGAGTCATGCTTGGGGCGAGTATCAAAGAAAGATTGGTTAAGCTGCTATAAGAGTTCGTGGATGCATTCACATGGTCGTACCAAGATATGCCACGTCTAGACACTTATATTGTTGTACCCAAGCTACCACTTAAACCAGAATGTCCACCGGTGAAACAAAATCTCCGAAGAAGAAGACCAGACATGGCTATAAAGATTTGTGAAAAGGTCAAATAACAATTCGACGCTGGTTTCCTAGCAGTTGCAAAGTACCCTCAATGGGTGGCTAACATTGTGCCAATACCAAAAAAAGGATGGCAAGGTCAAGATGTGTGTTGATTACAAAGATTTAAATAAAGCTAGTCCAAAGGCCGAATTCCCACTACCACACATTGACACTCTGGTAGGCAACACTGCTAAATTTGTTGTATTCTCCTTCAAGGATAGTTTCTCAGGTTATAACCAGATTAGGATGGCTCCATATGACATCGAAAAGACCATATTCATCATGTAACACCCCCTTCTATACCCCACTTATATATGCATATAAAACAATTAAGCGTATACAAATTCATCAGAGTAAAAAAAGGTTTTATAATAAGGTATAAAAGAAGAATGTCACAATTTCACCAACAAAACTCTTTAACATTTTGCTCCATAAAATATGTAACATTTTCGTAGTTTTAGAAATTACATTTCAACATTTAATTTAAGCGAAAGATAACATCATTTAATCAGTTCCAAAATATTAATTCAAATGCACATAAGTCATCCAGATTAATACATCATATCAGTTAGATTACAAAACCACATCAGCTGATACATCGCAATGTATCACAAAAGAATGACTATACTAGTCTAACTACCCGGTGTTACATATCAGAGCAGCCGACTCAAAAGAATGAAGACTAACTTCACAAAAGGACTCCAGCATCCTAATCTGCAATGCCTCATAGAGCATTATAAAACAGCAGAAGGGTGAGAAATATAACCATAATAATCAAAGCATAAGATTATATATATATATATAGGTAATCAATACAAGTTCCACTCCGTATTTCTCACCACAATTCAATTTCTTAGTCATATATATTTGCCACACATATAATGACAACACGAATATTTGTAAAGCATTTCCACATCATGCATACTCTCACAATTTCACAATCTCATCATTCACACATAAGCATCTCTTCATGCATATGTCATATATTAATGTGACTCAACAACTCAATGCAACTCATGCAATGCGGTACCGATTCTCGTTATCTTTTTTCGGTTTTTACATTAAACCGGGTCCACTCTTCTAGACCGATAACCCGTTATCTTTTTTCGGTTTTTACATTAAACCGGGTCCACTCTTCTAGACCGATAACCACAAAGGCCCGTCCTCTAAGCCTTCAAACCCACTCTTCTAGGTTTGGGACAAGCCACTAGTTTCCATGAAACTAACAGACATTGCCTCTTGACTAAATGATGCATGTACAATCAACCACAACAAATGCACTTAAGACCGACATCTTAATCTCATGCATTTACATAATTCATCTCTTCAAGAATTACACAATGATTGCACATACAACATATATCACACAATCAAGGTATTCACATCACAATACCATTTATACAATTATAAGTCATGCACACATATCCACAATGTTCTCATGCATACTCATCACATAATTGTATACCCATTAAGCATTCGCAAGTTCATTAGACAATACACATACATTCATCATTGTATTCACATGTATTTCTATTTATCATAATTAATACGCATCGCACATCAACTAGGATTCACGCCCGGAGGCTACCCACAGTACACATCATCACAATAGATCATATCTATATCATATCATAGAGGTATTAACCTATGTGAATCAATCAAACAATCACCACATGAGCAACACAGCAAAAGAAAAATGCTGTCACATTCGCCTTCATTCGCCTGGTGAACCCTCGCAGCGAACCTTCGCCTGGCCTTCGCCTGGCGAACTCTCTCAGCGAACACTCGCTAGGCTTCGCCTGGCGAGACTTCCCAGCGAGCCCAAGTCAGTAGCTACTGACTTCATTCGCCACCATTTGCCAGCACCTTCGCTGGGCGAACCTTCGCTATCCAACTTCGCCTGGCGAACTCGCCAGCGAAGTCCACTGGGACTTAATCATAATTACTCGCCAGCATTCGCTAGGCTTCGCCTGGCGAGAGCCAGCGAACCTGCGCAGAACAGAACCCTATTCTGCCTCTCCTTCATCAATCCATCATCAACCAAACCTCAAACATCCCAATCAGTACAAATAACATCAATACATGTTACCCGACTATTCTACGGCATTATTGCTCAGTTTCAACCGATTAAATCATCATTCTACCGATTAATCCAACTTGCCCTAAAATGGAAAGTGATGAAAAACATCCACAAACCCAAACCCAACATACATAATAGCATACAATGATCAAATAGAAACATTTCTCACCCTTACCTCGATTAATCGGAGCTTTGATGTTGGTTCTTGATGATTTCCACTTTTCCTCTTCTTCTCTTCTCTTTCTCTCCTTTCTTCTTCTTTCCTCTTTCTTTCCAAATGTTTTCTATCTTTCTTTTCTTTTCTTTCTCTCTTATATATTTCCTTCATTTTCCTTCCTCTCCAATTCCTTCTTAATTTTCTATCCATACCAATTAATAAAATTAATTCCATCATTAAATAAAATCCCACTAAATCAATTAATTATTACAATTAATTATTTAATGAAATTTGGGCTGTTACAACCCTCCCCCACTTAGGAATTTTCGTCCTCGAAAATGTTACCTGATTCAAACAGTTCTGGATAAGACTCCTTCATCTGGCTCTCAAGCTCCCACGTAACATTTCCACCAGCCGGTCCTCCCCAAGCGACCTTCACTAAAGCAATCTCTTTACCTCGAAGCTGTTTCAATTTCTGATCCTCAATCCGCATAGGTGATGTCTCAACAGTCAGGTTATCTCTCACCTGCACATCATCTATTTGGACTACATGAGACGGATCCGCAATGTATTTCCTCAACTGAGATACATGGAATACGTCGTGAAGATTAGCAAGCGACGGTGGTAAAGCCACACGATAGGCCACTTCTCCTATCCTTTGCAAAATCTGATAAGGACCAATGAAACGCGGCGATAACTTGCGCGACTTCAATGCCCTACCAACACCTGTCATCAGAGTGACTCGAAGAAACACATGATCTCCCTCTTGAAATTCAAGTGCCTTCCTCCTCTTGTCATAATAACTCTTCTGACGACTCTGAGTAATTCTCATCTTCTCTTGAATCATCTTGATCTTATCAGTAGTCTGTTGAACTAACTCGGGTCCAACGACAGAACTCTCTCCGGACTCGAACCAACACAATGGTGTCCTACACCGCCTACCATACAACGCCTCAAATGGTGCCATACCAATACTCGAATGGAAACTGTTGTTGTAGGTAAACTCAATCAAAGGCAAGTAGCTATCCCAAGCTCCTCCTTTTTCCAATACACAAGCTCTCAAAAGATCTTCAAGCGACTGAATCGTCCTCTTCGTCTGACCATCAGTCTGAGGATGATACGCTGAACTCAAACGCAACTTAGTACCCAAAGCACTCTGCAGGCTCTCCCAAAATCTCGAAGTAAACCGCGGATCTCTATCCGAAACAATACTTAACGGAATACCATGCAGACACACAATCCTCTCAATATACAACTTAGCCAACTTCTCCAAAGGGTAATCCATACGCATAGGAATAAAGTGAGCAGATTTAGTCAACCTATCCACGATAACCCAAATAGCCTCAAAATTACTCGGCGTCCTCGGCAAACCCGATACAAAATCCATGGAGATACTATCCCATTTCCACTCAGGAATAAACAACGGCTTCATCAAACCCGATGGCTTCTGATGCTCAATCTTTGACTTCTGGCAAGTCAAACAAGAATATATAAATTCCGCGATATCCTTCTTCATACTAGGCCACCAAAATACTTTCCTCAAATCCTGATACATCTTAGTAGCACCCGGATGAATACTCAATCCGCTACGATGTCCTTCCTCAAGGATGCTCTTCTTAAGCTCAACCATGTTCGGAACACAAACTCGATCCCGACATCTCATAATACCATTCTCATCAATCCAAAAATCACCACCTTGGCCTTGGTTGATTAAAGTCAACCGATCAGCTAAGCTCAAATCCAATTTCTGTCCTTCTCGAATTTCATCCAAAATACCACTTGTAAGCTTTAACATATCCAACTTAAATCCAAAAGAAGTTCTCTCACATACCAAACTCAAATCTCGAAATTGCTCGACCAATTCTAACTCTATCACCATCAACGCCGACATATGCAATAATTTCCGACTCAATGCATCCGCTACTACATTCGCTTTACCCGGATGGTAGTTCAAGCCAAAATCAAAATCCTTCAAAAGTTCAAGCCATCTTCTTTGTCTCGCATTCAATTCCTTTTGATCAAAAAGATATCTCAAACTCTTGTGGTCACTAAACACTTCAAATCTTGCGCCAAATAAATAATGCCTCCAGAGTTTCAACACGAACACAACGGCGGCCAACTCTAAGTCATGCGTCGGATAATTCTTCTCATGCACTTTGAGTTGCCTCGAAGCATAAGCTACAAATTGGTTATTCTGCATCAACACACCTCCTAAACCCATCAAAGAAGCATCACAATACACAACGAATGGTTCTTCTGGATTTGGCAGAACCAAAACAGGAGCTGTCGTCAACCTTCGCTTAAGTTCTTGAAAACTCGCTTCACACTTGGCGTCCCAAACAAAGGCTTGACCTTTCCTAGTCAACTGTGTCAACGACAACGATAACTTAGCAAATCCTTCAATAAAACTTCTGATAATAACCGGCTAAACCAAGAAAACTTCTGATCTCAAAAACTGACTTCGGAGTCTCCCATTGTGACACCGCTTCATCCTTCGACGGATCGACCGCAATACCACTACTAGAAATCACATGACCAAGGAAACTAACTTCCTTCAACCAAAATTCACACTTAGAAAGCTTCGCGAACAACTGCTTCTCTCTCAGCACAGATAACACAATCTTCAGATGCTCGGCATGCTCTCCTTCGCTCTTCGAATAAACCAAGATGTCGTTGATAAACACCACCACAAACTTATCCAAATAAGGATGGAAAATCCTATTCATGTACTCCATAAATACACCTGGTGCATTAGTCACACCAAATGGCATCACGGAATACTCATAGTGTCCATACCTCGTCCGAAAGGCCGTCTTCTGAATATCCTCAGCTTTCACACGGATCTGATGATACCCAGATCTCAAATCAATCTTGCTGAACACGCTTGCACCAACCAACTGATCCATCAGATCATAAATCCTTGGAAGTGGATACTTATTCTTAATAGTCACCTTGTTCAATTGTCTGTAATCCACACAGAGCCTCATAGAACCCTCTTTCTTCTTAACCAACAACACCGGTGCACCCCACGGTGACACGCTCGGACGAATAAACCTCTTTTCAAGCAAATCCTCAAGTTGACTCTTCAACTCTTTTAACTCCGAGGCCGACATACGATATGGAGCCATCGATATCGGAATAGTTCCAGGAATCAAATCTATCGAAAACTCCACTTCTCGCTCCGGCGGTAAATCCTTTATCTCTTCAGGGAATACTTCCGGAAAATCTCTAACAATGGGCAAAGCATCAATCTCTTCACTTTCACTAGTCCTCAAAGTTGCCATAAGCATAAATACCTTAGCCCCATCTTGTACCGATTCCTTCACTTGTTTCCTCGTCATAAACAAATCCCTTTCAACATCCGAATCGGGAAAAATAACCGTTTTGTCAAAACAGTTAATATACACACGATTGAATTTTAACCAATTCATTCCAAGAATGACATCCAGTTGATCTAAATGAAGACACACTAAATCAATCCCAAAATCTCTACCGAAAATACTCAACGGGCAATTCAAGCAAACATACGGTGTAGTTATCGAACCCATAGCAGTAGTATCAATAACCATACCGCCACCAATCACAGACAACTCAAGATTCAACCTTCTAACACAATCCAAAGAAATAAAAGAATGCGTAGCTCCGGTATCAATTATAGCGATCAAAGGTGTACCATTAATGAAGCACGTACCTCGGATCAATCGATCGTCGCTAGCAGTCTCAGATCCAGATAGAGCGAACACTTTCCCGCTCCCTTGATTCTTCTTCGGCTTATCGCACTTGGTACTGATGTGCCCTTGCTCACCACATTTATATCAAGTAACACCCGCACCGCTTCTACACTCTAGAGCCTTGTGGCCTGGCTTGCCACACTTAAAACACTTCTGTTCAACACTTTTGCACTCCGGAGCACGATGCCCCGCTTCACCACAATTGTAACACCTAACCGGGGTAGAAACTCCCCCACTTGGCTTCTTGCCAAAACCAACCTTTTGTTTCCCCTTATCGGCAGGAGTTACGTAAGGTTTTCCTCTGAATTGTCCTTTTCCTTTCTTATCACTTAGGCTCTTGTAGTGGCTAGACCTAGCCCTACTGTCTTCGTCATAAATTCTGCTCTTGTTAACCAACTCAGAAAACCGTCTGATTTCCTGGTACCCAATAGCTTGTCTAATCTCGGGTCTCAAACCGTTCACAAACTTGAGGCACTTAGACCTCTCAGCATTACCAGTATTATAGTGAGGACAAAATTTGATCAACTCCTCAAATTTCGCCGCATACTCAGCAACCGTCGAATTACCTTGCTTCAACTCAAGAAATTCGATCTCTTTCTTCCCCCGCACATCCTCTGGAAAATACTTCTCCAGAAAGGTTTCTCTAAACAAATCCCACGTAATCACAATATCATCTTCCTCAAATCTTTGACGAGTATTACCCCACCAATCTTCAGCTTCTTCTTCGAGCATAAGAGTCCCAAACTGCACCTTCTGTGCATCCGAGCAATTCATAACTCGAAAAATCTTTTCCACAGCTTTCAACCAAATTTGTGCCTTGTCCGGTTCATGAGTTCCCTTGAAGACCGGAGGATTATTCTTTTGGAACTTCCCCAAAGCACGAAATCCATCATCAGCATGATTCCTCACATTCACATTGGCCGGAGGATTCTGCCCAATTGCCCCCGCCAATCTCGTCAATGCCTCCGCAATCGCTTCGTCGTTCCTTCCTGCAACCATCTTACTAATTCCAACAACAGAACCACGTAAGAACAACCAATATTGATAATGCAACACACGCATATCAATAACACACAGGAAGAAAACACTCTAACAACTTGGCCGAACGGACCAACCTGCTCTGATACCACTATTGTAACACCCCCTTCTATACCCCACTTATATATGCATATAAAACAATTAAGCGTATACAAATTCATCAGAGTAAAAAAAAAGGTTTTATAATAAGGTATAAAAGAAGAATGTCACAATTTCACCAACAAAACTCTTTAACATTTTGCTCCATAAAATATGTAACATTTTCGTAGTTTTAGAAATCACATTTCAACATTTAATTTAAGCGAAAGATAACATCATTTAATCAGTTCCAAAATATTAATTCAAATGCACATAAGTCATCCAGATTAATACATCATATCAGTTAGATTACAAAACCACATCAGCTGATACATCGCAATGTATCACAAAAGAATGACTATACTAGTCTAACTACCCGGTGTTACATATCAGAGCAGCCGACTCAAAAGAATGAAGACTAACTTCACAAAAGGACTCCAGCATCCTAATCTGCAATGCCTCATAGAGCATTATAAAACAGCAGAAGGGTGAGAAATATAACCATAATAATCAAAGCATAAGATTATATATATATATATATATATATATATATATATATATATATATATATATATATATATATATATATATATATATATATATATATATATATATATATATATATATATATATATATATATATATATATATATATATATATATATATATATATATATATATATATATATATATATATATATATATATATATATATATATATATATATATATATATATATATATATATATATATATATATATATATATATATATATATATATATATATATATATATATATATATATATATATATATATATATATATATATATATATATATATATATATATATATATATATATATATATATATATATATATATATATATATATATATATATATATATATATATATATATATATATATATATATATATATATATATATATATATATATATATATATATATATATATATATATATATATATATATATATATATATATATATATATATATATATATATATATATATATATATATATATATATATATATATATATATATATATAGGTAATCAATACAAGTTCCACTCCGTATTTCTCACCACAATTCAATTTCTTAGTCATATATATTTGCCACACATATAATGACAACACGAATACTTGTAAAGCATTTCCACATCATGCATACTCTCACAATTTCACAATCTCATCATTCACACATAAGCATCTCTTCATGCATATGTCATATATTAATGTGACTCAACAACTCAATGCAACTCATGCAATGCGGTACCGACTCTCGTTATCTTTTTTCGGTTTTTACATTAAACCGGGTCCACTCTTCTAGACCGATAACCCGTTATCTTTTTTCGGTTTTTACATTAAACCGGGTCCACTCTTCTAGACCGATAACCACAAAGGCCCGTCCTCTAAGCCTTCAAACCCACTCTTCTAGGTTTGGGACAAGCCACTAGTTTCCACGAAACTAACAGACATTGCCTCTTGACTAAATGATGCATGTACAATCAACCACAACAAATGCACTTAAGACCGACATCTTAATCTCATGCATTTACATAATTCATCTCTTCAAGAATTACACAATGATTGCACATACAACATATATCACACAATCAAGGTATTCACATCACAATACCATTTATACAATTATAAGTCATGCATACATATCCACAATGTTCTCATGCATACTCATCACATAATTGTATACCCATTAAGCATTCGCAAGTTCATTAGACAATACACATACATTCATCATTGTATTCACATGTATTTCTATTTATCATAATTAATACGCATCGCACATCAACTAGGATTCACGCCCGGAGGCTACCCACAGTACACATCATCACAATAGATCATATCTATATCATATCATAGAGGTATTAACCTATGTGAATCAATCAAACAATCACCACATGAGTAACACAGCAAAAGAAAAATGTTGTCACATTCGCCTTCATTCGCCTGGCGAACCCTCGCAGCGAACCTTCGCCTGGCGAACTCTCTCAGCGAACACTCGCTAGGCTTCGCTTGGCGAGACTTCCCAGCGAGCCCAAGTCAGTAGCTACTGACTTCATTCGCCACCATTCGCCAGCACCTTCGCTGGGCGAACCTTCGCTATCCAACTTCGCCTGGCGAACTCGCCAGTGAAGTCCACTGGGACTTAATCATAATTACTTGCCAGCATTCGCTAGGCTTCGCCTGGCGAAGCTTCGCCTTCGCTCGCCTGGCGAGAGCCAGCGAACCTGCGCAGAACAGAACCCTATTCTGCCTCTCCTTCATCAATCCATCATCAACCAAACCTCAAACATCCCAATCAGTACAAATAACATCAATACATGTTACCCGACTATTCTACGGCATTATTGCTCAGTTTCAACCGATTAAATCATCATTCTACCGATTAATCCAACTTGCCCTAAAATGGAAAGTGATGAAAAACATCCACAAACCCAAACCCAACATACATAATAGCATACAATGATCAAATAGAAACATTTCTCACCCTTACCTCGATTAATCGGAGCTTTGATGTTGGTTCTTGATGATTTCCACTTTTCCTCTTCTTCTCTTCTCTTTCTCTCCTTTCTTCTTCTTTCCTCTTTCTTTCCAAATGTTTTCTATCTTTCTTTTCTTTTCTTTCTCTCTTATATATTTCCTTCATTTTCCTTCCTCTCCAATTCCTTCTTAATTTTCTATCCATACCAATTAATAAAATTAATTCCATCATTAAATAAAATCCCACTAAATCAATTAATTATTACAATTAATTATTTAATGAAATTTGGGCTGTTACACATCACCCCTTGGGGAACATTTTGCTATAAAGTCACACCCTCAGTATCAAGAACGTAGGGGTAACATACCAAAGAGCGATGTTCACCCTCTTCTATGATATGATGCAGAAAGACATTGAAGTTTATGTTGATGGCATGATCATTAAATCCTAAAGTGAAGAGGACCATATGGAACACTTGTAGAAGCTGTTTGAGCGCCCCAAAAAATTTCGACTATGTTTGAACCCTGCTAAATGCACATTTGGTGTTCGGTCCAGAAAATTGCTTGGCTTCATCATTAGTCAACGAGGAATTAAGATAGATCCATACAAGATTAGATTGATATAAGAAATGCCTGATCCACATACCAAAAGAGAAGTCAGATATTTCCTTGGACGATTAAACTATATCTCTAGGGTTATCTCCCATATGACTGCTACGCGTGAGCCCATCTTCAAGTTGCTTCGAAAAGATCAAGCAATTGAATAAAACCCTGAATGCTAAAAAGATTTTGAGAAGATCGAAGACTACTTACAAGAGTCTCCTATCCTGATTCAACTTGTTCAGGGGAAGCCACTCTTTATATATCTGACTGTGCTTGAAGATTCAATCATATGCATGTTGGGATAACATGATGAAACCATCCGAAAAGAGCATGCTATTTATTACTTGAGCAAAAAGTTTATTGGTTGTGAAACCAAACATTCACTCATGGAGAAAACTTGTTGCGTCCTAGCATAGGCCACTAAATGTCTCTGACAATATATGATTTGTCATACTACTTTGTTAATTTTCAATATGGATCCAATAAAGTATATATTTGAGAAGCCTCCCTTAACTGAAAGACTTACCCATTGGCAGATGCTATTGCCTGAGTACGAATTGAGTATGTAACATGAAAGGCTATTAAAAGGAAGTGTGTTGTCTGACTAGCTTGCCAACCAACCTGTTGAAGATTACCATCCATTGAAGTTTGACTTCCCTGATGAAGACGTTATGACAATAAAAGATTATGAAATCCCAGGCCCTGACGAAGACGTTATGGCAAATAAAAGATTATGAAATCCCAGGCCCTGACGAAGGAAATGAACTAGGATCTCGATGGAAGCTCATATTCGATGGTTCCTTAAATTACATGAGGCATGATGTGGGAGCTATTTTGATGAACCCAAATGGTGGCTATACTCCTTTAACATAGAGGTTGCACGAATAATATAGAAGAAAATGAGGCGTGCATCCTGGGCATTGAAGCCACAATTGGCCTCTGAATCAAGATCCTTGAGGTGTGTAGAAACTTAGCCCTGGTGATCTACCAAGTCAAAGGCGAATGGAAAACTTGTGATACCAAGTTGATCCCGTATCGTGCTTATGTCATAGAATTGATAAAATACTTTAACGAAATCACCTTTTGTCATATCCCGAGGACACAAAATCAAGTAGATGACGCTCTAGATATGTTAGCTCGATGTACCAAGTCAGGTTCTACAATGAAGCATCGCTCATCCAAATAGAGCGAAAATTTAAGCCAACCTACTGTCAATTGGTTGAGGAAGAGGATGATGGTCAATCTTGGTTTCATGACATCACACACATTCTACAAAATCAAGAGTATCTAGAAAATGCTACAACCCTGGATAAGAAAAAATTGAGGTGGTTAGCATCCAAATTCTTCCTGAGCAATAATGTGCTTTACAAGAGAAACCACAACATGATTCTGCTCAGATGCTTGGATAGACACGAAACAGATATGTTGATCAAAGAGATTCATGAGGGATCCTTTAGAACCCATGCTAATGGGCATGCCATGAATAAGAAGATCTTGAGAGCTGGTTATTACTAGTTGACCATGGAGTCTGGTTGTTTAACTATACCAAAAAATGTCACAGTTGTCAAATTTATGTTAACAAAGTACATGTGGAGCCAACACTGCTAAATGTCTTGACATCACTTTGGCCTTTCTCAATGTGAAGCATCGACATGATTGTCGCCATAGAACCCAAAGCTTCTGATGGTCACCGTTTCATCATGGTCGCCATTGATTACTTCACCAAATAGGTAGAAGTTGTTCCCTACACCAACATGACAAGACAAGTGATCGCACATTTCCTTAAGTAGGAGATCATATGCCGCTATGGAATTTCAAGCCAGATTATCATAGATAATAGGATGAACTTGAACGACAAAACATTGAAAGAGTTATGCGATAGTTTCAAGATTGAACACTATGACTCTTCCCATATTGTCCTAAGATGAATGACGTTGTTGAAGCTGCCAATTTAAAACATCAAGAAGATCTTGCAGAAGATGGTGAACATCTACAAGGATTGGCACGAACTGCTACCCTTTGCATTGCATGGATATCAGACCTCAGTCTGCACTTCAATAGGGACAACCCTATTCTCTTTGGTATATGGGATGGAAGCAGTTGTCCCAATTGAAGTAGAAATACCCACAATGAGAATCTTAATGGAAACCAAGCTAGAAGAAGCTGAATAGATCCAGAACAGATATGAAAAACTGAAACTCATCGATGGAAAATGTATGGCCGCTATGTGCAATAAATAGTTATACCAGAAACGGCTCAAGAGGGCGTTCGAAAAGAAAGTTGGTCTTCGGGAATTTGGAGAAGGATATCTCGTGCTCAAAAGTATCTTTCCTACAGACAAGGATTCATATGGGGAGTGAACTCCCAACTATGGAGGCCCATATGTTATAGAAAAAGCCTTCTCCAAAGGTTCCCTGATTCTTAATACTATGGATGATGAAGAGCTCTCACACCCCGTGAACTCTGATACAATCAGATCAATCTTTGCACAAATTCTTGCAAACCTCCCCCTCTCTACATTCAGGGTGTTAGTATTTATCTTAATAGGAGTACCCACAACAAATGTCAAACCAAGGATACTTTCATCATAATAAAATAATTTAAACCCTGGAAATCGAATCCAAACCAAAGTCTTCTCCACCTTTACAAGTGGAGCTGCAAAGTCTGAAGTCTATCGAAGCACTTTCAAATAATGGCCAAACAGTGTCCATGGGCCTTCTGACACAATTTTCTCCCTATCTACGAGTAGTTCACACTTGACTATAAAGAAACCATTGTCAACGTCCATGATCTCAAAACCTCTAGTAAGTTTCCACATCTTCTTCAACTTATCATTCATTAAATGATAGTCTACATTCTTCCTAAGGAGTTTTATGACTAGCACTTCCTTCCAATGATTGCATAATTCCTGAAAAAGCTTCTCATCCATCGTGATCTTTGGCAGCAATCCGTTTTCTCCATTAAAGGTGATTTTCATAAGTCCCTTTACAATCAAGTCCACTCTCTTCTTCACTATAATGGCTCTTTGTTCTACATTGAAAATATCACAGAGTGACGGTCTAGGAGACTAAGATGCACCTCCGTCCCGTGACTTGATTGATGGAGGCATGGAAACGACGTGAACAAAAAGTTTCATGCAAAAATTTCTCCACTATTCAAAAGTTGTTGCTATTACATAGCTATTTAAAATAATTTAAAAATATTGATAAATAGTATTGAAAAGATAAACTAAAAATTGAAAGAATTTTTTTAATTTAATAATAAAAAAGTCTAACATTAATAATTTATCTATATAATAAAATGACTTATAATTTAATGATATATATTAAAAACAGAAAAAGCAGTAAATAAATACTGTTAGATATATTTTGACTTGCCAACCCTACAAGAATAACAATTTCAAAATAAATAAATAAAGATTTTTGCTGGAATGTCCAAATCAAAAGAAATTAAGTAATATCAATTATTAATAAATAAATAAATAAAACTTTTGTTTTATCTACTCTTTCAAAAACCCATATTTTATTTTATTCATATAATAATAGTATTACACAAGCAAGCTTTATAAATAGTCAACAACGTAGTACCAATGTTTATGCTCCATCCATACATTCCATAAGTTCAAAAGTCACAAACATTACTCATTGATTATCTCAAACCTTCTCTGTTTCCAACACCGACACCTTGTACCTTGTCTGTTCTTTCATTAAAATCCAGGGCAAGTAAATCTGAAAATTCACTTTCTTTTTCTCTTTTCCCACCTACAAATGGTTGAACTCAACATCATCAAGAACAAAATGTGGATGTTTTCACATTAATCTATTTCTCTTTTAACACTCCTCTCATAGATTCTTCTTCCCTTCGCGTAATGGAAGTTATGACCAACAATATTATTAACAAACAAAGCAATATTCGTTTTCAAAAGCTTTCATTTTGGTTCGCTCCTACTACTCGTCCACCTGGTTTTCATCTTCTCTTTCGCAAGTAGCAACGTCGTTAGTGTTCGCAGTGTGAAACTCAGAATCAGAAGTATGTTTTGTGGTAAAATTTCTTCATCTGGGTATGATGATTTGGAGTTGTTGAATCAGTGTTTGCATGAGTTTGGAGGTTCTGATGGGTCGTTGTTGTTGTCGTCGTCGTCGAAGAGTGAAAGGGTTGGTGGTAAGAATGAGAGTTGTAAGGCAAAAGCTTTGGCTGCTTTGAAGAATCATAGTGAAGCGGAGAGGAGAAGGAGAGAGAGAATAAATGGTCATCTTGCTACATTACGTACTCTTGTGCCTTCTACTCATCAAAAGGTATGTTTTTGCTGGTACTCTTTCTCCGACATGATTGTTCATTGGTCCCTATTAAATTAATCTTTCTTCTTATACGTCTTACACTGTCGTCAATTAAATTACCGTCTTCTTTAAATTGAATTAAGAGAAATATAAAAACATAGCTAATTCAAATGTACCTAAAAGTTAAAAATTAAGAGAAATATAGAAACATATGGTGTCTATGTTTTGACGTTTAAATAACACAATAATTTTATTGATAATTTTAAAAGAAGAATGGAGCTTAGTCTTTTGGTTACTATAAACACGACAAGTATTGAAATTTGAAGCGTATTATTGTGATTAAATAAATGGTTTATGATTGTATCATTGTTGTCATTATATGGTCAACTTGTTGTGAGAGTTACTAATTTCTAAAGTCAACTACCATGGTCCATCATTTTATCATTGTAATGTGCAATTTTTTATTCTGCATGACAAACAACCTCACCGATTATGTATAGTTCATGATAATATTGTTTTTATGGTTTCTTCTTCGGGAAATAATTTATTATTTATACATGTATATTAAACATTACTTGCTTGATTAGGTCACCATCACATGAACAAACTTACAAAAGTATACAACACCAAACAAACATTATTTTACTCAATGGAGTAGACTATATGAATTAAATTCTCATTTTTTTATTTAATTTGTTAATTTTAAATTTTTCTTAATAAATTTTCTTTTAATTTTTTTAATTTTTCATAACTCCTTTTTATCTTTTCTATTTTTTACAACAAATTTTACGGATTTTCTATTTACATAGACAAATCACCTAAATTTATTTTTCATCATCTTTTATACGGTTGCCCCCAACACATTATCTTGTATTGTCATTTTTAATCTTATCTCATATGTAATGCAAATTTTTTATTTCTGCTACATTTCTTTTATTTTCGTATTGATTTTCAAATGGTATTCGATAAAATTTTCTCTCTTCGATTTGAGTAAAATTTCAATGTCAAATAAAACTCCTTAGACACTCATCAATTTCAACCACATATCTTAAATTCAATGGTTTACTTCTATTTCTCCATCATTTTATATTATGGAACCTAAGATATTTAAGCCGACTAACTTATAGGATAATATAGTCTCCAACTTTCATCTCTGAGTTAAAAATCTTTTTTTTTATATTCCGTATTACTTTTATATAGGTGAAAACCATTCATTTCTAAAATTCGTCACCGAATCGATTCTCCAAATAAAACTATGTCATCTACGCATCATCAAAAATATATAACATTAAAAACTAAATTATTTTAATTGATGGCTTTCACCAAAATAAATAAAAAAGAGAACAAACGTTTTCATTGCAATTAAATTGATTAAGATATTGCTTTGAACTTTTGTTGATGACATGCAACTATGCAAGCTGTTCTTTTTATGGAGGGCATGACATAGTCAGTTACTTGAGCTATGTTTTTTGCCGTTTTGTTCCACCGCCATTTTATCTTCATTTGTCTAACAACTCATATAATGGTAATGTAGGACAATGAAATACTATTATATTTATGTTTCAAGCATCATAGTTGATAAACAATTTAATTACTCTTTAGATAGAGAAAGCCACATTACTTGCTAAAGTGATTAGCCAAGTGAAGGAATTAAAGAATCATGCAATGGAAGCAAGCAAAGGTTTTCTAATTCCAATGGAAACCGATGAAGTGAAAGTTGAACCATATGATACTAAACTAGGATATGGATGCATGTCTTACATGGCAACTATATGCTGTGATTACCAACCTGAGATCCTGTGTGACCTCAAAAAAACACTTGATGCACTTCAACTTCAACTAGTGAAATCAGAGATGTCAACATTGGAAAGAAGAATGAAGAATGTGTTTGTATTCACATGTTGCAAAGGGGATAATAATAAAAGTGTTAATGTTGAAGCATGTCAAAGTATTGCAAATGTTGTTCATAAGGCACTTGGTTCTGTGTTGGAAAAGGCTTCTATGTCAATGGAATTTGCTCTTAGAACTTCGTATCAAAACAAGAGGAGAAGAATGTGTTGATGTATTGGATTGTTGTTATTTTGGTAAGTTGTAGTGTAATGTTATAAGGAACTCTAAGATTTTCTTATGTTGAAGCCATTAAACTTATGTAGAGTGTGTGGACCTATTAGAGATTTGTGTTATTGAAAGTTTTATGGAGAAAAATACATGTAATAAGCCTAAGAGCACTTCCAATGGTGCAACCCATTTTTAGGTTCTTTGTGAGACCAACTCTTCTAAAACAACTTATTCAATTTTCACTCCAATGGTGCAACTTCAAAGAACTCATATTGGGTCTCACTACTTTACTTAAATATATTATTTATATTAAATTTATTTTATTTAAAATTATAATTTAAATATTTAAATTTTAATTACTATAAATATAAACTAAACATAAAATTAAAATTAAACATAAAATTGAAAATAATAATTTATGAATAAAATGATGAAATTGTGAGAGAGAAATTTAAAATTAAATAGTAAATAAAAGTGAGAGAAAATAGGATTGTTATAAATTTTTGCAACAAACTTATATTTATAATAAATAAAAAAAGTTAAAAAAAATAAATAAAACCAACAAGTTAAATAATTATTTTAATAATAAAAAAAAATGAAGAACCATTGCTTATGCAAGGAACGTTCACCCGCTGGAACAACTTTTTGTTGATAATTTCAATGCTAAGTTGGCAAACCAATTTGAAGAACCACCGTTGAAGATGGTCTAAGATGCTTAATGTTTGAGTATGTTTACTTAAATAATATTATGTCATTTTCATCAAAATAAACACTAAGTTATATTGAATAGTATCATTCGACAATATTTCTTGAAATTAAACCTTAATTTTAGAGATCATTCGAATCAATCTTGATAAATAAGAATCAATTTTTTTTGATTGATCGCGTCTCTTGTTTCTCACCTTTTATTTGGGTGAATCAACCACACCTTAATTGCAAGATGGTTTTACTTTACACACTGATTTGACCAGATGAAAATAAAGATAAATTTAAGTTTGGGAGAATACAAAATTTTGGAGGAAGAAAAATGTATTACACTGTGCAATTGTACTGAATTGTATTAAAAAAGGTTATAACAGAGTGATGAGTTTCCTTCTATTTAAATGAGATTACTTACACTCAAAATAATCTCAAAATAAATAATTCAACTATTACATGAAAATACTAAGTTCAACTCTGTCGAATTCTAGTTGATTCGACACTATTGAATATACACATTCTTAGACTTTGTCGAAGTAAACTTCTTCGACAACTTCATACATATTTTAATACTGTCGAATACAATCTGTCTTAGCATAAAGAATTACATATTTAACACACTATCTAATTCATTGTGTCTAAACTATCTACATTCATCATTGTTCTCAATCTCATGAACAATTTGACCTGCACAACCTTCGTCATTATGTCTGCAATCTGATTCTCTAATCTACAGTGTTCCAGGCTCATCCTTTCATTCGCTACTTTTTTACTTAGATAATGAAATCTCATTTTGATGTGATTACTTCTTTCATGTGATAGAGATATCTTAATGATCCAATAAGTCTTTTATATTGGATTGGATTGACATCATCTTCAGTCAAATCTTTTATTAGTTACAATCTTGGTTCAGCCGGTGTCGAGGTTGCATTGTAATCACCCATCTCAAATTTCTTGAGTATTTCACATGCATATCTTCTTTGGTGCATCATTAGGCTGTAAAATTTGTTACCAAGAAAGTATAAGATATTTTCCAAGTCAGACATTTCAAACTTTTTGCTTAAGTCATGTTTGAAATCTTCAATCTCCTTCTTGCAAGTGTTTGTATCAACATGTAATCTACATAGAGACAAAATATAAGCAGCTTACTCCTGCTTCTTCTGACATACACATCGTGCTCAATCATATATTTTATAAACTTTTTCTCATTTATAAAGCTATATATATTCTTGTTCTAAGCTCTTGGAGCTTGCTTGAGTCCATACAGGGCTTTATGCAGCCTGATATAGGTTTCCTTCTTGGCCTTGCTTCACAAAACCAACTAGTTGTGCTACATAAACCTCTTCATCTAGAGGGTCATTTAGGAATACACATGTCATGTCCATCTGACACATGGACCAGTTATTCATGTAGACTAATAACCAACCTGATTGTTTTGCTCCTAGCAATTGGTGCAAAAACTCCATCATAATCAATTTCTTCTTTCTGAAGAAATCCTTTTGCAACAAATCTTGCCTTGTGTATAGTTACTTCTCCATTTGGATTGAATTTCACCTTGTACACCTACTTCACATTAATTTCCTTCTTATCTTGTGGCAGTTCAACTAGTGATCAGGTTTTGTTGTCTTCTATGGATTTTAACTCCTCCACCACAATGTTCATCCACTTTGAGTATTTCAATGCCTCAACTACATTGATTGGCTCAGTATCTGCATAGAAGACATAATGTACTACCTCACTTTCATTATATACCACATCATCTAATGTGATCACATATTCTTCTAACCTTGCAGGCATGCTTCTTGTTCTTTGAGTGCAGTTTGTGCCTACTTGACCTTTGATTTCTTCTTGTCAAACTTCTCTGTCAGCTTCACTATCTGGTTCATCACATAGGATTTTCACTGAATCCTTATTGATGTTTTCATTCCAATCCCATTCCTTAAGTTCATATATGATCATATCCCTGTTGATCACAACTTGCTTGTTCATTGGGTCGAACAGTTTATATCCATCAGTTGAGTGATATCATATCAGGATCATCTAGATTTACTTGTCATAAAATTTTCTTCTCAACTGATTAGACACATGTTTATGTGTTATGGATTTAAACACCATCATTTTTCTGGTGTGATACATTATAGCCTCTTTATTGGACATTTGTTCAGTATGTAAGTTGCAATGGACACAGCCTCACCCCATAACTCATTTGGTAAGTGATTTCCCTTTAACATACTTCTCACCATATTGATAATGGTTATGTTCTTTCTTTCAGCAGTACCATTTTGTTTAGGAGTGTATGGTGGCACAACCTCATACATAATTCCTTCTCTTTTACATAGTGTGTCGAAATCTTTCGACATGTATTCTCCACCACCATGTGTCCTCAGAGTCTTGATCTTGTGACAAATTTGTCTTTCCATCATGGCTTTGAATTTGTGAAGACATCAATCACATCACTTTTCTTCTTGATCTAGTAGTTCTGCAGCTTTCTAGTGTAATCATCTATAAATGTAACAAAGTATTTGTTGCCTCCAATTGAATCTACCTGGAGAGGGCCATGCACCGTAATTATTTGAGTTCACAACCTAAGAGGGTGAATTAGTTGTAATGATATTTTTAGGGATTTATGATACTTTTCTAGTTTCTTGAAATTTTTCAAAATTGTGAACGATGAATGAATGATAAACAAAAAAGTAAAGTGCAGTAAACTAATGAACACAATGATGTATACTAGTTCCTCTTATCAACCAATGGTACTTCTAGTCCTATCATATCACGTGATATGTTTTCACTATTGTTAGATCTTTGTATAAATCTAATACCAAGACTTCTTCTACAATCTTCTAACAACAACAAAGAAGCACACCACTTCCTCGATTTCACAAATACACCAACAACTATGGTGAAATTTGAATCAAACCAATCCAATGACCTTTCTCTAATAATCACCAACATTATGATTATTATCACATACACTTAGAAAGCACGCCACTTTCTATTTACAAATTAAATCACCACACACATGGTGATCAATTACAATACTTGAACAAATTTGAATATATGAAGTTGTTCTTGAATAAATTTCAATAGACAATTGATCTTCTCTTTCAATATACAATTAAATAATATATGAACCTTAAGTGCTTAAAAAATATTTTGAAACTTTTATGAATGATTTTAAAGTTATTCACAAAGTTTCAACATTTTTGAAAAAGAATGAACACTTAGAAAATTATTTGAATTAATGTAAAAATTTAATAAGAAAAGAGGTAATTTGAAAACTAATGCATTTTAAATTAAATACATCCTAAAAAATCTCTATGAATTGATGCAAAAGTTTGAGACATTTTCATGAAGGTTTGTAATAGTTTAGAATGACAATGGTTCATGAAAAGACATAATTTTGAATTTTGTTCAGGGTCTGTTAAGTTGTTTAAACAGGCACCTGACTTAACAAGTGTAGGACGGATTTGGAATTTCAAACAATTTTTTAAATTTCAAGCAACAACAGATTTTGTTAAGTCAGTTAACCAGATTTGACATAAAAAGTACAACGAATATGACTTAAAAAGTGCTGACAGTTTTTGATGTCTTTGCTTCAAAGACTTTTATGCATGATAATTTGATAACTTTAGAGATGAATATGAGTATTATTTTTTTTAGCATCTAAAGTTTATACATAATGAATTGCAATTGAGTACCTTAACATCAAAATCAATTTCTTTTACTCCCAAAATATCCATAAGCTCATGCATTCTCGATTTTTGATTTCAAACTTTTTCTTCTTTGATATTTCTTTTTTGATAAGCTTTTTGTCTTCATTAAAAGCAAGTTAAGAAGGAATATTAACATCTTCTTCACACACATTTGAGTATATCTCTACAAGTGTGGCTTTTGACTTACTTATTGCATCCTTTTAAAGATATTCTTGTGTTGCTTTGTTTGAACACATTCTTCACATACTTCACTTGGAATATGAATTTATGGTAAATCCTGAAACCATGTTCTTTCTCTTCTGGTTAGAAATGTCATGAAAATCTAAATGACAAAGTTTGTAATGCCATAGTCATTCATCCCTGCTAGCTGCAGTTGCCAGACACATGTATTCCAACACATCAAGTTAAATCCTGAAGGTTCTATTTTGAGACATATGAGCCTTCAAGATTAACTTTTCACTTGAGTCTAGTACTTTCATTATCTTGTCTTCGATCACCGCCTTATAATTCTTCTCGATTAACTGGCCTATACTTAGCATATTACTTTTCATGCCAGGTATGTATAACACATTTGAAATCACTGATTGTTTATCATCCTTCCTCATGATCAAAACATCATAAATACCTTCGACACTTAGGGTATTGTCATTAGCAAATGTCACATTTTTCTTCATCAAGGGACTGATACTAATGAACCAATCTCTTCTTCTAGTCATGTGTAATAAGCAACCTAAGTCGAGATACCACTGATCTTTGATTCTTTCTTCTTCTTTTGTTGTGACCATCAGCAAAACTTCATCTTCTTCATGTTTTGCAAGTCTTTCTTGATCTTCTTTCTTGCCTCCTCAACATTGGCTTGCATAATGTCAATACTTATGACAGTTATAACATTTAACATGGCTTTTGTCAGGTTATTTTCTGACTGCCTCTTCCTTTACCTGCAGCGACACCTCTGTGATTGCTTTGGTTTGAAGATTATCTTTAATTTGATAAATATCTTCTTTTTGGTTTTCTTTACCAGTTGAATTGTTGTAGCCTAGTCTACCTTTATTTTCATTCCATTTTCCTTTGTCTTTCTTATCTTTAGATGATTGTTCCTATATAGCCATGTCACTCTTTGTCTTTATTGTTTATCTTTCAGTCATTCTTTGTTCATGAGATTTAAGTTTCCCTTGAAGCTCTTCTTTTGTCATGCTTGAAAAATCTTTTGATTCTTCTATAACTACTACCACATGGTCGAACTTTGAAAGTAATGACCTCAAGATCTTTGCAACTATCGATCTTGATGTCAACATTTCTCCACACATCTTAATCTGATTCATCGGTCTCGTTATTCCAGTGAAGAAATTAGTAACACTTTAGTTTTCTTGCATCTGAAGTAATTCATACATTCTTTTGTGAGTTTGTAACCTCGCCTCTTTCACCTTCTTGACACCTCCAAAATATTTTTCCAGGATGTCACATGCTTCCTTTGATCAGTCTACATCCCCTACCTTCTCAAAATTATCTGGATCAACACATTGATGGATTATAAAGAAATATTTATAAATTTTCTTCTTCAAATATTTATGTGCAATCTTTTGCTCATCTATGGAATTCTCTCCAATTGGTGTTCCTCCATTCTTCACAAGATCTCAAACGTCTTAATAGCAGACTACAACCTTCATCTGCTTACACCAATTATCATAATTCTTCTCATTCAAGATGGAAAGATTTTTTGGAAAATGCTCATTCGGATGAGCATTCATTGTTCTATGCTTCCCAAGAATCGCAACTAGTTCTCTAGATACCATATGTTGGAATTAAACCTCAACCTTAGAGATAATCCAAATCAATCTTGATGAACAAGAATCGATATTTCTAGTTGACCACGCCTCTTGTTCTTCACCTTTTACACGAGTGAATTAACCATACCTTGGTTGTAAGATGGTTCTACTTTACACACATATTTGAAGAGATGAAAGAAAGATAGACTCGAGTTTTAGAGAATAAAAAATTTTGGTGGACAAAGAAGAATGTATTGCACTGTGCAACTGCACTGAATTATATTAGGAAAAGGTTATTATAGAGTTATGAGTTTCCTTCTATTTATAATGAGATTACTTGCACTTCAAGTAATTTCAAAATAACTAACTCAATTGATATATGAAGATACTAAGTTCAACTCTGTCGAATTCTAGCTCATTCGACTCAAAATATTCTTGTACTCTGTCAAAGTAAACTTATTCGAAAACTTCATACAGACTTCGACATTGTCAAATACAATTTTAATTAACATAAAGAGTTACATATTTAATAATATTTTCTTCATAGGGCAACGGGTTAATAGTTCATAATTATAGACAATTAACGACATAAATTAATTTATTTAAATGGAAACAAGAGAAAAATATTAGATTTAAAAATTCATACCAATTGTGATAACTTAATTAAAAGATGTGTTATCTAAGAGCTGCAAAATCAATTGTTAGCTCAAAAATATTGAAAATATGAATAAGTTTTACTATTTGAAAAAAAAAACTAATATATAAGATACTCAATTTTATATGGACTTTTCGTGTTCGCGTACTCAAACCTGATATCATCATTTTTTACATGATCTATGAGGGAGTGATTCTAAACTTCAATGTGCTTAGTGTGAAATTGCAACAAGAGATTTTTAATAAGATTAACGACACTAGTGTTGTCGCATTTTATTAACCAAATTGTGAGTTGAATCTAGTAGTTATTGCTTAAGCCAAATAATTCACACGCAATAACTAGTGGTTGCTTCGTACTCGGCCTCGGTCGTGTATAAAATAACATTGTATAATTCTTATACCATGAGATCAAACAATTACGTAAAATAAGCCAAGTACCACTCCTACTCTTGCGGCCTGACTTGCAGTAAGCTAATTAAAAGTTAGAGTCGCTAACCAAATTAGAGACACTTCCCTTAGGAAACCAAAGATCATATTTGAAGGTACCATTAATGTATCCTATAATAGTTCTCTCATTTTCAACGCTTGATCTTTCATTGTCATTCATAGTGTTTGATGTCATAGGAATGAAGATGGACTCAGTGTCTTGCATGTTGAACTTTTTCATCAGCTTAAAGCAATACTTTGTTTGGCTAATGAATGAGTCTTTCTCGATTTACTTGATTTGAAGACTTAGGAAGTATTTGAGGTATATTATGAGTAGGGTGGCAAATTGAAACATCTTCCCCGTTTAGGTTTGTTTCTCAAAATCCCTAAAAAAAACAGTGTCATATGGGAATAGTAGAGGATACGAACCTAAAACTGTCTTTTCCCGCGAAAAAATGAGAGCAATACGGATCATGCATCTCTAAAATCTAAAAGTTGCAAGAAATCATCTATTGAATGAACTAATGTGGGTCTTCAGGACTCTCTAGAGCTTGATTGTCTCTTTACTACTAGGAAAAGCAAGGTTGATAATTTCATATGGCTAATGAATCAGGAAGTGTTTGAAGCGTTCACTTCTTAGGCTGAAGGACATGATGCCAAGAAGGATGTGAATTAGGATGTGTAGAAAAATGAAAGTAAAGAAAATGTGAAAATTAATGATGATGATGATGATGAGGAGGAGGAGGATGAGTACGAATCCATCTTCTTCGATGACTATGAGTAATAATATTGTTGTTGGCTGAAATTTTTTTGTTTTGGTTTTGATTAATGATGTTGCTCTTAACCTTATGTGGGTTTTCTTATTCTAATATTGTGATTTCCCTATACGAGTCGAATAATGGTTCTTCATTATCCTATATTGGGTTAGTTTCTATTTTATGTTCTACCGATGCTTATGTCCAATTTGGGTTGAATATTTCTAATTCTTGTACCCCTTGCCCATCTGGAGGCAATAAGGGAAAAATATTATATTATGATAATTCTTATGCAAGACATTTTAAAGAAGTTGTGTGTATGTTGACAAGCGCATACTTGTCTTAGCTAACATGTTTGTTTTGCTTTAGTGCTCTCTAATGAATTTTAATAACTATGTCATGAAGAATTTTTGTTTTAATATACATTACATATTGCATGTTGTACTTGTTAAAATTTGGCTAAAGGGAGAGTTTGTTGTTACATCTAATTTGTGTCATTTTATAATTAACATGTGTGAGAAAATGTCATAAAATTGTGAGACATCTTGTCTCTCTGTTTTCTAATAAGGAACTAATTTCTAATAAGGAACTAACATGTTGAGCATAATGTCTCTCAAACTCTGAGACGTTTTGTCTCATCCAGAAACTAATATGCACTGAATAAATCTCGTGTTGATTGAATATTTGTTTCTATATTTATTGAATCATGTTTAAATCTTTAATGCATTTTTTTGAAACATGAAAATTTTCTCAAAATACCATTCAACAAGATTAAAATCGAATAATTCTCATATGATCAAGATTCAATGTACAAAAGTTAGTGATACAAAATTTATGACACTACAAATCTGTTAGAAATTAACTACCAAATAACTACACTCTTTAATTTCTCTAAATCTTTATTTGAATTGTTCTTCAATCACTTCAAAAAACTACCCACACTTAAGAGGATAAAATATTTCTTTTACTTCAAAATCTCAAACTCCCTTGAATTCCTTCTAATTGAAACACCCTATAACAATATCTAATTAAGATCTCTCTAACTTAGAATAAACTCTAAAAAAAAGATAGTAGTGTTTTAAAATATTCTCAAAATGAGAGAGTTGAGAGAAAAATTATGCATCTAACAATGGACGAAATAAATATATCATAATGCTTTATATACATGTTTCAATGGAACATAAAATTGTGTTGAAACAATGCAAAAATGTGCTAATAAATTGATTCACATGAATAAAAAAAATTGATTCCTTGGAGCGATAAAAATCTAAATTTCAAAAAATTTGAATCAATTCATATGCAAAAAGAATTGAATCACGTGAATATAAATTTGATTTAGATGAATACTAATTTTGATTCATATGAATATTGATCATAGTCCAATGACCCTGATGCATAAAGACTTGTACAAAATTTTGTATCATTCCATTCAAGTGATCTAATTCTTGAATCGATTCTAGTAAACCGGGAGTTTGCCAAATAACTTTAACTTGATTCCTGAATGACTCAAATAAACATAATCATAATGTTTTAAACTAATTTTGAATTGATTCCAAAATCTGAATCAATTTAGACTTGTGTTTGACTCGGTTGAATTTGATCAAAACATTGAACAAAATCAAACACGTCAATGTGAACTAATTCAAGTCTTTGTATGAATTGATTCAAATTTTGGAAAAACAAAGTTTTATGCATGATAAACTTTCAAATGCTCTCCAATGCAATTTTCCAATGTAGAGACTCTTCCAAATTAAACTACTTCTAAACTAATTGACAACACTCAAAATTAAAATTAAAATCTGCATAGAGAACACATTTAAACTTCTGATTGAAAATTATAACAATAATAATCTCCTTTGAAAGTATGATAACATTGGCAATAAAATCTCACCACATCATATCATTAGCTATAATTAAGCAAGCTTTAATTAAAGGAACTCAACTTGTCTTTCAACATGTTCAAACTTCAAATTGTGAACTACCTTTTGAGCTACCAGCCACAATGTTCTCAGGAATACTTTTACTCGAACAAAACCAATATAAAAAAGGAGATACAGTTGATGAAAATTTCTTTAAATTTATTAACCACACAACTTTGGTCACTATCTTGTAACTTGCGGTTCATAAGATATAGGTCGAAATAGATCCACATCTGTGAAATTAGCATAATGCAACTCGCTTGGATTTAAACATATTATTCAAATAGTCACAAATGCTAAGGTGGAATGTGAAAACACCTTTTGTGAAATAAATCACATTTTGTGCCAACACATTTTCTAGATCATTTATATAACTAATCAAATATGTGGATGCATCTCTCTTTTCTCAGTTTCTAAATCCTTATTGTGTATCATACAACAAGAGCAAAATCACTGACATCACGCATGGGATAGACATGAATGCAAACACCGCCATAGTTAGGGGTGGTATACAGGCATGTCTGCTCTGTTTAAGCCCGTCCCGCAAAAAACAGAGCAAGGCAGATGTTGTTAAAGGACATTAGAGTGCAGAAGTAAAACCTTGAATCACTCCATAAATAAGTATGGTAGGGGCACAATGCATCAAACAACAAGCTCGCTTGTTGGGAGAGGTGGAGTTGTTATCTCTTCCACTCTCACATAAACAACAAGCTCGCTTGAACCTTATCGATTGCCAACAAGGCAATGTCTGCTAATGTGCAGTGAAGACATCAACAAGACACCCCCATCTAGTTGTATCCATGTAATATGTAAATTAAAGAGAGTAACAAAATAATGCTTGGAGCCCAAAATAATTAGCCCAAGAGAGTAACAAGTTATTGCTATGTAGCCCATATAGTTGGTGATCATGCAGACTATTTTGAGAGAAATGATCTCTACCTGTTAAACAATCACAAAACAGATCAATTTCCCTTCTCTTGACAAATACATGTAACTGCTTTCTGATTCTAAAACTCTCACATCAAAAGGTAGCATGCATAGCAAATGGCCTTTGCAAAAAGGTATCAAATTCCATTAAAATCAATTTAGCACTTGATTCCCTTAAAAGGTGCTCCTGCAGCCCCCGTGCGGAAGCTGGGTGCCTGGTGGTATCATGTTCGAGTATTCATTCCAATTCCATTTGATCACCAACCAGAAGCACCCTTCAAAAATATCATCTCAAGACATCATTTTCACTAATCACAACACATTGGGTGGTTTTATAACACAGAACCATGGATCTTTGATTTCAACTCAATTTCATAATGGTATCCAAACCGTTTATTTGAAATTATGCAGATTTAAAAGTTGGTTATTACTGTGAAAGCCTAACCTTTTAAGAAAAACAGTCAAGCACAGCATATGCATTACTATTGGTCTTATAAATTACTCCTAACATTAGCATTTCTATTTCATGAAAATATGTTACAAAATAATTGTCACTTCAGGGAATGATACAAAAAACAGCCCCCTTCACTAAGAACTAGATTTGAGGATCCAAACTGGCATTCATAAGTCCTACTTCTGAACCTCAGAGAAAAAGGGCAATGCGGTGTTGGCCGATCCACTCCAAATAGAAAATGGGACAGGAACCACCTCAAAAATCATTAGAAAAAGCAAGCCAATAACAATCACAGGATTTATGTCAACAACAAAAACATTCACAAAGTTCGACACATAATCCATCAATGTTAGAAGATAATGCAGAACTTCCAGTGATAACAAACAAACAACAAGTTATTTGTCCCAAGACTTGACTAATGAGAGGGAAAACAAAAAAGAAACACCAAACTATAGCAAAGTTAATTGCTGCACATTCCTCTGAAGATTTATTTATCTCCACTAGAACCGAAACAAAGAACACCACATTCACAAGAGCAGCACAGGGTAAACAACCAAAACATTATGTTGTACTTTTTACCTTCATATATTAATCATACTTCTAGCTCGAGAGACATAAAATAATTAATAATTGTTTTCCTTTCTTACGAGCTTCGGCAATTAATCATCAATCATCAGCTCAAATACTTTTCTTAATGGCTAGTTAACAGCCACTTGGTGTGCGCATGACAAAGCTTTATTGTGAATTACACAAGCCAAATTAAATGTTAAAAATCATGAACTGTGAAAAATATAAAATATCCTTTGTTTTTTCCCTACATTGAAAATATATTTTACATTGAAAATATATTTTCAGAAATAGTAAAACTGTTTTTAAAAAAAAACCATCATTGTATGTATATATATTATGCACACAAAAATGGCATTGCAATTACCACATCAAGTTCGAGCTTGGATTCCCACAAACAAACAAGGAAGACAATCAACAAAGGAGGTGTTTACACAACTTAACTAAACTGATTTCACTTAAGTCTGATGCGGAATTAGTTTACAATCGAATTAGAAGGATAACTAAAAATAAATAAAATTAAACAAAACACGAGCCTGGCCATTATAAACATATACTAGCAAATAACGAGGTAAAAAGATAAAACATCAAAAAAAAATTGAGGTATCATCATAACAACCACGCATAGTACATAAATGCACGTAGAGTCATAGACAGCGATAGCATGTTTCAAATTCCATGTAATGCACCTTGCAATTTGATCATGAACTTGGCAAACTAATTCAAGAAGGAAAATACTTAAAATAAGAAGTTCAACAAAAATTCCACATAATCACTACATAAAAAAACTACACCATGTTATGTAAGCTTTAACTAGCAGCTAGAGCAAATAAGACCACAACACATAGAAGCAGATGTAGTGAAGCAGCAACAAATAGCAGTCCATGTAACCAAGACCAAAAATTTCATTGTCTGCATGCACGAAATCAGCACAACCATTTAAAGCACAAGCGCCCAAGAAGCCATCACAAAGCTGAACGAAACACCTATTCAAAACTCAAACAAATAATTAACATTCAAAAAAACAGTGAACTGTCAAAAATCATCATAATCACTAAAAAGTTAAATTCAATCAACAAACAAATAAATGGAACAAGATAAACTTTGCAGAAAGATATCAAAAACCCATTTAAAAACAAATAGATAAGATGGAGGCCCTTGAAACAAACACACCCAAAACAAACTTCACTTGTTTAAAAACCATCAACTTTTAAGTTACGGCTAATAGTAACACACATATTTACAGACGGATAGGGGCATAGAGTTCTCACAAAACAACAACGCTTTCTGGTAATGTGATAGACATCAACATAGATTGGAGACTTTGAAAACATGGTCAATTAATAAGTGAACCTAAATCCATTTTTTCAAAAAGACAGTTGAAAACTGAATGCAAATAAGAAACTACACAACAATCTCAAAACCAAAAACTAATACAAGCGGACACATATTGCCAACAAAGCAGAAACAGAAAACCAAATACATATTGCATACAAAACTGAAATTGAAAACAAAACACAAAATATTACCTCAATAATAAGGTGGCACGCCTTGGTACATTCCTCCGTTAGGGGGTCTCTGCATAGGCATAGGCTGCGACGGGTAACCATACTGTGAACCATCAGGGTATCCCCCAACAGAAGGAGGGTGCGCCCTTGGACCGGAAACAGGCCCAGGCCCAGGAACCGGACCGCCGTACTGAGGGGCACCTGCACCAATTCCTGGCCCATACCCGCCACCAGAAGGAACCTGATTACCATAAGGCGGTTGCCCATAAGCATTAGGAGGAGCACCGTATTGCGGCATCATTGCGGCATTAGGAGCATGATAATTAGAGTTCGAATTATCCACGGGAAAGCCTGATGGGTTTTGGTTCCCGGGCTTAGGCTTTTTGTTATCCACAGCCAACTTGCAAATCACTTGGTGACCATCAACGGTTTTGGCAGACTCCACCAGTGAATTCCGCGCACCCTCTTCTGTTTTATACACAAAGAAAGCAAAGCCTCTCGTTTTCCCGCTAGCTTTATCAAACCCTAACGGTCCCTCTTCGATTTCACCATACTTTGAAAACTCGCTCAATAAACTCTCCGCTGATACTTCAAATGGAACATTACCTACGAATACCTTACGAGCAGAGACATCCCCGCCAGTAGAACCCGCACCCGCCGCCGCAAGCTGCGTCACCGTCATTCTTCCGTCAATTTTCTTGCTCGGCTCCTTTAAGGCAAGGATAGCACCATCGACATGCCGGAACACGACGAAGCCGTATCCCTTAGACCTACTGGTAGATTTGTCGAATATCACGATTGCTTCATCTAGGTCACCGTAGGCAGCGAATACAGCACGGAGCGTTTCACTGGTGGTCTCGCCTGAGAGGCCGCGGACGAATAATTTACGGCGTGAGGTATCACGGTCGGCGACGGAGCGTACGTCGTCGAGAACGTTGGGGTGTTGGAGGGCGGCTGACTTAAGAAGGTCTAGTAGCTGGTCCTGAGTGAAGGGTTGGAGAATCTTGTGGATGTCTTCTGGGGTGAGAGTTGTTGTGACGGCGGCGGCGGCGGCGTCTGAGGGAGGAGGAGAATTGGTATCGCCGTTCTCTTCTGTTTTGCGCTTCTTGGAGAATTCCATGGCTATAGATCTCGAGAGGGATTTAGGAATTAGGGATTTGAAACGAAAAAGATAAAGTTAGGTTTTACAGAGTGAAACAGACAATAATACTGCTACCGTGCTACGCTACTCGTGTTAAGTGAATAAAATAAAGCGTATAAATAATATAATCATTTGAATTAAATAAATTTCTTTTTAGATCTTATTTTTATTTTAGTAGATTGTTATATTAAATGCTAAAAATATGTAAAGAATAAAATATCGAATCAATTAAAAATCATGGTATATATTTAACTAATAAAGTTTAAGTGAAACAATAAAAATTATAGAAGATTTTTTGGTTGAATAGTTAGGCACTTACGTGCAATGAAATGGAATAATTATGATAGTTATGATTTGATTTTGAATAGTAATATTAAATTATTGGATTGACATTTACATATTTTAAGTAATTGAGTATCTGATTCATGGATGTGTCACGTGGTTATTTTATTTTATTTTCTAAGCCAACAAAACTTGCATTTCAAGAAAAAGAAACGTAAGTATAAAAGAAGGGGCCAAACCAAAAAAATCCTAGTTTTGAATTCTAAATTTGTTGTGAATTTTTCAAGGAGTGGGGATATGAGGCAAACAACTTCAAACAAGAGGATGAGAGATAGTCAATCTTATTGAAGTAAGTTGATATGTGTATTTGTTTCTCTTTTAAAAGATGTGAGTGATGGAGAAAGTCATGGATCTTAGTTTAATTTTGCAATTCATTTATGTAGTATGAATGTTTTAAGGAGTTTTGAATAGTAAGCAAAACCATGGTATAATCTATCTCAAACCAAATCTTCAACCAACTAAATTGATAAGCAATGTCAATGACCATAATAACACCTAAGAACTCATCCTCAAAAGAAGAGATGCATTATGTCATATCAATAAAAAACATACACAAAATCACCATTGGAATCCCTGAACAAACCTCCACATGAAACAAAGATGTATTATTCAAAAAAATACAGGTGTGTATGTTCCCCTTGCAATAGCAGGGATACTTAGAGGCCTTAGTAGGTTTATAACACGATATGGTGATTAGAGCTTGCCCACGACAATGAGAAGTCTTGTACAGTGGTGTTTTGAGGAAATTTAAGATTTTTGCTCATGTGAGATGAGAGACTCTAATGATAATCGAAGATGTTTGGTAGCAAGCGTATAGTTATAGGCAGTCGTGTGTTAAAATTGTAGTGAGTGTTTTCTCTTTAGGGTGTATATAATGTGTATCACTTAGGGTCTCTCCATTAGGATCTGCCCATTTCTCACTTTGAAGGGAGATGTATTTATAAATGCCTATAGGGCCTATGGTTTTCTTGGAAAGGGTCGTCGCCCACTCAATCAATAGTGAACAGTTGAATCCCTATTTCCAAGGGAGTCGTGGGTCAGTTAATGACTTTGAATTTTTTTTATGCCCAATAAGAGTCTTATCTAACGTTTTTCACGCAGGGGCGATAGAAAACCACGGGGCGAGGCAATACCTCCTTTTTTACGACATTTTATCGTCGCCTTTTATATAGGCAGTCTAAGGACATCATCCTAGGAAAGACCTTTTACAAATATAACATTACATAGTCCCACAAGCACGGGGCCTTTGGTATAAGCTAAAGTGTTTTTCATTCACGATATATGGGAGTATCCTGAAGACCGATACTTCCTCTCGTGAGGTCTTATCTACCCTGGGGAATCTGGATAGCCATGTGTAATCAAGCTGAAGAGGCACTAAGTCCTTTAAGCGAGGGTTTAGTTAGCTTGGAAAAGCTAACTCTTTCAGGCAGAATTGTATGTAGTGTTGGATTATTTAATTCAGCGTCTCCCTGAGGGATTCGATGGGCTTAACATCCCACCCATGGGCGCCTACACAGGTGTGTTAGGTGGGCTAGGTATGCCCCTTGGGGTTCACTTTAAGAAAGATAGTTGCGCCCTAACTAACAGCAATTGCTTTTGGCCTAGTGGTAAGCGTTTGATCCTACAAGTGGTATCAGAGCAAGGTCATGGGTTCGAATCCCCCCGGCTGACACTTGGGGGGAGATTGTTGGATTATTTAATTCAGCCTCTCCCTGAGGGATTCGATGGGCTTAACATCCCACCCATGGGCGCCTACACAGGTGTGTTAGGTGGGCTAGGTAGGCCCCTTGGGGTTCACTTTAAGAAAGATAGTTGTGCCCTGACTAACAGCAATTGCTTTTGGCCTAGTGGTAAGCGCTTGATCCTACATGTAGCTCGGTTGATGAGGCTATAAGTCTCTCAGACGAGGCGTTTGACCTGCTTGGGTGGGACTTCCATCGAGCCCACAGGAAAGAATTGTTATCAAGTCTCTCATAATGGATGTTTGTCGCGTCTCTTAGGCAAAATTCTTGAGTACTAGTTATGCCCGAGAAGACACTAAGTCCCTCGGGCAAGAGTATAATTATCATGGGAAATCTAAGTCCTTTATGCAGTGTAGTATATAGCCCAACTAATGAGACTATACGTCTCTCAGGAGAGGCTTTCGACCTACTTGGGCGGGACTTCCATCGAACCTTCATGCAAGACTTGATATCAAGTCACTTAGAGGGGATGTATGTTGCGCCTCTTAGGCGTGATTCTTGAGTAATTGTCCTGCCCAAGAAGACATTAAGTCCCTCTGTCGGTAGTATAATTATCTTGAGGAATCTAAGTCCCTCATGCAGAATTGCATATAGCCCAGTTAATGAGATATAAGTCTCTCAAGTGAGGCGTTCCACCTACTTGAACGGGACTTCCACCAATCCTCCAGGCAAGATTTTCTATCAAGTCTCTCAGACAGAATGCATGTTGTACCTCTTAATCGTGAATCTTGAGTACTTGTCCCACCCGAGAAGACAATATGTCCCTCAAACGAAAGTATAATTATCCTGGGGAATCTAAGTCCCGCAGGCAGAATCATATGTAGCCCAACAAATGAGACTATACGTCTCTCAGGCGAGGCGTTCAACCTACTTAGACGGGACTTCCATCGAGTCCTCATGTATGACTTGTTATCAAGTCTCTTAGGCTAGATGTTTGTCGCGCCTTGTAAGCGTGATTCTTGAGTACTTGTCCTGTCCGAGAAGACACTAAGTCCCTCAGGCGAGACTATAATTATCCTGGGGAATCTAAAGCCCTTTATGCAGAATTGTATATAGCCTGGTGTTAGCTTAGATAATCCAAAAGGAATTCGACATAGAAGTCAACTAGAATTTCCTTAAGTGTAGGCTAAAATTAAGTTTGTTTTAGAGTAAAGGATTTACCACAAGAGCAAGAGGAATCGAAGAGTCTGGTTAAGGACTTAGAAAATTTTCGAATAAGTTCAATGAGGTGCGAAGTTCGACAAGTCGAAGGGCTCGACTAAGGAAGAATTTAAAATTCAAATTGAATTAACTGCTTTTTGGTCCTATTCAAATTAGCAAAGACACATGGAGATTGAATCGAGTGATAGTTACATGTAATAATAACATGTCGTATGAAGGATCATTTGAAAGTGGAAGGCAATTAGTTTATAGCATCATAAATAGGGATTCTAGCATTAGGATCAGAGGTGACAAAAACATAGTAAACTTCGATTACCCTGAAAGTACCCACACATAAGAGAGAAACGAATTTCCTTACAAAAATTTACTCGTTTACCACTTTTAAATTTATGCAAATACTCTTTTTCTACATTTAAGTTCCTTTATTATTTGTTTTCCTATTAGCATTCAAAGACTATGTTTGACCCAATCGAAATTTGGGTTGAACTTAGTCTGCCAGTTATATTTCACAAGTTTATTTTACTGAAAATACCTAACATTCCTTGCAAGAAATCCAACAAAATAGAATATGTGCTTCCTTTTCTTAAAAACTCAACATAAACTTGCCTTAGGATTTACTAGTTTGGTCATTTAAGTAATTAACTCAAAACTAAGTGATTGTTTACCAAGAACACGGGTGAACAATTTGACACACCCAGTGGGACATATTTATAAAAATTTTGAGTTTAATTTAAAAAGTGTTTGTCTTTCGTATTTGTTGAATTCTTTCTTTCATATATATGTGTGTGTGTGTGTGTGTGTGTGTGTGTGTGTGTGTGTGCGCGTGTGTGTGTTTTCTGTGTCTGGATTTGTATATGTTTGAGGAGTGGTAAAACTTTAGTAGAAATGGTCAGTCTTAGAAACAATTTGTTTCCCCAAACAACGCTTTTGAAAATGAACAATGTGTCTTTTCGACGATTGGAACGACAAAGAATACTAATCCCATAGGGACTAACGAACATGTTCTCGACCCGGTGGCAAGTATGACACCAATTCTAGGGGTGGTGGTTACTTTGCTCGCAGCAACAACCATGCCGATTACTCCTAGGCCAATAAGTATTCCCTTGTTGGAACCCAGACCTTCATATGTATCAAATTTTTCAATGCCACAAGTGTCAAGAGATTTTTTCTATGGTATGTCAATGATAGTGATGGTAACATTACAAAGCAGCGCTTCAAAATTTGTAGATAATAACGCTACAATGGCGTCCCCTTCAAATTTGTATGTGGCATCGGGGTCTGTCATTAGTCACCCTAGTCGGGTAATGCATCAAGGAGGAATTACATTTGCCCCCTTAAATGTGTCTGCTCTTACGACAAATTGCATGTTGTCAATAAGATAGTAAATGGATCAAAGTAACCATGAGATAGTTAATATTCTAACTTAACAAATTGGTGTGGTGTTCAACCCCCTAATTCAGAACACCAACCAAGGTTATCAGTTGTTGGCCAATCAAATGGGTCGAATAATTGGTTTCTTTTGCGCCCCTTTGGCCCAAACACACTCAATCCCTCAAGTTGTGCCAGTTAGATCGATAGAAATGCCCGACAATGGATATGTTAATATTAATCTTGGACAACAACAACAACAATAGTTACCTTGACTTGTCGGACACTCTGTAGTTGTGAGAGAAAGAGTAACCCAGGTTAAATCAGGGGTATTCATTGTGGGTAGAGATCATGACGTGGAAGAAGTAGTGAGAAATTTCCGACAATATAATTTGATAGGTCAAAATAATCTAGCCGAAATAGTCAAAACCATAGGCCAAATTTTGTGCCTCCCTTTACTGAATATTTCTCCAAAAAAAACTTCTGTGTGGGGTTACATTGGCTGAATTTCATGTCTCCCTTTACTGAATATATTCTCCAAATAGAACTTCCCAAGGGATGGAAAGTCCCTAAATTCACTAAGTTCGCATGAGATACAAGTGAGTCGATTGTCGAACATATTGCTCGATACCAGACTAAGACGAGCTTTCATATCAAGACACTCCAATGAGATTCAGCGGGGTTGTTGTTAAGGCTTTCGATGGATCCAAAAAAACTGTGATAGGGGAAGTTAATCTCCTTGCGAAGATATGTCCTCAGCCTTTTCTAATTACATTTCAAGTTATAGACATTTATCCTGCATATAGTTGTTTGTTGGGTAGACCATGGATTCACGAAGTTGGAGCTGTCACTTCGACTCTCCATCAGAAGTTAAAATTTATGAAGAATGGAAAGTTAGTTGTAGTAGGAGATGAGCAACCCATACTAGTAAGTCACCTTTCATCTTTCTCTTATATTGATGCTGACGAGGATGTAGGAACTCTGTTCCAAGCACTCTCAATTATTGACATATGGTATGAAGAGTTAGGCATCCATTTCTTCTTTGAAAGATATGCAACAAGTTGTGGAAAGCGGCCAATCTATTGGTTGGGGAAGAATTGTTGAGCTTGCTGAGAACAAAAATAGAGTTGGTCTGGGATTTTCTCCTGGTGCAACTAGAAGATAATTGAAGCATAATCAAGACATATTCTACAATGTTGGTTTTATCCATTCTGGAGATCAAAATGATACTACAATTATTGAAGATGATTCGGAAGAAGACATGCCAAACTTCATGACTCACATAGTGGTTTACTAGAATTGGATAGTTGTTGACATTCCTTATATTGTTCACGTTTCAAAGTAATTTGTTTTTATGTTTTCAAAGATCCTTTCACTCTGCCCAAGGTGAAAGTGAATATGTGTGGGCTTTGTTTTAATTTTTAATATCATGAATAAAATTTTATTTTTCTTATCCATATATGTTTTTTTTATCTTTTTACTTTTTCTGGAAAATGGTAACCTAAAATACCAAAAGATAATAATTTCAATATCTGCATAATACTTGTGCATTTATTTGTTTCCTAAATTCAAGCATATATCATTGTGCAGATTGATTCATGATAAACCCATTGGAAAAAATGTTCTTATGCCCTCTCCCAACTTTGAATTCTCTGCATTTTAATCTGAAGAAGAGAGTGTTGAGGAAATTCCTGATGAGATTTCTCGGTTGCTTGAGTACGAGAAGAAGACTATTCAGCCTTACAACAAGCCGGTGGAAGTAATTAACTTGTGTTATGAAGAAGATAAGAAAGAAGTCAAGATTAGGGCACTACTTCATCCATATGTTAAGAAGAGGATGGTATAGCTTCTTAAAGAATATGTGGATGTGTTTGCTTGGTCTTATTAGGATATGCCAGGTCTTGGTACAGGTATTGTAGAGCATAGATTGCCTTTGAAGCCAAAATGGTCGTCAGCCAAACATAAATTGAGAAGAAATCACCTTGATATGGCTTTTAAAATCAAAGAGGAAGTTCAAAAGCATATGTAAGTAGAGTGGCACCTAAGAGGGGGGGGTGAATTAGGTACTGAAAATCTTTTTCCAGATTTAATGAAGATTTCTTAAATTACTTTCCTAAAAGTAACTAAGTGTTGAATGTAGTAATAACAGAAAGTAAAGACATGCGGGTATGTATCCTGGTTCTCCTCACAACCCGAGAGTACTCCAATCCCCTTTCAACACGAAAGAGATTTTTCAATATTGTTAAATTCTAAGACAAGACTTCTACCTAGTCTTTCTTATACAGACTCTAACCAATCAAAACACCAAGAACAATCCTCTTGGATTTTTCACTAAGTTCAATGAGAACAATCCTCTCAAAATGGACCTCTTGCTTACAACAATCCTAGACAACAAGGTTACAACCTTACAAACTTATTTCCAACAATCCTAGAAAAATAAGATGTAATCAAAGAATAAATAATTCTGATTTGAGCAATTTGCAGCAGCATTCGATTATCAATCTTGCGACTGATCTTCTTCTTGAGATATCAACTCTTATATATCAAATACAAGTGTTCAAGAATAGAGGAATGAAACTATGATGAAATAATGAAATTTAAGGTGCAGTAGTTTCACTCTTGAAAATTAAGAATTTTTTAACACTTGTGAAAATTTAGAATTTAAGAGATGAAATGAAATTTGAATTTTTTGCAAGAAGGTTGATCTCAAAGTCTAAGATTATGAGGTATATAAATGCCTCTAAACATCTTTTCAAAAGAGTGCAAAGACCAAAAGTTGCCATGGTTCAAGAAGAAATGAGAAAACATAATTCTGCCAACATATGCAATTTTCTGGCTCACTGCGCTAGTAGTAACCGGTTATCATGTGTGGGTAATCGGTTACCAGCCTCAACGTTAGAAAAAATTTAAAAGTTTACATAGGGTAATCGATTACCAGGGATAGGTAATCGGTTACTCTAAACAGGTTTTGCAAAAATACTTTGAAAGAGAGGTAAAATGCATTGTAATGGTTTTAAAATAATTTTAAAATGATATGCAAGAATGAGAGATGAAGTTGAACACTTGTACAAGATATATAGAAGCTGAATGTTGTACCTTCATTTGTGTAGAACTTTGTCTTCATTCTTTAACAAGTCTTGACATATATTTTTGACATTGAAGTTCTTCAAGCTTGATTTCTTTGATATTCTTTTATCCATCCTTGTATGTTGTAGAGTGTGTCATCATCAAAACCGTTTGAGAAGCCATGTATTCACAGTCTCCCCCTTTTTGATGATGACAACATCTTCTTTGAAAGTTTTTGCGGCTTTTCTAACAAGTGCTCAAGTGCTCCCCCTCGAATGATGCTCCCCCTTTATCTATGATTTAAGAGAGTCTTGAAATTATCTGCAAAATTTGTTAGAAGAGCAAAAACACAATATACACACATAAAAACACATGAGATTCTTCTCCCCCTTTGTCAACAACAAAAAGGATGGGAAAATCTTTTCAACAAGAAACACATGTGGGCAAAAAGACTAAACACAATAATATAAAGAAGAACACAACATGTCATAAATATGAAACAAAATGTAACGAACGAAACCGAACATGGTGTACAAGTTTACAATACAAAAACATAAGACAGAAACATAATCAAATAGAAATTATTGTTCAATCACTTTCAGACATAACATCGTCATCTTCATTTTCTTCTTTATCTTCATCATCATCATCATCTTCTTCTTCTTCTTTCCGGAGAGCTTGAAGTTGCTACATAGCTAGTTGTTTGAACATTTTGTGCATATAAGCCATGTCTTTCCTGTGTTCCCTTGCATTAAGATCAACTTTGTTCTCAATAGCTATTAACTTTTTTGTAGATAGCCTCATCGGTGTAGCCTTTTTCAGGAATAGGAGCAACAATAGAAGAAGATGAAGCATCCTTGTAAACATACCATTTTCATCATTTTATACAATAGTATTCTTTGTAGTTGTGGTGACATTAATTTCATTTGCCCTTGCTGCCATCATGGTATGTGGTTCCCGTTGAAGACGAATGGAGTTTGCCTCTAGAATGGTGGAAGTGATTCGCCCATAAGGAAGTCCTCCAGCAAGAGATTTGATATGACACATATGATGCATGAACTCATATGCCCAATTCACCTGGAAATTCTTCTTAATTGCAAACAGGAGTTGAACCTCCATATCACTCACATGAGGATGATTGGAGTGCTTTAGAACAAGAATGTAGGCCAGGATAAATTGCAGCATGCGATCACTCACAGTAATATTTTTAGCCAGCTTAAGTACCCTAGAAGTTCTAGGATTTTGTCTGCTTAACAACTCTTCTTGGGTTATTCTAGAAATTTCAATGTAATAATTCATGCTTGAAAATTCTTTCTAATGGCTAGCCTCTAATTGAATGTAATATCTAATGTTTTCTCCTTCACAGGGGATTCGTAAACATTGACCTAACTCTTCTAAGTTCATGGAGATGGTTACTCCTTTAACAGTAGTTTGAAATGTTAAGTCTCCAAATTCATCATGTCCCAACTTATAAGAAGTAAAGAATTCTTTAACCAAATCCGGGTAAATCGGTCCAATATTTCTAACAAGCTTATTTATGCCTTGAGTTTTCAAAAGTTCAGGAAATCAAAGCTATGAGCAAGAAAGGAATTTAGACTCACATATTTTACCGGCATCAATGGACGATTTCGGATGTTGAATGTCAGTCTTCTTGCCTTGACAGTTTGAGCTCGCTATTCTTCAGTGGATTTTGAGCTTGATTCTCCCAAAAAAAATTCCTTTGTTTTGCATTTTGGGTGCCATTGTTGTTGTTGGAAGCTTTTAGGGTTTCACAGATGAAGTGGATTGAGATGAAGAGAGAGGAGCTTTGTTGAGGTATATAAGGAGAGATATGTGATAATGGGTATTGAAGTTTGTTGACCAACTCTTTAATAGAGAAGAGGAGAAGATGGAAGAGTGAAGAGAATGAACTGGGAGGAGTCAAAATGTCTTAAAAGTATGAATAAGTGCTTATTGAAAGAGTAAGAGAAATATGATGTGGGTTTTAAAAGGGATTTTGCAATTCTGTTTTTAAGGAAAATTTTATGAAAATCGTTGCAGTAGTAACCGGTTACCAGGTATGAGTAATCGGTTACCATACCAAAAACAGTGAGCAGAACACAACACTAGTAACCGGTTACCAGGTATGGGTAATCGGTTACCATGCAAAAAACAGCAACCAGAAGAGAAAACGTAGTAGTAGTAACCAATTACCAGATATGGGTAATCGGTTACCACAAGTCAAAAAATAGCAACTACGTATTTCATATAGAAAATAATAAATCATAGAGATATTCATACCTTGGCATTATTTTTAGAGAAATAATGAATTGTTATTAAAGATTTACACATCACCTTCATCTAGAATTCCAAGTTCCCTCCGAATCTTGTAAAAAGCTTATTTTGAAAGTGGTTTTGTGAAGATGTCTGCCAGTTGGTTATGTGTATCCATGAAAGTAACTTTAACATCTTTTTGGAGAACGTGATCTCGTAAGAAATGATGTCGAATATCAATGTGTTTTTTCCTTGAGTGTATGACAGGGTTCTTTGTAATGTTAATCGCGCTTGTATTATCACACCTTAGAGGAACGCATCCGAGATTCAGTCCATAATCATGTAGTTGTTGTTTGAGCCAAAGGATTTACGCACAACAATTTCCTGCTACAATGTATCCTGCTTCAGCCATTCTAAGAGTAACACACGCTTGCTTCTTACAGGACCAAGAAACCAATGCATTACCAAGAACGTGACAAGTTCCACTCGTGCTTTTACGATCTGTTTTACAACCTGCATAATCCGAGTCAGAATAACCTACTAAGTTACATATACTATCTTTTGGATACCATAGTCCAACATTGGTTGTTCCTTTGAGATGCTTCATGATCCTCTTTACAGCAGTGAGATGCGATTCCTTTGAACTTTCTTGAAACCGAGCACATAAACATACACTGAACATCATGTCAGGACGACTTTCCATTAAATATAATAGAAAACCAATCATACCTTGATACTTTGTGATATCAACTGAAATACCTGATTCGTCTTTATCAACATACGTTCCGGATCCCATTGGAGTAAACATTACTTTACAACCATCCATGTTGAATCTCTTCAACAACTCTTTGCAATACTTGGCTTGGTTGAGAAAATGCCATCCTTTAACTGCTTTATTTGTAATCCAAGGAAGTAATTCATCTTTCCCATCATAGACATCTCAAACTCTCCTTGCATTATCAGAATTCCTCACAAAGGTCTTGGTTGGTTGATCCAAATATGATGTCGTCAACATAGACTTGAACTAGTAAAGTGTTAGCCTTAATTCACTTGATGAACAAGGTCTTATCTATTTTACCTTTTTCAAATCCCTTTTCGCATAGAAAATTGCTGAGTCGATCATACCATGCCCTTGGTGCCTGCTTTAAGCCATAAAGATCTTTTCTCAACTTAAAGATATGTGATGGATTCTTGAAGTCTTCAAAGCCAAGGGGTTGCTTGACAAAAACTTCTTCATTGATGTAGCCACTTAAGAAAGTGCTCTTGATGTCCATCTGGTACAACTGAAAATTCAATGAACATGCATAAGCAACTAGTAAACGAATAGCTTCTAACCTTGCAACCGGAGTGAAAGTTTCTTCGAAATTAATTCCTTCTTCTTGATTATATCCTTGGGCCACCAATCTTGCCTTGTTTCGAATAATTATCCCATTCTCATCAAGTTTATTTTTAAACACCCATCTGGTACCTATGATGTGTTTATCACTTGGCCTAGGAACAAGTTCCCACACTTGATTCCTTTAGAACTGGTTTAAATCTTCTTACATGGCAATGATCCATTGGTTGTCTCCTAAGGCTTCATCAACTTTGGAAGGTTCAATTTGAGATACAAACGCCACATTCAATCAAGCATTCTTGAGGTTGAGTCTAGTTGTAACGCCTTGACTAATATCACCAATTACTTTATCAATTGGGTGATCTCTATGTGTTCTCCATTTCTTAGGTAGATCATCATATTTTAACTTTTGTTGAATTGGTTCTTCTTGATGCTTAGGTTGATCATTTGATTTAGAAGTACCTTCTTTAGGAACATCTACAAAATCTTCATCATCATCACATAAAACAATTTCCTCTTTGAAGGGGTTAGATTCATCAAATTTAACATGCATTGATTCTTCAATAGTTAAAGTTATTTTATTATAAATTCTATAAGCCTTACTAGAGAGATAGTAGTCGATAAATATGCCTTCATCAGATTTCTCGTCAAACTTACCGAGATTGTCTTTGTCATTGTTCAAGACAAAACACTTGCATCCAAAGATGAGAAAGTATGCAATGTTTGGTTTTCTCCATTTGAAAAGTTCATAGGGAGTCTTCTTAAGAATAGGTCTAATATTTACTCTATTACTTACAAAGCATGCCGTACTAACCGCATCTGCCTAGAAATATTTTAGAAGATTAAAATCGCTAAGAATTGTCCTTGCAAGTTCCACCAATGATCTGTTCTTCCTTTCTACAACACCATTTTGTTGAGGAGTCCTTGGTGCTAAGAATTTGTGAGAGATTCCATATTCTTCACAAAATTCTTCGAAAGGAGCATTTTGGAATTCTCCACCATGATCACTTCTTATGGAGGCAATGGTTAAAGACTTCTCATTTTGTATTTGTTTTGCAAACTTCTTGAATGCTTTAAAGGCATCACTTTTCTGCACTAAAAAGTTAGTCCAACAAAATCTAGAAAAATCATCAATTATAACCAAAGCATAAACATTACCTCTGAAGTTCTTTGTTCTTTATGGACCAAATAAGTCCATATGTAACAATTGTAGTGGCCTTGTAGTGGACACCACATTCTTTGACTTGAAAGTTGATATGGTCTGTTTCCCTTTTTGACATGCGTCACACGACTTATCCTGGATGAATTTTATCTTAGGAAAACCATCAACTAGATCATGTTTAACCAACTTGCTCAAATGTTCCATGTGTATATGATCAAATCTCTTATGCCATAACCAGGAATCATTATTGTTTGCCATGAGACATTTAACCTTCAAAGACAAATTGTCAAGAGAAATCATGAATATATTATTGATCCTTTTACCTTTTAGCTTTAGCTCATTAGTGACTTCGTCTTCTATCAAGCTTTCATCTTTTGTGAACTTGATTTTGAATCCTTTGTCACATAGTTGGCATATGCTAAGCAAGATGTGCTTTAGTCCTTCGACATAAAGTAGAACTCCAATAGATGTAAAAAGTGGTGCTCTAACTTTACCTATACGAAGAATATTTCCTTTATTATTGTCATCATAGGTAACATAACCTTTGGCCTTAAGCTTTAGATTTAAAAATTTGTTGAAGTCACCGGTCATATGCTTCGAACAACCACTGTCAAGATACCAAAGTTTTCAAGTGGTCTTCAAGCAAACCTACAAAATAAGTTATTTCTTGTTAGGTACCCAAAGAGGTTATAGCAGCCAAGCTGGAGCTAAGGAGCTTTTCAATGGATATAATAAAAAAGAGGGTGAAATAAATGTTGTCTCCGCTCAGAAAGGGCAAGCTCAACAAACTCCTCCCTAAATGCCTTATCAAATCCCTTACTTCCAGTACCTGTATGTTGCTGTTGCACAATATGCTTCAATGTCCTATCAGCCAACTGTTCAAGCTCCAATGCCTCAGCAACATACTCCTTAGCAACCATCCTACAATTAGCAAGGGTATTTGTATCCACCTCAGAATCAATAACAACGAGCTGCTCAAAAACAATGTCATCCTAATCAACAAAGGACAAGGAGGCCAAAAAGAAACTTTGATCATCTGCCAATGATGTATGCTAAGATCTTTGATGAATTGCTGGAGAAAAGGGTGATTACCTCGAGAGACCTAGCTCTTCCAACTGTGATTCCTCTAGATTATGATGCTAATGTCCATTGCGAGTTTCATAAGGGCGCTCCAGGGCACACGATCGAGGATTGCAGAGCTTTCGAACACAGAGTTCAAGACTTGGTCGACACAAAGTTTCTAACTTTAAATGGGAAGTCTCCAAATGTCACCAACAATCTTATGTTGCCGTCAAGCTAGGTCCAATATCAAGTCAAATCAAGTCAAGTTTATTTCCCCGAAGAAGGCAGTCATGCGATCCCATCATTTGCATTATTGTATTTTGTCTTTGCTTGTTTAAGTACTGTATGCTTTAAATATTGCCTTTCGTATTTGGTTTTATTAATGTAGTGATTACGCATGTTTTAAATCAGTTATATTATATTCACTCATTATTTCCATTTACCACATATTTATTCACTTCACTCTTTTTCTCAACTATTGTTTAGCATAATTAGAAGGAGGATGATGAAAATAAAATACCCATAATTGCATACTGTATGCTTTCGGATAAAATCTTGTCGATGATGTACATGTATTGTTTCAATCCCCCAAACACTGGAGAGACAAGAAGTTAATCCCTAGTTAACCACTTTGAGCCTAGAAGTAGGTGTTTCCTCCGGATATACAAACCCTTACACTCAACCAGGGGTAGGGTAGTGTTTAGTTAACCTGATTACGCACTCAAATCACCAGACAAAAATCTAAAAGACATGTTGGTTGTTCTTCAAAGACCCATGATTTAGCAGTCACAATCCTCAAAACAAAATCAAAAGCCTGCTAAGTCGAATACTTCAAAAGGAGACTTAGGCAAAAATCAAGGCAATCCCGATGGACTCAAAAAGCGAAATCACTCCATGCAAAAGTTAGGGATCAAAAGCAAATCAAAAGAGGCCCTCAAATCCTCGACAAAAGTAAAATAAGATCCAGTGACCACCATGTCAAAATCAAAGGATCACTGGCATCCAATCAAAAACAAAATAAGGTGACTGCCATCTCGAGCGAATCATAAATTATCACCCTTATACCATCAACCCTTTTGGAAGACAAACATGTGCAGAATTAACTGAATGTAGGACTGGAGATCATCACGGAGAAGGGGTGGGTACAAACCAAAAATTGAACCTAATATCATTTATTTCAATAACCGTGAACTAGGCCACGTTACAACCATCGAAATACCTAATTGAGGCGAGGTTTATTTTGAAAGTATACTATTGCAAGGTTGCGTAAACTGCTTCCCTACATATTTGCTAATCTTCAGCATTGATGTCATGCTTCTTGCTATATCTTTCTCACTAGCAAATCATCACAACGTCTAGACTAACGGTCCATTCGTTTCACACTATCACGACACTCCAATAAACGACTCTTTTTCAAAACTTGCATGAACTTTGCATTAAGATTACCATTTGTGAGTGTACAATTTTAACTAAAAATCAGTGTTTGACATCAAATAAACTTCAACAAAGGGAAATAAAAGAGGAACTTGAGCTCTTAGTGGTGCTGGCCCAAAGCAAGACTACCTCAAAACCCTTAATCTGGGGCAAACCCTTCAAGCAGCTCAATCAGGGGAAAGTCACCTTAGAATCACATCAAAGTTCAGCTTCCATAGATCAAATCACTACAGAACTGGTTAATCAGGGGCATACCATTACCATGTTCAGATTGGGGGCAAGACTTGTTACAGAAGGCAAATCCTATCTGTACTTCAACATTGGTCAGGCACATCCTTCCAGGCACTAGCAATCATCAAGTTCAAAGGAAATCATAGTCTTCACGAGTATATCACGTCTCTACGCTCTTTTCCAGATCATCCTGATCGTCAAGCAGAGTTGTGATCCTCTATGAAGTGAGACCGCAATTTATCATCAAGTGATGAGACTTGGGGCACCAAGAGCGTCTTCGTCTTCTTCAATCATGGCGTCTTAAACGAAGTGAGTGTCGAGGAAATCAATCCTTCCCACCACTCAAAGTCCAATCCTCATTGGCAACTACCAAAAGACAACCATGCTAGCACTTTCACAAAACATATCCAATCACCCGTCTGCAATCATACGCATCATATGCATTACATTCAACATCATAAGCATCACACACATCATACGCATCTTATGCAAACCAAAACTAAATTATACTTCCCCAGCACTTGCATCTCCGCACGTCAGCATTTGCATTGCATCTCCATCGATATGGAACATCATTACAAAGTCAAGCACTCATACCTGCATAGGTCAAGGTCCATAATCAATCTCAAGATTCTAAGGTGATCTTCAGCCCAGCCAGCGGCATCTTCTTCAAATCCTTGGGAGTTTCTCACAAAGTTGTATCAATCTTTTGTTGATCAAATCAGGATTTCAAGGTGATCTTCAGCCCAGCCAGGGGCATTTTATTCAAATCCGTGGGCATTCCTCATGAAGTTGTATCAACATTTTATTGATCAAATCAAGATTTCAAGGCGAGCTTCATCCCATATAGGGGCATCTTCTTCAAATTCACGAGTATTCCCCACTTGTATCAACCTTTTGTTGATCTCAAGATTTCAAAGCAATCTTCAACCCATCCAGGGGCATCTTTTTCGAGTTCATGGGTGTTCCTCATGAATTTATTTTGACCTTTTGAAATTTTAATATCCAAGCAAGTCAGTGGGTGTTCCTCATTGATTTGTTATCCTCAACCTTTTTTTGATGAAGTTGGCATCCCCAACTCAACCAGTAGCACTTTTTCGAGTTAGTGGGTATTCTTTATTGAATTGGTTATATTCAGCCTTTTGTTAACGAAGTTGCTATCCTCGGATAATTCAACCTTCCTCTTGGGCATTCCCTAGTGAATTGGTTCCTTTCAACCTTTTGGTGACAAAGATGGTATTCCTCAGTGACTTCTGTGCTTCAACCTTTTATTGATGTATTCAATAAACCTCACTCATCATATCCTCAGCAAACTTGACCTTTTGTCAATTGCCTTACTATCATCCTTTTGGTGGTAGCCAAATCCAATAGATTCAACCTGACCTTCATCCTTTGGGTGTTGGTGGCTCTCAAATTTGGGAAGTTCCTATCGTCCTTTTGGTGGTAGTAGCTTGTATTGTTACCATCATCCTTTTGGTGTCGGAAATCTGTGAACTGTTGGTCTGTGTATCATCCTTTTGGTGAATGACAGCCTTTGATATTGTTTTTCTTGCTATTATCCTTTTGGTAGTAGTAAGTTATGACCTCACTTTCATCCTTTTGGTGAAAAGTCATTGTGTGTGTACTATCATCCTTTCGGTGATAGGTCTGTCATCCTTTGGTGCCAGATACTATGTGTGTGAGTTCTCTATTATCCTTTTAATGATAGATTCAACATTCTTTTGGTGTCAGAAATCATTGTGTGCTTACTATTATCCTTTTGGTAATAGGGAGTTTCGACCTCACTTTCATCCTTTTGGTGAAAGGTCGTTGTTATATGTTCTCTATCATCCTTTTGGTGATATGCCCGTCATCCTTTTGGTGCCGGTAATCGGTGGATATTTGGTTTGCGAATCATCCTTTTGGTGAACGACAATATCAGAATCTTGCGTGTTTACTTACTATTATCCTTTTGGTAATATCTAGTTTCGACCTCACTTTCATCCTTTTGGTGAAGGGTTGTTACGTGAGTTCTATATCATCCTTTTGGTGGTAGATCCGTCATCCTTTTGATGTCGGGGTTGTGTGTGTATTCTATTACCCTTTTGGTGATAGATTCGTCATCCTTTTGGTGTCATAGATGTGTTTACTATCATCCTTTTGGTGATAGACATGTCATCCTTTTGGTGTCGGGAACCCTATGTTTACTTACTATTATCCTTTTGGTAATAGCGAGTTTTGACCTTACTTTCATCCTTTTGGTGAAGGGTCACTGTGTCTGTGTACTATTATCCTTTTGGTTATAGGTTTGTCATCCTTTTAGTGTCAGATACTGTATGTGTGAGTTCTCTATCATCCTTTTGGTGATAGATCCATCATCTTTTGGTGTCAGAAGTCATTGTTTGCTTACTATTATCCTTTTGGTAATAGCGAGTTTTAACCTTATTTTCATTCTTTTGGTGAAGGGTCTGTGTGTGTGCTTACTATTATCCTTTTGGTAATAGCGAGTTGAGTCGTGTGAGTCCACTATCATCCTTTCGGTGATAGGTATGTCATCCTTTTGGTGTCAAAACTTTCATTTTGGTGATAACAACCTTTGCGAGTATTTCAGTGTCCACTTAAGGGTCGACATATATTTGTTATTCCATTTCCCAAGCATTTATCTTCCTTCCAGACAAATTCGGAGTCTTCTTCATATCTAATTAAATTTTACCTCGAAAGGATGAATACCATAGCATATCATCTTACTAGGTTTAAGACAATTAGATAAAGGCATTTGTCATACCCCGAATTTGTCCTACCTTTTTCAAATTTTTTTTGCATTCGATTTTATTTTCAGTTTTGCATCGCCTGCATAGCATCACATCTTTTACCCTGAATAAACCCTAAGAAACTGATTAGCCAGAATGAATACTCGGACATACAGACAGACTGGTCGAATTGTTCCCCGAGGGTACCTGGTCAATTTTCAAATTTGACATAACGTTGTATTCCTCCGAGTCATTTATTCTGCGTTAATCATCTCATGGGCAGTCGATTTTGATCTGGAGTGATCAGAATGGATTGTTGTGGCCTTTAATATGGGGCAGCAATAGTGGTTGTAGAAGAGAATGAGGTGTACCTGCATGGTACTCCGATGCCAAAGTAAGTTTTTGGGCTAGAGAGAGAGAGCAAGCACAAGTGTTTAGGTATGAGTTAGAATGATTAGAATACTTGACCCTCTCAAGAGAAAGGGTATTTATGAGATTCCTCCTAACGCAGGGCCAAAGTCTCCCATGTGGCTGAAATATTTGGTCGACTAATGGGAGAATTCTAGGTGAAGATCTAACGCATGATCTTTGACCTGGTCCAACTGTCCCCATGAATTTTGGAGGGCAGTTGGTCGCATGAACTGTCAAACGTGTGAGGGGGATGTCCTCAACGGCTATATTATGCCCAACGGTCATATTGTGCCCAACAGCTATATTGTGCCCAACGGTTAGATTATCCTAATCTCCTTACTGGGCCTAGCCTTAAGCTAAATTGGATTGGGTGTTGCCCAACTGTGGGGTATGTGCTGAAGGTGAGAAAATACTTAGAAGGGGGGGGTTGAATAAGTATGACAGAAAATAATCAAAGATAAAAACACAAGTATTTTTATCCTGGTTCGTTGAACTCAACTACTCCAGTCCACCCTTTTCAAGAGTGATTTGCCTTTCTCAACAAGGACTTAATCCACTATTCAAATCAACTGATTACAAATAGCACACCTAAGAACAACTGTTCTTAGTCTTCTTAAGAGCTACTGATCTAACCTAGATCCTCTTAAGGAAAACTTTCTTTACAAATTAATGTAATACAATGAAAGAGTAAGAATTGCTTCTATGAAAGCTATAAACACAACTGTGTTATTTCTCTAAGTTTAGAACAATGTATGAACAGTGAAGAATATGAAAGCTTTTAGCGTGAGAGAGTTCTTGTCAATATTGTTGTAATTCAGCACTTGAAGAATGAGCTATGATGTCCTTTATATAGCCACTTGAATATTGGAGAGAATATTTTACCGTTAGAGAAAATATTTCCAATATCAAAATAGTACTGTCCTTTGTACTATTACAGCAGAGAGACGGCGCACAAATAGTGGGTGTAGCAATTGTCTGCTGAGCTGTGATTATACCATATAAGGAATGTACCAGAGGAATAATATTCTTGCAGAGAATTTTGTCTATCCCAATTAAGGAAAGATTTGCTGGCATATTCCAACGGATATATTAAAATATTCTTCTTCAAATAATTCAGATCAACAATCAATATCAGAGTCTTCAGTCTTCAGAACCTTCTGGAAACTTCAGAGCCTAATATGTTCTTCAGATGTTGATGAATCAGAGTCTGGTGCAGCTGTGTGCTTGAAGCGTAACATGCTCTTAGATCAGAGTCTTCACTCAGATCAGAGTCTTCTCTCATTCAGAGTCTCTTCACTCAGAGTCTTCTCTTATTCAGATTCTTGATAATACATGCAGCGTGTTGTATCTTCAGAATCTTGATAACAAAGCTCTTATACTTCAGATTCTTCTAATCTTCAGATGCTCTTGAGCCATTCAGAATTCATTGTTCACATCAAATTTGCTCTTTAAGATTAAAATCTTTTGTGCCTGTAGAAAACAGTTTAGAACAAATTTAGAGAGTATAATTCTTGTATACAAATTATCATTAATGTTATCATCAAAACATAGAGATATTACTAAGACACAATCTGTGCTCTTACAATCTCCCCCTTTTTGATGATGACAAAACATGAGCAATTTGTTCAATAAAAATGAATTAAAATTACTCCCCCTGAGATTAACAATCTCCCCCTGAAATGAATACTCTAATGGAATTAGATACTTCCCTTTCTGGTTGAGTATATTTCAGATTCAGAGCCTGATTTCATTTCAGATTCAGAGCCTGATTGCATTTTGGGTTCAGAGCCTGATTAACATCCTGATTGAAGCCTGGTTGACAAATCCTGGTTGATATATGTTTGACTTCTAGAGTCAAAGCTTGATGCCAAAGCTTGATGTCATATTAAAGCTTGATGCCAGATGAACAACTTCAGAACACTTGGTTGTTTATCTTGCCATTTCCTGTCTTGAGTTATCTTTCAGATCATAGTACTCAAGGTTAGATATCAGAGTCTGGTCTTTAGATATCAGAGTCTGGTTTACTCAGATTTAGCTATTTTTGATCAGGTTCTGAAAAGATAGATCTCAGGAAAAACTTCAATGAAATTTGTCAGAGTCTGGTTAGATAAATTTGTCAGATTCTGATTAGATTCAAAGAATGTTAGTAACATGTCTGACTTAGTTCAGATAATTGCTTATAGATTTGAACAATCAGATTCTATTTTGTTTCTCCCCCTTTTTGTCATAATCAAAAAGATTTTTAAAAGACAGTAAAGATGCAGAAGAAACACATATCCAGATAAGCAAAAGATCATTTTCATTAAGATAACATCCAGATTCAGATAGAAGCAAACAAAACATATCAGAAGACAATCAAAAACAAAACAAAGCATGAAAAACTTGTGCAAAAACATTAAGAAGGTTTGGCAGATGAGGCTTGTTGAGAAGCGATGAGTTGCAGCAGTGCTGTAATCCTCTCTGAATTCTCATCTTGCTTAGCCATCCAAGTTTTCATTTCTTCATTTGTCTTCTTTTGATCAACCATGAAATCCTTTAGTTCCTTGACATCCTTCTGAAGATCTGTAGATACTGAAATAGAAGATTCTGGAACAGTGGATTCTGAAACAATCTGAGTGACATTGGGTGCAGGAATTTCTGGAGGTGGAGGAGCTTCTAGAAGAAGAATAGGAGGAGGGTTTTTCTTAATCCGTTTCTGATAAGCAGCAAACCTTACTTTTGACAATCTAAGACATTGAGTCCTGATTTTCAAAGCCTCCCTATTCAGTCTGTAAAGATATTTCTTCCAGACAGCATTAGCAGCCTCTTTATCCATAGTAGTCATGCACACATCCATAATGTCAGCAAAGTCTGAGACATTATCCTTGTCAAAATTTCTTAACATAGTATAAACACTTGATCCCAATTCTGCTTCATCAGGGATTCTGGGTTGGGTTGGTTGTGTTTGTGGTGTTTGTTTAGAAGGTTGAGGTTGTGGAGATGGATGTTCAGATGTTTGAGGTTCAGATGTTTGTTGGTTAATTTGTGGTTCAGAAGTTTGTTGGTTGGTTGGTTCAGATGATGGTTGTGGTTCAGATGTTGGTTGTGGTTCAGATGTTGGTTGTGGAGTGGATTGGATTTCAAGATGTTGTGGATTGAGAGTTTGAGTGGGGGAATTTTGTGGAGAAGGTGGATGATCAGAGGTGGGAGATTTAAAAAGTTGTTTCCAAACACTCTCAGTACGAGGTTGTTTGAGATCATTCAAACATTCATTAATGAAACCAGATGATTCATCATCAGATGATGTATCAGATTGGTTAGATTTTTCAGAAGTTGAAGATAAAATGATAGAACGGTTTAAGGGTGTGATATCCAATATCTCATTAGGATCAATGGGATTTTCAGGTTGGTCAGAGTGTTCAGGGTGAACATCCTCTGGAATGGTAGATTCTGGGATGGGGTTTTGAGGTTGTGGTGTTGTTTGTTGAGTTTGTTTGGATTGTGGTGTTTGAATGTTTGTTGGTTGTGGTGTATGAGTCTCAGATGGTCTAGATCTTTTAAATATGAGGGGTGAGTCAGATGGTGTGGTAGCAGAATGATGAACAGGATTAGAATCAGTGTTAAATACCTGTTTCAGAGTATCTCTTATCTCTTCAAAAGTTGCTGCAGGAGGATTTTGTTGAACCTTCTTCAGCTTCTTTCTTTTCTTCTTCTTCTCAGCATCTGAATGCTTTCTTTTCTTCTGATGACCTTCTTTATCAGCTTTTCTCTTGCGTCTTCTTTCCCTTGTCTGATCAGGAAGAACTTGGCCTTCCTTCTGCACAAGATTTGCAGGGATCTCAACACCATCTCTGATGCAGCAAGCAACATACTCAGCTATTAGCTCTCTGGGTTCATCTGAGGTAAATAGAGGAAAGTCCTCAACAGGAATCCTTCTCCCCCTAACTTCTTCAGAGTTAGTTTTCCTTGGTTTCTCAGATAAATCTTCAACCAATTTCATCCTTCTCAGAGTTAAGCCATTTATCTCAGAGCCAATGATAAAGTTCAGATCTTCTGTCAGCCCAGCCTCTTGCAGATGCGCCACAAGTTGGTTTTCTACCAGAATATCTGAAATCAGTCTTCCCATAGGAATCCATGATCTGACTTTTCCAGTTTTATCTCTTGCTGTTTCCCTTGTTTCCTTGACATGAGATACCAGATGATTGAACAACAGATAAGGAAGATCAATCTGAATGTTTTGATGCAAACAGTACATGAAGTAAAGTTGTTCAGCATTAACATAGTCAGATGAGTTTGAGGAGGGTCTGTGAAAAATGGTGTTCAAGAAAATCTTAGCCCAAATCTTGTAAGTGGGTTTCAAAAACTTAACCTTCTTACAAGGTTCACCAGTAGTGCAGATTTCTTGACAAACATCCTTCAGGTCTTCACGCGCAGAAGACAGAGAGGTTACTCCATCAGTTGCTGTGAAACCTATGAGTTTCCTGATCAGATTTTCAGTGATAACAATCTTCTTACCCAGCACAGAAGAATGAACGAACTTTGGAGTAGCGAATGCATGGATCCAAAACTCCTTCACTAACTTTGGATACACAGGACCCATCAGCCTATCAAAGTAACCGTCCCAGCCTTGTGCTTTGATTGAAGGAACCAGATCAAACCCATTTTCAGCAAGGTCTTCCAAATCCACGAAACTTTCACATAACACTTCTAGAGAATCAACAGGAGTCAGGAGAGTGCGTACTGGTTCAATGATAGTGGTAGAATCTTTGGTAGTAACTGCTTTTGATGTAGATGCCATTGTTGATGATGAAGAAGGAGATGACGGTTTCTGGGTTCTTTTAGGGTTTGAGAAGAGAGAGAACAACAGACAAAAGCGCATATGTGTTGAGAATGTGAAAAGTGTGAATGTGTTGTGAGAGTGGTTTATATAGAAAAATAAAACACGCATGGGAAACACAACAGACATACATAGGACACATACGCACGTTTGCATTTAATGAAAAGTAATCATTTTTAATTATGATATGACATTTGGGGGGAAAATCAAGACAGATTGAGATTTTCAAAGCAATACCTTAAACGTCATAGTCAGTAGGTGTACTCCATCTTTTCAGATTCTGAGTGACACGTGTTTGCTTTGCATGTGATTCTGTAACTCTTAAGAAATGAAACGTTTTCAACTTTCAGATCCTCTGAGATGGTCAGTACAGAGTTTCACACAAAAATAAATCACAGATAAATTAAACAAGCAAAACAGATGAAATACTTCAGAGTGTTAAACACTTAGCATCTGAGAAGTAGACTCTGAGAAATATTACTCTGGACAAAAATCCATACAAATATTTTTCAGAATAAACTTAAACCTATCTTCAGCAAGGGGTTTTGTGAAAATATCTGCCCATTGATGATCTGTATCAACAAAGGCTAAATTTATTACACCCTTCTGAACATAGTCTCTGATGAAGTGATGTTTAATCTCTATATGTTTAGCCTTAGAGTGTAAAATTGGATTTTTGGATAAACATATAGCTGAAGTATTGTCACAGAAGATAGAAAGATTACTCTCATAGATTTGATAATCTTCTAGTTGACTCTTCATCCAGAGCATCTGAGTGGAACACCCAGCAGCAGCAATGTATTCTGCCTCTGTGGTTGATAGTGCAATTGTTGGTTGCTTCTTGCTGTACCATGAGATCAGATGACTTCCAAGAAACTGACAGCTTCCAGAAGTACTTTTGCGCTCAACTCTATCTCCAGCATAGTCAGCATCACAGAATCCAACTAGTGAATATTTGTCAGATCTTCTGTAACACAAACCAACATTAGCAGTACCTTTCAGATACCTTAGAATCCTCTTAACAGCAGTTAAGTGTGATTCTCTAGGATCTGATTGGAATCTAGCACATAAACAAACACTAAACAGAATGTCTGGTCTAGAAGCAGTCAAATAAAGAAGAGATCCTATCATACCTCTGTAGAGTTTCTGATCTACCTTCTTACTTACCTCTTCCTTACCTAGAGTGCTTGTAGGATGCATTGGAGTCTTTGCCATTTTGCTATCCAGCATGTTAAACTTCTTCAGAAGCTCTTTAACATACTTCGTCTGATGTATGTAGGTGCACTCTGGAGTCTGATTTACTTGGATTCCCAGAAAGAATTTCAGTTCTCCCATCATGCTCATCTCAAATTCTTCCTGCATACATTTAGCAAACTCCTTTCCAAGCATAATATTTGTTGATCCAAAAATAATATCATCTACATAAATTTGACAAATCAACAAATCTTTCTTAATGGTTTTACAAAATAGTGTGGTATCCACTTTTCCTCTGATGAAATCCTTCTTCAGAAGAAAATTACTCAACCTCTCATACCAAGCTCTGGGAGCTTGTTTTAGTCCATAAAGAGATTTTTTTAGTTTGTAAACATGATCTGGAAAATTTTCATTTTCAAAACCAGGAGGTTGGTGGACATACACTTCCTCTTCTATAATTCCATTCAGAAAAGCACTTTTAACATCCATCTGATAAAGAGTGATGTTATGTTGTGCAGCAAATGAAATAAGCAAGCGTATAGACTCTAACCTTGCAACAGGAGCATATGTTTCTGTGTAGTCTATGCCTTCTTGTTGACTGTAGCCTTGAGCAACCAGTCTTGCTTTGTTCCTTTCAACTTCTCCTTTTTCATTCAGTTTATTTCTGAAAACCCATTTTGTTCCAATAACATTGAAACCTTTAGGTCTTGGAACCAGATCCCAGACTTCATTCCTTGTGAATTGATTCAGCTCCTCTTGCATAGCTAAAATCCATTCATTATCTTCCAGAGCCTCATCAACAGATGAAGGTTCTATAATTGACACTAAGCCACAGAAGGAAGATTCAGAAGTTCTGAGAAATGCTCTTGTCCTTATTGGATCATCTTTCTTTCCAATTATCACATCCTCTGGATGAGAAGCTTTCATTCTGGAAGAAGATCCTCTGACTGTTGGTCTTTCAGAAATATGCAGATTGTCAAGTTGGGAAGTTAAAGGTGTAGCATCTGGATTTTCTTCAGAGTCTTTGTCTTTAGTCTTGTTTGCCTCTGAGCCTTCAGAGTCTGTGAGAATAACTTCTCTATCTGCAAAACTTTCAACTTGCTTTGGCTTTTCAGAGCCAAGCTTATCATCAAATCTAACATGAATAGATTCTTCCACAATCTGTGTTTCAGTATTGAATACTCTGTAGCCTTTAGAGCGTTCAGAATAACCAAGCATGAAACACTTCTGTGCTTTGGAATCAAACTTGTTTAGATGATCTTTAGTGTTAAGCATATAACAAATACATCCAAATGGATGAAAATAAGCAATGTTGGGCTTTCTGTTTCTCCACAATTCATAGGGAGTCTTTTCCAGAAGAGGTCTTACAGACACTCTGTTCTGAATATAACATGCTGTATTTATTGCTTCTGCCCAAAAATGTTTTGCCAGATTTGTCTCGTTGATCATGGTTCTGGCCATTTCTTGCAATGTTCTATTTTTCCTCTCTACAACTCCATTTTGTTGTGGAGTTCTAGGACAGGAGAAATCATGTGCAATTCCCTTTTCAGAAAAATATTTTTCAAAATATTTGTTTTCAAATTCGCCACCATGATCACTTCTGACTTTAATAATTTTGCATTCTTTTTCAGTCTGGACTTGATTGCAGAAGTCAATGAACACAGAATGAGACTCATCCTTGTGTTTTAGAAACTTTACCCATGTCCATCTGCTGTAGTCATCTACAATGACTAACCCATACTTCTTGCCTCTGATGGATGCAGTTTTCACTGGTCCAAACAGATCAATGTGAAGTAATTCCAATGGTCTAGAGGTGGAAACAACATTTTTTGGTTTAAAATGGGATTTTGAAAATTTACCCTTTTGACATGCGCCACACAGAGCATCTGAATTGAACTTCAGATTAGGGAGTCCTCTGACCAGATTGAGTTTATTAATCTGAGATATACGTCTCATATTAATATGTCCCAATCTTCTATGCCAGACCCATTGCTCATCATTCACAGATAAAAGGCATTTTACATTTTGAACTTTAAGTTCTGAAAGGTTAATTTTGTAAATGTTGTTTTTCCTCTTTCCACTGAATAAGGTTGAGCCATTCTTTTGACAAACAGCTTTGCAACATTTTTGATTAAAGATGATATCATAACCATTGTCACTTAATTGACTTATGGACAATAGATTATGTTTCAATCCTTCAACTAACAGAACATTAGAAATAGAGGGTAGGTTACCATTACCTATCGTACCAGAGCCAATGATCTTGCCCCTCTGGTTCCCTCCAAATTTCACGTCTCCTCCAGATCTAAGTTCCAGGCTTTGGAACATAGACCTTTCGCCCGTCATATGTCGTGAGCATCCAGAGTCCAGGTACCATGATTGGTGTCTGGATTTTGCTGCTAAGGATATCTGCAACAGGTATTATTTTGCTTTTAGGTACCCAGATCTTTTTGGGTCCTTTGGGGTTAGATGTTCTGCGGTTTTGCCTAAACTTCTGTTTTTCAACATAGTGTTTATTCTGGCTAACCCTTGGCTTAAACACATAAGTACTCTTTTCAGAGCTTGTATGTTTAATATCATTCAGATGACCAAACTTGAAATGAGAATACAGAGGAGTCTTCTTGATGAAGAGTTTATCAACAGACTTTGGATTGCTTCCAGAGGAGGATTCACATCCAATGCCTCTTCTGTTGTTCCCACTAACACCATAGATCATAGAAGCCATTTTGCTTCTGTCTATGCTTTTAGTGAGAAATCTTCTAAAACTGGAGTCATATTTTTCTAAAATATTTTCACTAGACTCTGTTTCAGTATCAGATTCTTGTTGAGTTGTTTCTAAATCATTTTTGAGTTTTAAATTTATTTCTTTCTGCTCAACAAGTTCTGTTCTCAGAAGATTAATCTCAGATTCAAGATTGCTTTTCAGCTTCTTGTATTTGAGTTTAATCTTGCTGTAGCTTTCCATCATGTCAGATAAACTTTCAACAAGTTCAGCTCTGGAGAGTTCAGAAAATACCTCTTCAGAGTCAGAGTCTGATTCTGACTCAGATTCAGATGATGACGTTCCTTCATCTTGATCATCTGTGTTGGCCATTAGCGCAACATTTGCACATTCTTCCTCAGATTCAGAAGATGATTCAGATTCATCTGAGTCATCCCATGTAGCCATCAAAACCTTTTTCTTTTTGTCAAACTTCCTTTTGGGTTTTTCCTTTTGAAGTTTGGGACATTCACTCTTGTAGTGTCCAGGTTCTTTACATTCAAAACAAGTGATCTCTTTCTTGCCAGATCTTCTGTGTCCAGAAGATTCTTTCTTTTGATCAGATCTTCTGAAGTTGTTGAACTTCTTCCCTTTGTGCTTCCAGAGTTTGTTGATCCTTCTGGACAGCATTGATAGTTCATCTTCTTCTTCAGAAGAAGATTCCTCAGAGCTTTCTTCATTAACCTGCAAGGCTTTAACAGATTTGTTAGATTTAAAAGCTAAGGATTTACCTTTATCTTTCTTCTGGGGTTCATCTTCCTCCAGCTCAATCTCATGACTTCTCAAAGAACTGATGAGTTCTTCTAATGAGATTTTGTTCAGATCCTTGGCCAGCTTCAATGCAGTCACCATAGGTCTCCATTTGGTAGGAAGACTTCTGATGATCTTCTTGACATGATCAGATGTTGAGTAGCCCTTGTCCAGAACTTTCAACCCAGCTGTTAGAATCTGAAATCTGGAAAACATAGTCTCAATGTTCTCAGATTCTTCCATTTTGAACGCTTCATACTTCTGTATCAGCGCCAGAGCCTTTGTTTCTTTCACCTGAGAATTTCCCTCATGAGTCATTTTGAGAGACTCAAACATATCATGAGCAGTTTCTCTGTTGGTAATTTTCTCATACTCTGTATGCGAGATTGCATTCAGAAGTATGGTTCTGGCTTTGTGATGATTCTTGAATTCTTTCTTCTGCTCCTCAGTCATTGATTTTCTATCAATCTTTTTGCCATCCTTAGTAGGATGTTCATACCCATCAATGACTAAATCCCAGAGATCAGCATCATACCCCAAGAAAAAACTTTCAAGTCTATCCTTCCAATAATCAAATTTTTCTCCATCAAACATTGGAGGTTTGGTGCTGATTCTGTCTCCTTCATATTTGTTGCTTGATGTAGGAATATCACCCATATTAGCAACCAAATAAATAACAGAGTATTTTTCTCACTGGATCTTTATCTGTCACGGTTAAGCGAATGCACACTCAGAACCGGAGCTCTGATGCCAACTGAAGGTGAGAAAATACTTAGAAGGGGGGGGGGTTGAATAAGTATGACAGAAAATAATCAAAGATAAAAACACAAGTATTTTTATCCTGGTTCGTTGAACTCAACTACTCCAGTCCACCCTTTTCAAGAGTGATTTGCCTTTCTCAACAAGGACTTAATCCACTATTCAAATCAACTGATTACAAATAGCACACCTAAGAACAACTGTTCTTAGTCTTCTTAAGAGCTACTGATCTAACCTAGATCCTCTTAAGGAAAACTTTCTTTACAAATTAATGTAATACAATGAAAGAGTAAGAATTGCTTCTATGAAAGCTATAAACACAACTGTGTTATTTCTCTAAGTTTAGAACAATGTATGAACAGTGAAGAATATGAAAGCTTTTAGCGTGAGAGAGTTCTTGTCAATATTGTTGTAATTCAGCACTTGAAGAATGAGCTATGATGTCCTTTATATAGCCACTTGAATATTGGAGAGAATATTTTACCGTTAGAGAAAATATTTCCAATATCAAAATAGTACTGTCCTTTGTACTATTACAGCAGAGAGACGGCGCACAAATAGTGGGTGTAGCAATTGTCTGCTGAGCTGTGATTATACCATATAAGGAATGTACCAGAGGAATAATATTCTTGCAGAGAATTTTGTCTATCCCAATTAAGGAAAGATTTGCTGGCATATTCCAACGGATATATTAAAATATTCTTCTTCAAATAATTCAGATCAACAATCAATATCAGAGTCTTCAGTCTTCAGAACCTTCTGGAAACTTCAGAGCCTAATATGTTCTTCAGATGTTGATGAATCAGAGTCTGGTGCAGCTGTGTGCTTGAAGCGTAACATGCTCTTAGATCAGAGTCTTCACTCAGATCAGAGTCTTCTCTCATTCAGAGTCTCTTCACTCAGAGTCTTCTCTTATTCAGATTCTTGATAATACATGCAGCGTGTTGTATCTTCAGAATCTTGATAACAAAGCTCTTATACTTCAGATTCTTCTAATCTTCAGATGCTCTTGAGCCATTCAGAATTCATTGTTCACATCAAATTTGCTCTTTAAGATTAAAATCTTTTGTGCCTGTAGAAAACAGTTTAGAACAAATTTAGAGAGTATAATTCTTGTATACAAATTATCATTAATGTTATCATCAAAACATAGAGATATTACTAAGACACAATCTGTGCTCTTACATGTGCTAGTCTAGTCCAGAACAGGATCCCCTCAAGTCATTGCTCCGAGGTGAGGAGTAATGACTTGAGTTAGCCTAACTAGTCGACCAATAGGCAACGACCGCATCGCGGGGAGGGCTTTTGAGGTTGTCGTTATTTGAACGAAACTCTTCGGGGATATGCGCGTAAGTAGCATATGATTAGTATGGTCGATTGGTGATAGTGTGTGGTCTCCTTTGAGGTACGAGGACGTGTACAGATATGAAAGGCGCATTTTGCGTCGCCCATACTTGCTCTTAAGGTGTTGAAAAGGTCCCGTCGATGAGACTCATGCTCAGATGATATTTGGAAACATTGTTGAGGAAAATGTGTCTGTAGGGAGCTGAAGAGAGTTGTTCTTTTGTAAGCATGTGAAGAGTTAGTTTTGAAAGTGCCAACTGACAGCTTCCTTTTTTTCCACGTGTGAAGGCATAATAAATTTTGTTAAGGTCTAGGAAATGATTGTTATTTTTCCTTTGCGCTTTCCTATGTGAGAAAAATGCTTATATAAAGGGAAAAGAGGATTCATTTTCACTTCACGAAAATTTCTCTCCTCTAACTCTCTTGTTTTGCAACAATTGTTTATCGTATGAGCATTCTTCGCCGACGCCAGTCCCCCTTTCCTTTTTCTAGATCTTCATCTTCAAGATCCTTACTCAAGTAAGTTCTTCATCCTTGCTTGTTAGGACGTATAAATTTCTGGAATTTAGCTTGAATTTCCCGACGACGCATGGATTTTCCGATTGAAGTTCATGCATTTTCTGATGAACACATGAATTTCCTGGGAAATATATGAACGCCTTGAAGAACATGAATCTAGGATGTTGTGTATGTTTGTAGATCCCCAGCAGAGTCGCCAGCTGTCGCTTGCGCGAAAATAAGGTGCCGGCATGACAGAAGAGTCGCCACCTTTCGTTATTTATCCCTCAGAGCGGGAAAGGAAACGATCGGAAAAACCTGACGAAAAAGGGTAAGACAAGGTCGTCGCAACCATTGTCTGGGTTCGGGAGTCGGTTACGCAAGGGGAAGGTATTAGCACCCCTCACGTCCGTCGTACTCGACGGGATCCTCGCTTGTTTGTTTACTTGGACGGGTTGGTTATAATCTATCTACCTATCAAGGCTGGCTGAAAAAGAAAAGAAAAATGACTCGGCAAAGCGTCGCACTTTGTGCCTACGTATTCCCGTCTGGAACGAGAAATCAGAGTCAACGTAGTTCGGCTAACTACGGGTTACGGGGAAAGGTTGAAGGTTGCTCGCTAGGATATCGCATCCTATGCCTACGTACTTTCATCTGGTATGAAAGATCAGAGCAAACGTAGTTCGGGAAACTACGGGCTATCTCCTAAAAGAAGTGCTTTCTATTGTATTTGCGATCTCAACCGCACTAGAGACTATGACCTGAGAGTGAATGCGTCGCATGTCACCCAAAGGGTACCATACTAAACATCCATCCTCAGATGGCTTAAGGCTCGTAACGTACGAGAGAAATCATTCATGATTACTGTATCTTAAACTGCTTCGAGACGAGAAGAGAACAGGCCCAACTAGGAGGGAGACTATCAAGTCCTACTGTTATCATGCCATGGATTCATCCTATGGTTGAGGTTTGAACAGGGAACTCCTAGATGTTGTCATGCATAGGTTTCAACCTAAAAGTCTATCATCAAATCCTCATCAGAAGAAATGAGAGTCCTAAGGGATCATATCAATGATACACCAAAACAGACAAAAGCATCAGCTTTAACAGTAAAATGCATGCAATGCAGGTGAGGGAGGAAATGTGTGTGGGGCCTCAGCCTCCACAAGCTCATCTCGACCTCAAGCCAGTCATGAAATAACAGTAATCATACTGAAAATGAACAACATGCTGTCAAGCAATATACAGATAAAAGAAATGAAGTGCCATCAGGCAAACAAAACACATGATTGAGAAAGAATCATCTACTCTCTAATCCTAACCCTAACACAGAATCCTGATCAAATCTAAGCAAAGCCCTAAAGCAAAACCCAACCAAAAGAAAACAATCCCAGTTTTCAAGCTTCAGAACAAGCTTACCAAAGAAAGGGAGCTAAGTAGGCAGACCCATAGTGTCTTCCTCAGGAAAGCACTAGGAGGTGTATACTCAGGAGTCATACCCTATGTGGCTCCACCACTGTGATCAGTTTACATTCCTCCTCAGGAGAAACTAAACTCACAAGCAGGCTCCAACATCACTGGATATTTAGGAAATCCTATCTGAACTAGTGGAACTAAATGAACAGACTCATAGGACCTTCCTCAGGAAAGTACTAGGAGGCTTCCACTTAGGAGTTGTATCCCATGTGGCTCAACAACATGTGATCAGTTTACATTCCTCCTCAGGAGAAATTAAACTCACATGTTGGCTCCTACATCATTGGATACTTAAGAAGTCCTAGATAAACTAATGGAACTAAGTGAATAGACCCATAGGACCTTCCTCAGGAAAGTACTAGGAGGCTTCCACTTAGGAGTTGTATCCCATGTGGCTCAACAACATGTGATCAGTTTACATTCCTCCTCAGGAGAAATTAAACTCACAAGTTGGCTCCAACATCATTGGATACTTAAGAAAGAGGTGAGAAGAAAGAATGAAAGTCATTCATAGTGCCTTCCTCAGGAAAGTACCATGAACTTCCTTCAAACTTCAGGATCTCAAACCTCACAGACAGGGAAAAAGCCAAGCTCTGGGTCTCTGAGTCTTGATCTACAATCTTCTCTTTATCATGCTCTCCAACAAGGTCTTCAAGACAACACAAACCCCACAACAAATTCCCCAAAACAACCCCCAGAGATGAACAGATAACCACAAAACAGACAAAATCAATAGGCAACTTCAGTAAATACCTAAAGATACTAAACCAATGGGGAAAAACCTATCAATTATTCACAAGGGTCTACAATATCTACCCATAACATCCACATATGCCCCCACCCAAAAATCAAGACAAAACTATTTAAAGAAAATGAATTTCCTTACCTATGCACAACCTAAACCCTAATTAGGATACCCTAATGCTAACCTAATTACTCTAATCAAATTTTAATCTAAAAATCAAGAAATAAATCCTATGGGGAACTATGGTTCAATATCTAATTACACAAAAAAGAATGAATTAAAAATCCTAAGGGAAAGCCCTAAAAGAAATTCTACAAAATCATGATATCAAACTAAACATTATAAAAGCTATTTAAAAGAAAAATCTATTAAAAATATGAAAAGAAAATAAAATGGAGATTTTATTTATTTAGAATTTTCTAGACAGATTTATTAACACACGAAAAAAACAAGAATTAAAAAATATTAAATTCTCTATTTTTTATGAATTTTATAAGAACAAGAAATATTGAAAGAATAAAAGAAAACAATTAAAGGGGAGGGGGTGCAGATAGAAGGGCACGCTAGTTGGAAATTACATGGGCCAGGATAGGGGGGGTGCGCGTAGCAAGATGGATCCATCAAGCCCAGACGCGCTCACTAATTGAAACGGCAGCGTTTTGGGCATTTGAATTTCCCTCCGTTTCTGAGTTCAATCTGAGCCGTTGGATTAGCATAATAAGTCAATCATTTCAGAGATATCCAACGGACGTTGGTCATCGTCCCCAAAACTGACCTAGGGTTTCAGAAACACGAGCTTCATGCATGGATTTTCATCACCATCGTTCTCCTTCGCTTCTTAATGAAAATCAAAAGTTCCAAAAGCAAAGTTGGTCTATTAATCACCAGGAATCCAACCATGCTTGTAGTTTCTACTGAATCCTCTTAGAATGCGCAAACAGAAGGGACGAAGACTAGGGTTCCACTTACTTCTACTGAGATCAATCATGGGGAAACTCAAACCTAATGGGTATAATTCTCTTCTACATGCTATGCTCATCACAAAGAACTATCACTCGTGCATTAAAACCTAACATCCAGCTTGCTCTTGATCCTAACAGATTCTTGCACCTGCCATCAATCCTCACCAAACCCTCTGAAACTCTAGGGAACTAAACAACTATCCTAGCATGCTCATTCTATATCTACAAGCCAGTTAGAAAGCATATAAGTTAGGATATATATGGAGAAGAAAGAACCTGTTGAATGGTGATGGTGAGTGGTGCTATGAGTAGTTGCAGAGCTTGCAATTGATGCCAAACACTCCTCTAATGAGGAGGATCTTTCTGTTTGCAGAAGCTTTGAAGGAGAAAGCTTGTGGTGGAAGAAATCGTGTGTTGCTTGATCTTGAAGGAAACTCTTCAATGGCAATTCTTCTCTCTCTTTCTCCTCTGAATTCTTCAACATTCACCAACCTTTAATCACTTGTGGATCACTCTTCTTATAGTGATTGATGGAAGCTCCTAGATCCTTCTAGAAAGTGCTAGAAAAGTCTTGATTTTCTCATGTGGTGATAAGTTGAAAATCCCATGCATCATGCCTTAAACCTTGCAAATTGGTGTCAAATTCTCCTTATGTGAGATATTGAGAAGGAATGTACAAAAAACAAGCCTCTTTCTTGCCTTGTGTTAAGATTTCCAAAGTTGCCTTAAGATTCAAGTATGAATTTTCCAAAGCATGTCCCATTTAAAGCCTCAAATGAAAATTCTATTTGAACCATTGTTCTCAAAATGATGTTTCCAATCAAAATGATATATTGTATGACCTATTTTGGATTCCTAGATCTTCCAAACCAATTTTCATTTTCAACTTTTTAAACTTATAAGCCATTTTTGGTTCATTTTTAACCAATCATGCAAATCCATGCTATGGGCTTTTCCAACAATTCATGACCTTCTTTCTAGACTTAAAATCCCATTTTGAACAACTTTCATGTTTTGAGTTTTTCCATTTGAGGCTTGGAAATAGGAGATATGGCCTTTGCTTAAAATGACCTATAACTGACAAATGACCAAAATACCCCTGTCTTGTTCAAATCATAAGTTGAGTTCCACAAATCCTATCAAGGACTTATACCACTCAAATTAAAGCTAATAAGATGCCCTTCAACATTCATGTTGACCAAGAGATCATAGGAATCATCCTACTAGGGCAAAAGTTATCTGCAAGTTGGGTGACTTTCAAGGACCCAGATTCACACACCTCAGCTGACCTGTAATTTGTCAAAACCATAACTTGAGCTCTGTAACTCCTATCAAGGACTTCCACCACTCAAATTAAAGCTAAGAACAAGCTATACAACATTCATGTTGTGGGGAAGATGAGATATCAATCACATCTTGAGTTAAAACTGCCTGGAAGATAGGGATCAAATTAGGTTTTTTTCACTAACAATCCTTGGAAACCCTGACTTGAAACTTCTCAAACTCCTCAATCATGATGAGTTGGTCTAGGAATCACCTTTATAACATCTCTATGCATCATTCCATGACCTCATGGCCCTTGGATTAGGTCTCAACCTTCTCCAAATTTTCAGTTATCCTAGGGTTGACCCAGTCAAAACCCTAATTCTATCATTCATGGTTGAATCTTCTGAAATCTTGCATAATGACTTCTCTGGGCTTCATGATGGCTATAAAGACATCTCATAGGCTTTCTCAAAACATCAAGTTCATTCTCAAAGTCTCATAATCATCTGAGGAGCTCCCACAACTCTCAAGCTATGAGTCACACAACCCTGGTTTCAACCCACTCCTCTGAGGATCTCTTGAACTTTCTGATGAAGGTATCAACTTTCAAACACTCAATGAATAAATAATTGCTGGTCAAATTTTGGGGTGCAACAGCTGCCCCTATTCAAACGGCTTGAACCTGACTGGGTGAGAAGCGAACGACTCTCAACCAATCAAGGTGCGAGACGATTGAATATCGGTAAACCCGAAAATTTGCCAACTGCGCGAGCACACGGTACTCTGCGGGGAACAAATCTTTGAATATTGCAATGCTAGCTGCACGGCACCTAGCCGGAGAGATACTGATCTGACATCGCCGACAGTTATCCACGCTAAATTCTTCTGACATTGCCTTCAGACAACCACAACACCCAACATCGCCGTTGGAAGACTAAATCACCTGACATTGCCGTCAAGAACAACCATAACTCGGGGAAACAAGCGTCCAACATCGCCGCCGGAGACCTAAACCTGAATCACCAAAATACCCAACATCGCCGCTGGGGAGAATACAACACTGAACAAAACACCCTGCATCGCCGCTGGAGAAAATACATCTCTGAACAAAGTACCCCGCATCGCCGCTGGGGAACTGCATCTCTGAACAAAGTACCCCGCATCGCCGCTGGGGAACTGCATCTGACATCGCCGTCGGAAACAAACATCGCTCTGAGAGACACTCGACATCACCGTCGTACAAACATCATCTCTGATGGGGATTTGAAGAGTCTGACCTCGCCGTCAAACAAACATTCAACCTCGCCGTCGAACACAAACCCGGTCCGGGAATCCGAAGTATACATCTCAAAGGTACAAAACCTGAGCTTGGGATGGAAACAAACACTTCCAACGGTACACATCCTAATATTGGAGGCAAACATATCCAAAGGTACGAAACCTGAGCTTGGAGGCGAACATATCCAAAGGTACGAAACCTGAGCTTGGAATCAAACATATCCAAAGGTACGAAACCTGAGCTTGGAATCAAACATATCCAAAGGTACGAAACCTGAGCTTGGAATCAAACATATCCAAAGGTACGAAACCTGAGCTTGGAATCAAACATATCCAAAGGTACGAAACCTGAGCTTGGAATCAAACATATCCAAAGGTACGAAATCTGAGCTTGGAATCAAACATATCCAAAGGTACGAAACCTGAGCTTGGAATCAAACATATCCAAAGGTACGAAACCTGAGCTTGGAATCAAACATATCCAAAGGTACGAAACCTGAGCTTGGAATCAAACATATCCAAAGGTACGAAACCTGAGCTTGGAGTCAAACATATCCAAAGGTACGAAACCTGAGCTTGGAATCAAACATATCCAAAGGTACGAAACCTGAGCTTGGAATCAAACATATCCAAAGGTACGAAACCTGAGCTTGGAATCAAACATACACGCTGCTATTCTCTTGACATCTTGTCAAGTCGTTGCTAAATAAAATCAAACACGCCGAGTCACCGGACATAATCATCAAGTTAACAACTCTGTTGAGGAGAGAGGAATGAGGGTTCACCCAAACAATCCTGACGACTCACTGGGGAAAAGGAAGAAGGGTTCACCCAAACAACCTTGTAGACTTTGCTGCAGAAAGACGAGAGAGTTCACCCAAACGACTTCAACAACTGCTGGGGAATAACGACAGAGTTCACTCAGACGATTCCTACCAACTTTACTAGGGAGCAAGTACTTCTGTACGGCAACCACCTGGTTTATGCTTCATATGTAAATGCTGGAAAAATGGGCGTAAGGCTCCGCGCGAAACGGAATGCTACGCTCTTGAATAAATGTTATGCAATCATGCAAGGAAATGCCCCAGCAAAATAAATGCTGGGAAGAGGAACCATCCACTCGGGGAGAGTAACCCTTATGCTGAGGAAGAGCTACCCTTCAAGGGAACTGCATTTTCTGCCAATCTCGACTGGACTTGCACTTGAGGACGACAGACTCCTCCGGAGAACACGGCACATCAAGCTGATCAACACACTATCTTCTGTTATACTCTGCACGGGGAAAGCGATAAATGCTCTGAACGGCTTTCTGGGGAATGACCCCTCTAGGGAACATAGCCTTCGGGCTACAAGACACTCATGTCATTAAGTTCTCAAACTTACGGGATAAACAAACTTCAGCTTGCTGGAAAATCCTTCAAGATATGCTTGGGGAAACATTTCATCTACCACTCATGGTTGTGCTCGGCTGGGGATATCAATCTACCTGCCTGCTGCTGGGGAAATGCCAGCCACCTGCTGGGGAGAAGATCCTTACTTCGTTGGGGACTCCAAGAATTATTTTGGGCAACTCTTGCTGAGGACGCTACTGGGGAACTCAAGTATCACCCTAAGCAAACAACTCGGGAAGCTGCACTAAGATCTTAAGAATCATCTTAAGCAAACGACTCTGCTGAGGAATTCGAGGGTCGTCTTGAACTGACTTCGCTGGGGATCTCAAAAATCATCTTGAGCGAGCGACTGTGGGGATTACATCGGGGTCTTAAGAATCATCTTAAGAAAGCGACCTTGTTGGAGAGAATATCAGGAATCATCCTGAGCAACCGATCCTTCGGCCGAACACCTGTAAGGCAAGAATAATAATGACCTAGATCATGCTTATGATGCATATGCTTCTGCGCTATGCCCCACACGGTGGGAATGATATGCGTTTATGCTAAATGCCATGCAATTATGCACAATGCTATGCAACGTTAAATGCTATGCAGTGTTAAATGCTATGCAGTCATACACAATGATGCGATCCCGTCCGCCAAATAAATGCCGAGGGGAGGAAACCCTTTTGTCAAGGAGACAAGAACTACTCAGGTAGAGGAATCATCCTGCTGAGGAGAACGTGGACACGCTGGTATCAATTGGCCTCCGTCTGGGGAATTGATCTTCCGGTTGACTGCTGCAGGGCAAACAACTTCAGCTGACTGCTGCAGGGGACGAAGCTCTACGAGAACCCGAACCTGCTGAAGGAAAGCGATGTCAATCGCGAGAGTGAACTGCGTGGCCGTCTCGGCTACTCTTCTGGGGATAACCACTCTGTGGGGAAACAACCTCAGCTGCTCCCCACTCCGCTGGGGAAACAACTAAACATGATCTGATCACCTTCCAAGGATTCGGCTCTCTTGGACATCTGCAAACTCGGCTAGGGAAAGAGAAGTCGTTCTGCTTCGCTGGAGGGAGTGCGACTCCGGGGAAATACAGTATCAGCTGCCCCACGCTCTGCTAGGGAACATCCACTCAAGGTCTCAACTGCTTCCAAGGATTCTGCTTTTCCGCGGACTCAGCCGGGGAGAGAAATCATTCTACTTCACTGGAGAGTACGACCCTGGTGAGGAATTTCAATTTCGCTAGGGAAGGAAGAATCATCTGACTTCGGGGGGAGAGTACAACTCTGCAGGGGAATACAACATCAGCCATTCCAACACTCTACTGGGGAAGAGGGAATCATCCAACTTCAGGAGAGAACATGACTCTGGTGGGGAATCTCAATTCCGCCGGAGACTTCGGTCTGGCACCATCAGTTACTGCATACTTCGGCGTACGAAATAGCTTCCTACGAGACCTGCACTTGTGACCCGGTGTTGGGGGATACACCTGCTTCGGCGACTTTACTGGGGAAAATACGAGCTTCGGCACCCGAACATTTCTACGAAATCTGCACTTGTGACCCGGTGCTGGGGAAGACATCATTCTTCGGTGCTTGACTCAGCTGATGAGGTGACATTCCTTCAGGATGCGTCTGCTTGGGGAAGAGAATCATCTCTACCTGGGGAAGACATATCAATGCTCACCATATTGCGTTCAGATTCTGCGGAGGAGAGACTACTGAACTCTGCTGGAGAAGGAGGGCTCGCCCTGCTTCAGGGATGCGCACGGCATATCTTCTGGAAGGTGCTACACCTGCAACAACAGAAACAAACAGACAAGATACCCTCCTCAAAGGGGCCTATCAAGGTTATCATCTCGTGACCATATTCAGTTAATTAATTGTTTCAACAATCAATGGGCCTAGGCCCGTAAGTTTATGTATGCGCATTTTATTAAAAACATCGGCGTTTTCATTCGCAAACAAAACAGATAAATGCTAAACAGACAAGCAGAATTGCTGAATAATGTGCATTTTATTGATGATGAACCCCTGAATGGGCGAAAATGTTTTACAACAGAGGCAAGCTCCTGGAATGAGGAAGCCGCGCAAAAAGGAAAACATAAATATACGTCCGTATATACAAATGTCGGCAACGAGGTGTAGACGAACACCATGAGTTGATCCTTCTAAGACCCACTCGACTTTGATACTTCTCCGATGCTTCAGCTTCGGAAGAGATTGATTCAGATAAACGGCCCTCAGGTCCTCCAAACCACTAAACAATGAAAGTCCATACGCGGAACGCAGTCATTTGCTTATTCAAATCCCTAACTTTTGCGTGAACCGCCCTTTACGGGTTTTCAGTTCACCGGGATACCCTTTTTTGCCGAAGCCGCCCAGTGTAGGTTTTCGACTTCGCGGGTGTACATTTTTTCGATATATCCCTAATTTTTGCCCGAACCTTTTATTCTGTTTTTGGTTCGCCGGGATGCCCCTTTTTTGCCTGGACTCTTTCTTTTTTGTCCAGCGGGTCTCTTTCAAGCAAAGTATTTTTTAACTGCGTCCGCGTCCACCGGGGATGCAAAATCTTCACCATCCATCGTGGATAACAACAAAGCTCCTCCTGAGAAGACCTTGCTGACGACATACGGCCCTTCGTAATTCGGAGTCCATTTGCCCCGGTGATCGGAGTGTGGCGGAAGAATCTTCTTCAGGACGAGATCACCCGTCTGAAAGCTTCTAGGACGCACCTTCTTATCATAAGCTTTCTTCATTCGGCTTTGGTACAGGCGACCAAATGCAATCGATGCTAACCTCTTATCGTCCATCAGGCTGAGTTGGTTCAAGCGATTAGTAATCCATTCTGCCTCGTCGAGTTTCACATCAACCAAAACTCGCAAAGAGGGAATCTCCACTTCTAGCGGTAGGACAACTTCCATACCGTACACCAAGGAGAAAGGAGTTGCCCCGGTCGACGTACGCACCGTCGTACGATAACCGTGCAAGGCAAACGGCAGCATCTCGTGCCAATCTTTGTACGTCACAACCATCTTCTGAACAATCTTCTTTATGTTCTTGTTGGCCGCTTCAACAGCGCCATTCATCTTCGGCCGGTAAGGAGATGAGTTGTGGTGTTCAATCTTGAAACTCTGGCACAGCTTCTTCATCATCTTGTTATTCAAATTCGAACCATTATCAGTAATGATCCGCTCGGGAATTCCATAGCGACAGATGATGTCCCTCTTTATGAATTTAGCTACCACCTGCTTGGTCACATTAGCGTACGAGGCTGCCTCCACCCATTTGGTGAAGTAGTCGATAGCTACCAGAATGAAACGATGACCATTGGATGCAGTGGGCTCGATCTTGCCTATCATGTCGATGCCCCACATGGAGAACGGCCAAGGGGAGGACATGACATTCAATGGGCACGGCGGCACATGAACTTTATCGGCATAAATCTGGCATTTGTGACATTTCTTCGCGAATCTGAAGCAATCCGACTCCATCGTCAGCCAGTAATACCCTGCTCTCAGGATCTTTCTCGTCATGGCATGCCCGCCGGCGTGCGTACCAAATGTGCCCTCATGGACTTCTTCCATGAGCATACTTGCCTCTTTCTCATCTACACATCTGAGTAGCACAAGATCGTGGTTTCTCTTATACAGCACTCCGTCAGGATTGAGATAAAAGTTTCCAGATAGCCTCCTTAGAGTCTTCTTATCCTGGGTTGACGCACCCGCAGGATACTCCTTAGTCATAAGGAAGGTCTGGATGTCGTGGAACCATGGCTTGCCGTCAGTGGCATCCTCGATTGCAAAGACAAATGTCGGTCTGTCAAGACGCGAAAGCACAATTCTTGGAGCCTCATTCCAATAATTGACTTTATACATGGAAGCCAGCGTGGCTAAAGCATCAGCCATTTGATTTTCAGCCCGGGGTACATGATGAAGTTCCACTCGATCGAAGAACGGAAGCAGCCTCCTGGCGTAATTCATGTACGACACTAAATTCGCTTGACGAGTTTCCCACTCCCCTTTAATCTGATTGATTACAAGCGCTGAGTCACCATATATGTCTAGATTCTTGATTCTCAAATCAATTGCCTCTTCTAGACCCATAATACATGCTTCATACTCGACTTCATTGTTGGTAACTGGGAACGTCAGTCTCGCAGTAAACGGGATGTGGGATCCGTGAGGAGTCGTGATGATAGCCCCGATACCACTTCCATAGGAATTAACCGCTCCGTCGAATATCAACTTCCACTGAGACTTCCTATCTGGCCCCTCATCGGGCAATGGCTCATCGCAATCCTTCGCTTTGAGAAACATAATGTCCTCGTCAGGGAATTCGAACTTCATCGGCTGGTAGTCTTCGATTGGCTGTTCGGCAAGGTAATCAGACAATACGCTTCCCTTAATGGCTTTCTGAGAGACGTACTGAATATCATATTCTGTTAACACCATCTGCCATCTGGCAAACCTGCCCGAAAGAGCCTGCTTCTCGAAGACGTACTTGATCGGATCCATCTTCGAAATTAGCATAGTGGTGTGGTTGAGCATATACTGTCGTAGACGTTTGGCGGCCCAAGCTAATGCACAACACGTCTTCTCCAGCATCGAGTATCGAGATTCACACTCAGTGAACTTTTTACTCAAGTAATAAATGGCATGCTCTTTTCTGCCCGTCTCGTCGTGCTGACCGAGAACACACCCCATACTATTCTCCAGAACCGTCAAGTACATGATTAATGGCTGTCCCGCCACTGGGGGTATCAAGATTGGAGGTTCTTGAAGATACTGCTTTATTTTGTCGAATGCCTTCTGGCAATCCTCATTCCAAGTAATTGCCTGATCTTTCTTTAAAAGCTTGAACATCGGTTCACAAGTGGCCGTGAGCTGAGAGATAAACCTTGCAATGTAGTTTATTCGGCCCAGGAAACCGCGAACTTCTTTTTCTGTTTTTGGCGCTGGCATTTCTTGGATAGCTTTTATTTTCGCAGGATCAACTTCAATACCTCGTTTACTAACGATAAACCCCAATAACTTTCCGGACCGCACCCCGAAAGTGCACTTGTTAGGATTCAGCCTCAGCCTGAACTTCCTAAGCCTCTCAAACAGCTTCAACAGGTTGACCAGATGCTCTTCCTCCGTTTGGGACTTTGCAATCATGTCATCAACATAGACCTCGATCTCATGATGAATCATATCATGAAACAAAGTTACCATTGCTCGCTGGTAAGTGGCCCCTGCGTTCTTCAGACCGAAGGGCATTACCTTGTAGCAAAACGTTCCCCAGGGGGTAATAAACGTCGTTTTCTCCATGTCCTCCGGTGCCATCTTAATCTGATTGTAACCGGAGAAGCCATCCATGAACGAAAACACGGAAAACTGGGCTGTGTTGTCGACCAACACATCGATATGAGGCAACGGGAAATCATCCTTAGGGCTCGGCCTATTCAAATCCCGATAATCGACGCACATGCGTACCTTACCGTCCTTCTTCGATACAAGCACTATATTGGCGACCCACGGAGGGTAAGTGGTAACGGCTAGAAATCCTGCGGCCAACTGCTTCTGGACTTCTTCCTTGATTTTTACAGCCATGTCTGGTCTCGTCCTCCTGAGCTTCTGCTTGACTGGAGGGCAATCTTCTCGCAACGGCAAGCGATGAACCACGATATCAGTGTCAAGTCCGGGCATATCCTCATATGACCAAGCAAAGACGTCACTATACTCTCGAAGCATCTCGACCAGTCTATGCTTGACATCCTTCTGCAGCGCAGCCCCTACTCTGACATTTCTGACGAGCTCCTCAGAACCCAGATTTATAATCTCAATATCCTCCTCGTGAGGCAGAATAACCTTATCCTCTTGTCTCAACAAGCGGGCCAACTCTTCCGGAAGGTCTTCGTCTTCATCAATCTCATCCTCGGCTTGATAGATCGGGCAATCAAAGTCGTAGTGAGCCGTAGAGGGTCCAGAGTCGATGTCATCTGTTACGTGGATCCTGCAATAACAAGGGTTAAGTTTAAAGCAAGAATATGCAGGTTAGCACGAACCTCGTTGCCATTTTACTGTTTTTTTTGAAATAAACATAAAACAGGAATAACAGAGAACACATTATTTGATTACGAAGAAAACGCCTTTTATTTATTAACAAAATGCATACACATAATCCAACAAGGCCCTGACAGTAAAACCACTATGCCCCGGGCAGGACATATGGTTGTACAAAGATTGTAAAAAGCAAATCATTACTCTTCACTTGTCAGCTTGATAATCTCCTTGATGGTCCAATTGTGGAGGCGCTCGCCCGGCTTGCTCGGTTGAATCCAGGCGTCAAGATCACAATCACTGTCCCCGCTGTCCTCCGACGTAGCGTTGATGCTCTCGAAAATTACTCCTCCCTTGGTGAATAGGATCGGCCCTTTCCCACGAGACGAGCTGCCAGAAGAAGATGAAGCTTCAGCTCCAGGAGAATACCCCAATCCAAACGTATCCTGCTTGATTGGTATATCCAAGACATGCCCCTAGCCTGGGGTGGCACCGGCTTCGACAACGGCCCGGGCGTCCTTAAACGAGGAGAGATTCATCTCCTGCTTCTCCGCGACGACAGGAGCTACCTCCTTCACCCTGACGGTTTCAAATGCTTGGCAAAGAGTCTCATGGATCTCGCCATCCATTTCGACATATTTAAAGGACGACAGGTGGCTCACCATGATGTCCTCCTCACCACAAACTGTTACTATGCTGCCCCCGACAACATATTTAAGCTTCTGATGCAGCGTGGATGTCACGGCACCAGCAGAATGGATCCATGGCCGACCTAAGAGGCAACTATAGGCGGGCATGATATCCATGATATAGAAAACCGTATTGAATGTCTCCGGACCAACTTGAATTGGCAGGGTCAGCTCTCCAAAGACGTGGTGCTTGGTTCCGTCAAAGGCTTTCACGACCAGATCACTGGGCGTGCACAGCAATCCACGGGTATCCAACTTCATCAGTGCCTTTTTCGGAAGCACGTTAAGCGAGGAACCCGTATCCACCAGGACATGTGACATAATAGTGCCTCTGCACTCTATTGAGACGTGCAAGGCGTTGTTGTGATCTCTTCCCTTAGGGGTCAGCTCCAGATCTGTAAATCCCAGCCCATTACCAGCATTAACATGGGCTACCACTTCCTCAAGTTGATTTACTGATATCTCCTGCGGCACGTATGCAGCATTCAATACCTTCAGTAATGCATTGCGGTGCGCCTCAGAGCACAGCAACAAGTTAAGAATCGAGATCTTTGACGGAGTCTGATGAAGATGATCTACAATTTTGTAGTCACTTTTCTTGATTAGACGCATGAACTCTTCAGCATCTTTAACCAGCAAGTCCTTCTCTGCCCCTGCAGGGACCTCTTCGACAGCTTTACCTTTACCTTTATCCACAGCGTCAGCCCGGACCACCTTCTCTGCTGCAACCTCTGCTGGCGCAAACACTCTACCGCTTCTAGTGATACCACTGACTTCGATAAGATCCTGCACAGTCGATCCGAATGGCTCTAGCTCTATCTTCTGACCATTACAATAAACTTCGGCGCCATAATGCCATGGAACGGCATTAGTACTCTCGAATGGGATTGGTCCGGCCCTGGTGATAGTGATGGTAGGCGGTCGGGGTGCCGAAATAGTAATAGGGTGACGAGGAATAGTAATGGTAGCAACTTCATCTGCCTGCTTTAGCACGACCTCCCCTGATGCACTCTCAACGCTCCGGCTGAACCGTAAAATACCCTCGGACATCAGACTTTGGATACCTTCGATCAGCTGCTCACACCCGTCAGGAAGTGTAGCACAAGCCATACATAACTCTCCGCATCCAGGAAAGAAGCCCTTCTTCAGCAACTTAGCCTTGACAAAACTCAACGGCGTCTTCAAATCTTTGACATCAGTCAGCAAGTCCGCACTCTCCTCAGTGATAACAGCATTTACTCCGCCCCCCTTATGATGAGGCATCGGGTTTTTGGTGACGTTGGGCGCGCTATCAGAAAAGTTGATAACCTTGGCGTCCACCAAGTCCTGGACTTTGTGCTTAAAAGCTTTACAATTCTCAATCGTATGGCCAGGTGCCCCAGTGTGGAATTCACAAGTAGCATTGGCGTCATACCCCGGTGGTGGTGCCCCTGTTAAGGGAGCCAACGTCCTCTTTTGAATTAATTGGAGCTGAAGCAACGTTTGCAAAAGCTGTGCATACGACATAGGTGGAGTTTCAAACTGGCGATTTGTCGTAGGAGCCCGATTCTGATATCTCCTATACCCCTGCTGATTCTGCTGCTGAGGCTGCTGCGGTTGCGGCTGCGGTGGAGCAGCTGGGATATTTATGCTAGCAATCTGAGACTGAGGGCCCTTGCCCTTTCTCCTAGCATTAGTGACAGCACTGGCATCTCCCTCTCGACGCTTGCCAGTATAGGGTTTCTTGCTAGCTCCTCCAACTGAGGATGATTCGCCCTGAATTTTTCCAATCTTTATACCGTTCTCAACATGCTCGCCCAGAGTGATGAGAGCCGAGAATGTTCCAGACATGCCACTAACCAGCTTTTCATAATAGATTCCAGGAAGGGTAGCTACGAACATTTGCACCAGCTCACGCTCAACCATCGGCGGTTGAACCCGAGCAGCCAATTCACGCCACCGCTGGGCGTATTCTTTGAAGCTTTCATTGTTCTGCTGTGAGAGATTCTGAAGCTGAACTCGGTTGGGAGCCAAGTCGCTATTGTATTGATAGTGGAGAACAAACGCTTCTGCAAGATCTTTCCAGGTGCGCACAGTAGTGGGCTCCAAACCCATATACCATTCGAGCGATGGACCAGAAAGACTATCCTGAAAGAAGTGCATCAGCAGCTTCTCATCGTCAGAATAAGCGGACATCTTTCTATAATAAGATCGGAGGTGAACACGGGGGCAAGTAGTACCCTTATACTTCTCAAAGGTAGGCACCTTGAACTTGTGAGGTACTTTAAAGTCAGCAATCAACCCGAGTTTGGACATGTCAACGCCCAATGTGTTCTGATTTTCTATGTCTCTCATCTTGTCTTCCAGCGCCTTGAACCTGAGTCGAGCCTCGGCATTCAACTCTGCCTCTACACCTCTCTGAGAGAATATGTCATCCTGATGGTCCTCCAGCCACGGTTGAGGCACCAACAGATTTCCTGCACCAGCATTGCCGTTGACCGGCCCCATGTTAACATTGGCTCCCAGTCTACCATTGCCGACGCCTGCCGTATTGAGTCCAAGATTAGTCATCAGATTGCCGTTAGCACTGCCGTTGCCCCCGGCAACAGGAACAACGTTCTGTGGAGTATCCACTGGAGGAGGAGTGGGTACGGCCCCGCCGTGAAGTATGCCATTACTGTCAACCCTGGAGATCAGAGGTTGAACCAAAGTACGAAGCTGATCTTGACCATTCGCGACCGCCTGCATCAGCTCCATAAAACGATCCATTCGTTCACGGAGCTCTTGAACATCTGACTGCACCTGGTCCATTATCCTTGTCTGATTAGCGCGAGTTGAGTAGCGGTGGATGAGTTTTTGATCAATCCTGGAGATCGAAAGCAGCTCGGAACCTGTGTACCTGAAAAACCTGTCAAAATTAAAGGTTAGGAAAAGCCACAAAATGCATGTCATGCAAAATGCTTTATGCATATGTATGCGTGTGTCTGTGTGCTTGAGAGATTTCCCCCGATCCTGGCGCCTTAGTACCAGTGCTGACAATAGTAAGGAGAGGAATCTGGGCCCAATCATGGAAACAGCAATCTCACATCTAGTATCAGCAATAGTTAGATTCGACACATCAGGGATCGAGAACTCGTACGCAACAGTCTTTCTGAGAGAGGCTGTAGTAACATAATAAGAGGCGAGAGATCCTGGATCGGGGAAACGGTACCTGTCACAGACACACGCCAATGGAATGCGAATGATTGTGCGAACTAATGCAAAATGCAGGTATGCAACAATATATCCAGGTGGTTGCTGTGGAGATTCGGTATCAATAGTCACTGATGAGAAGGAAACCCCGGTGTAAACCCACTGATCAGATCTGCTGAGAATAACCATCTGATAGGACCGAGATCAAAATTCTGCTCTGACAAGAATAAGTGCCTGATAATAAGGACCCCGGGTGCGAGATCAAGGAACATCTGTTGATGAAGCCTTCAGACCCCAAATCAGAAATCTGCCCTATCAAGAACAAACACACAGCTGCTGATGAGACCTTTAGACCCCACTCAAAATCTGCTCTATCCGAAACAAACCACTGCTGATAATATGCTGACCAAAGCCTGCTCTATCAAGAACAGACAAACACCCGACGATAAAAATCCTTTGATCAAAAACTCGCTCTGTCAAGAACAGTCAAATCTGCCACCGAGAATCGTAATACCAACATAACTGATTCACTGTCAAGAAAACCAGGTAGTCTGGAGGTCAAAGTTTCCTGCAATATCCCAACCCCACTCACAGGTATGGACCTAATCCACGGACAAAGGTACGACATCCTATGCGGTCATCAGCGTCACAGACTTTCATGAGTGACGATACGATTCCCAGAAGGAGTGGCATCGTCAAGTCATGAAGAGGCCTCACTTAGCTGACTTCCAAATGATCGGTCCCCAGAGTCGACAATCCTCACGTCTGGACTCCCCTCAGATCCTCAGGACCGGAAAGGAACACCTCTGCAAGAATCTCGTCTGAGTGCAGATTTTTGTAGGGAACTGTGCCTGCTCAGCAGACAGGTTCGTCTACTACTTCTCCGCAACTATATCTAGGTGTGTACTCAAGCCCAGGTCCGGCTTTTCACTCACAGTAACATCCCTCTCCCTCAGCAGCACAGATAATCATATCAAACTGGAAGTAAAATGCGGGAAGTAAAAATGCGAGAAATAAACGCAACCCAACAAGCAAACACACAAATGATTGGATTGACTCTCATAGGGAACCGGAGAACCAGAGATTCTGGGTTCGTTCCCCAGCAGAGTCGCCAGCTGTCGCTTGCGCGAAAATAAGGTGCCGGCATGACAGAAGAGTCGCCACCTTTCGTTATTTATCCCTCAGAGCGGGAAAGGAAACGATCGGAAAAACCTGACGAAAAAGGGTAAGACAAGGTCGTCGCAACCATTGTCTGGGTTCGGGAGTCGGTTACGCAAGGGGAAGGTATTAGCACCCCTCACGTCCGTCGTACTCGACGGGATCCTCGCTTGTTTGTTTACTTGGACGGGTTGGTTATAATCTATCTACCTATCAAGGCTGGCTGAAAAAGAAAAGAAAAATGACTCGGCAAAGCGTCGCACTTTGTGCCTACGTATTCCCGTCTGGAACGAGAAATCAGAGTCAACGTAGTTCGGCTAACTACGGGTTACGGGGAAAGGTTGAAGGTTGCTCGCTAGGATATCGCATCCTATGCCTACGTACTTTCATCTGGTATGAAAGATCAGAGCAAACGTAGTTCGGGAAACTACGGGCTATCTCCTAAAAGAAGTGCTTTCTATTGTATTTGCGATCTCAACCGCACTAGAGACTATGACCTGAGAGTGAATGCGTCGCATGTCACCCAAAGGGTACCATACTAAACATCCATCCTCAGATGGCTTAAGGCTCGTAACGTACGAGAGAAATCATTCATGATTACTGTATCTTAAACTGCTTCGAGACGAGAAGAGAACAGGCCCAACTAGGAGGGAGACTATCAAGTCCTACTGTTATCATGCCATGGATTCATCCTATGGTTGAGGTTTGAACAGGGAACTCCTAGATGTTGTCATGCATAGGTTTCAACCTAAAAGTCTATCATCAAATCCTCATCAGAAGAAATGAGAGTCCTAAGGGATCATATCAATGATACACCAAAACAGACAAAAGCATCAGCTTTAACAGTAAAATGCATGCAATGCAGGTGAGGGAGGAAATGTGTGTGGGGCCTCAGCCTCCACAAGCTCATCTCGACCTCAAGCCAGTCATGAAATAACAGTAATCATACTGAAAATGAACAACATGCTATCAAGCAATATACAGATAAAAGAAATGAAGTGCCATCAGGCAAACAAAACACATGATTGAGAAAGAATCATCTACTCTCTAATCCTAACCCTAACACAGAATCTTGATCAAATCTAAGCAAATCCCTAAAGCAAAACCCAACCAAAAGAAAACAATCCCAGTTTTCAAGCTTCAGAACAAGCTTACCAAAGAAAGGGAGCTAAGTAGGCAGACCCATAGTGTCTTCCTCAGGAAAGCACTAGGAGGTGTATACTCAGGAGTCATACCCTATGTGGCTCCACCACTGTGATCAGTTTACATTCCTCCTCAGGAGAAACTAAACTCACAAGCAGGCTCCAACATCACTGGATATTTAGGAAATCCTATCTGAACTAGTGGAACTAAATGAACAGACTCATAGGACCTTCCTCAGGAAAGTACTAGGAGGCTTCCACTTAGGAGTTGTATCCCATGTGGCTCAACAACATGTGATCAGTTTACATTCCTCCTCAGGAGAAATTAAACTCACATGTTGGCTCCTACATCATTGGATACTTAAGAAGTCCTAGATAAACTAATGGAACTAAGTGAATAGACCCATAGGACCTTCCTCAGGAAAGTACTAGGAGGCTTCCACTTAGGAGTTGTATCCCATGTGGCTCAACAACATGTGATCAGTTTACATTCCTCCTCAGGAGAAATTAAACTCACAAGTTGGCTCCAACATCATTGGATACTTAAGAAAGAGGTGAGAAGAAAGAATGAAAGTCATTCATAGTGCCTTCCTCAGGAAAGTACCATGAACTTCCTTCAAACTTCAGGATCTCAAACCTCATAGACAGGGAAAAAGCCAAGCTCTGGGTCTCTGAGTCTTGATCTACAATCTTCTCTTCATCATGCTCTCCAACAAGGTCTTCAAGACAACACAAACCCCACAACAAATTCCCCAAAACAACCCCCAGAGATGAACAGATAACCACAAAACAGACAAAATCAATAGGCAACTTCAGTAAATACCTAAAGATACTAAACCAATGGGGAAAAACCTATCAATTATTCACAAGGGTCTACAATATCTACCCATAACATCCACATATGCCCCCACCCAAAAATCAAGACAAAACTATTTAAAGAAAATGAATTTCCTTACCTATGCACAACCTAAACCCTAATTAGGATACCCTAATGCTAACCTAATTACTCTAATCAAATTTTAATCTAAAAATCAAGAAATAAATCCTATGGGGAACTATGGTTCAATATCTAATTACACAAAAAAGAATGAATTAAAAATCCTAAGGGAAAGCCCTAAAAGAAATTCTACAAAATCATGATATCAAACTAAACATTCTAAAAGCTATTTAAAATAAAAATCTATTAAAAATATGAAAAGAAAATAAAATGGAGATTTTATTTATTTAGAATTTTCTAGACAGATTTATTAACACACGAAAAAAACAAGAATTAAAAAATATTAAATTCTCTATTTTTTATGAATTTTATAAGAACAAGAAATATTGAAAGAATAAAAGAAAACAATTAAAGGGGAGGGGGTGCAGATAGAAGGGCACGCTAGTTGGAAATTACATGGGCCAGGATAGGGGGGGTGCGCGTAGCAAGATGGATCCATCAAGCCCAGACGCGCTCACTAATTGAAACGGCAGCGTTTTGGGCATTTGAATTTCCCTCCGTTTCTGAGTTCAATCTGAGCCGTTGGATTAGCATAATAAGTCAATCATTTCAGAGATATCCAACGGACGTTGGTCATCGTCCCCAAAACTGACCTAGGGTTTCAGAAACACGAGCTTCATGCATGGATTTTCATCACCATCGTTCTCCTTCGCTTCTTAATGAAAATCAAAAGTTCCAAAAGCAAAGTTGGTCTATTAATCACCAGGAATCCAACCATGCTTGTAGTTTCTACTGAATCCTCTTAGAATGCGCAAACAGAAGGGACGAAGACTAGGGTTCCACTTACTTCTACTGAGATCAATCATGGGGAAACTCAAACCTAATGGTATAATTCTCTTCTACATGCTATGCTCATCACAAAGAACTATCACTCGTGCATTAAAACCTAACATCCAGCTTGCTCTTGATCCTAACAGATTCTTGCACCTGCCATCAATCCTCACCAAACCCTCTGAAACTCTAGGGAACTAAACAACTATCCTAGCATGCTCATTCTATATCTACAAGCCAGTTAGAAAGCATATAAGTTAGGAGATATATGGAGAAGAAAGAACCTGTTGAATGGTGATGGTGAGTGGTGCTATGAGTAGTTGCAGAGCTTGCAATTGATGCCAAACACTCCTCTAATGAGGAGGATCTTTCTGTTTGCAGAAGCTTTGAAGGAGAAAGCTTGTGGTGGAAGAAATCGTGTGTTGCTTGATCTTGAAGGAAACTCTTCAATGGCAATTCTTCTCTCTCTTTCTCCTCTGAATTCTTCAACATTCACCAACCTTTAATCACTTGTGGATCACTCTTCTTATAGTGATTGATGGAAGCTCCTAGATCCTTTTAGAAAGTGCTAGAAAAGTCTTGATTTTCTCATGTGGTGATAAGTTGAAAATCCCATGCATCATGCCTTAAACCTTGCAAATTGGTGTCAAATTCTCCTTATGTGAGATATTGAGAAGGAATGTACAAAAAACAAGCCTCTTTCTTGCCTTGTGTTAAGATTTCCAAAGTTGCCTTAAGATTCAAGTATGAATTTTCCAAAGCATGTCCCATTTTAAAGCCTCAAATGAAATTTCTATTTGAACCATTGTTCTCAAAATGATGTTTCCAATCAAAATGATATAATGGATGACCTATTTTGGATTCCTAGATCTTCCAAACCAATTTTCATTTTCAACTTTTTAAACTTATAAGCCATTTTTGGTTCATTTTTAACCAATCATGCAAATCCATGCTATGGGCTTTTCCAACAATTCATGACCTTCTTTCTAGACTTAAAATCCCATTTTGAACAACTTTCATGTTTTGAGTTTTTCCATTTGAGGCTTGGAAATAGGAGATATGGCCTTTGCTTAAAATGACCTATAACTGACAAATGACCAAAATACCCCTGTCTTGTTCAAATCATAAGTTGAGTTCCACAAATCCTATCAAGGACTTCTACCACTAAAATTAAAGCTAAGAATATGCCCTTCAACATTCATGTTGACCAAGAGATCATAGGAATCATCCTACTAGGGCAAAAGTTGTCTGCAAGTTGGGTGACTTTCAAGGACCCAGATTCACACACCTCAGCTGACCTGTAATTTGTCAAAACCATAACTTGAGCTCTGTAACTCCTATCAAGGACTTCCACCACTCAAATTAAATCTAAGAACAAGCTCTACAACATTCATGTTGTGGGGAAGATGAGATATCAACCACATCTTGAGCTAAAACGGCCTGGAAGATAGGGATCAAATTAGGTTTTTTTCACTGACAATCCTTGGAAACCCTGACTTGAAACTTCTCAAACTCCTCAATCATGATGAGTTGGTCTAGGAATCACCTTTATAACATCTCTATGCATCATTCCATGACCTCATGGCCCTTGGATTAGGTCTCAACCTTCTCCAAATTTCCAGTTATCCTAGGGTTGACCCAGTCAAAACCCTAATTCTATCATTCATGGTTGAATCTTCTGAACTCTTGCATAATGACTTCTCTGGGATTCATGATGGCTATCAAGACATCTCATAGGCTTTCTCAAAACATCAAGTTCATTCTCAAAGTCTCAGAATCATCTGAGGAGCTCCCACAACTCTCAAGCTATGAGTCACACAACCCTGGTTTCAACCCACTCCTCTGAGGATCTCTTGAACTTTCTGATGAAGGTATCAACTTTCAAACACTCAATGAATAAATAATTGCTGGTCAAATTTTGGGGTGCAACAGTTAGGACGTATAAATTTCTGGAATTTAGCTTGAATTTCCCGACGACGCATGGATTTTCCGATTGAAGTTCATGCATTTTCTGATGAACACATGAATTTCCTGGGAAATATATGAACGCCTTGAAGAACATGAATCTAGGATGTTGTGTATGTCTGTAGATCTTCCTAGGTTATTGTGTGAAACATCTCGTGTTTGTAGTCGGGTAGGAGGTATCCTCAATGCTGAGGGATTCATTCTCGTGTGCTTGATAAGTCATAGTAGCCGTGGGGATTATCCCCTTTAGGGCCTTTACAATTCACGAAGACTTGTCTCCGTTTTCAAGGAGGGGGTTACACTAAGGCCCCGTGTTGTAGATAACGGCTTGAGTCGATGAGGCATCCTCGTACTTAATCCTTGCCCTTTCACTTGATTTGTGGTGGAAGGGTGGATTTGATCTTCTTCAAATTCACTTTTGCTTCCTCTGCTTTTCAGGTGAAGTAGATGATCAAAATGAAGGAACCATCCCCGAAGTCGAGGCGAGTAATAACGAGGATGTGCCTCCTGCCGAATACGCCAAAGTGTAGGTTGCTCAAGGGGACCTTAGTTGGATTGCACTAGAGCCTCTAGTGACTAAGTTGACCTTTACAGAGGAGGAGGCCAATACTTTTAATCTCCTTGAAAGTAAGGCAGAAGATGCGCCAGTGAGTTGGAAGGCGATTAGCCCAACAGAAAATGACCGGATATGCTCAGTATATTCGGGGAGAAGATTCTCGACGTATGAATTTTCCTTTAGGGGGTGGGGTATCGTCTTCCCTTCACGGATTTCCAAGGGGCGATTTTCTATCATCTCAAATTGTCCCTAACCCAATTTCACCCGAATACTCTGGCGTTCATTCGGGCCTTTGAGCTGGTATGACGTTATCTGAAGATCAAGGCTACCGTGGAGCTCTTCTTCTGCATTTTCCAGCTACAGAGGAGCACCACTTAGTCGAAGCAAAGTTGGGTGTCCTTTAAACAACAGAGCAGGCTGTTCTGGACGTATTCGGAATTTGTCCGGAATTTCAAATTCAGGTTTCTGGTCGTAAAACCTTTTTCAGAGGCGGCCAAAAGTTCTTTGGTCACCATGGAGATTATGGTGGAGGATGGTTGGGAGGTGATACGACACGTGTCAAAGTTTCTGCTGGAGTGTGTGTATGCCCATTTTAGATATAGGACCGACCAGTTCCATGTGAAACACGATCAATTATGCACCGAGGATAAGAAATCTCTCCGAGCTTGACAGGTTTGTGGAGAGTTTTACCCCTGCTACTATGGTGGAAAAGAATGGTAACCTACTATATGCTGAGGACGAGGAGCCTTCTCGGGAAGCCCGTTATATAAACACCAACGCCTTCATCGACTGTGAAACAGAGGCCGAGGCTTTTGAACTTCTAGGTATAGGTGATCGGTTTTGCTTGCACTTTTAATGTTTCGATGAGTATGCTAACCTTCTTTTTGTTTTTCCTTTTCAGGGAAAATGTCAAACTTGCGTAAATGTCTTGTCAAGTCATCCGCCATCAAGAATGTCAAGAAGGTGTCGACCTCGAGGGCCGACGCGATAAGGCAACAGGATACGTTGGAGAAGTTCGTGGGTTGTTTTTCAACTTCTCCGGAAAGCACTTCTAATCCTCCTACTGTCACACCCTCATTTTCACCCTAAATCTAACCTCGCATACCATAGCATTTACATCATCTCTGCATCTTTCAGTAGGTCATAACTTCACATTCATTCATTTGCATTGCACTTCTAGGACCTGGGATCAATTTTTTTTCTTGTGACTTGAGTTTTCCCTATTCAAATGTGATTCATCTGGCTATTACACTCAAATTGAGAAGAAGATTTGAACTCACAGCATCATGAGCATCTTTCTATCAAAGTTCATCCGTCTACAAGGCTTCCATCTGTCGAGATTCATCCAATATCAAGTTTATCTGCTTCTAAATTTCTCAAGAGGCATCAAGAGCCTAGGGTTTCATCACTTCTTTAATTTATGTTTGTTGGTGAAAATTCTGGCAAGCACACGATGGATGTTATTCCCAAAGTTATAACATCCACTGTGACATTGACTACTGTATTAACTAATAACATTGTAAGTAAAAGCAGTAAATAACACAACAATTTTTCACCCAGTTCAGTGTCAACAACACCTACATCTGGAGGCTACCAAGCCAGGGAGGAAGTTCACTATTAGCAGAATTAATTCAGAGTCAAACAATATAGTTTGCACTCCTCACTTAAAACCTACCCAATGACACTTCAGCCTGGAGACACTTTAGACCTGAGTATTCCCACTCACTCCCCCTCAATCACACCATAGTGATATATAACTCAAAATTATAAAAACAATATAAAGAGACACTTCATACACACCTTGATCCTGCTTCACAGCTTTGATCAAGGTACACACACTCTTGCTTCATAGCTTTGAGTGAGACACAACTTAGAATCTACCTAACCAATGCAATCATCCAATAAACAATTGCTTGGAGTACAAGTATTCCTAAGACTCAATTCACACGTGAAGACTAGCCTTCTTCACTCACAAGGACTCTGCAATCTGCACTCTCTATACTTATTTTTTTAAAAGCTGCTGCTTCTTCTGATATTTATAGCAGTTGTCAGTCCTTTTGGGCGTTGGTGCATAAATTAGGTTTTATTCATAACAAACCTATTTTCAATGATCTGCACGCTTGCCACTTAATTCAGGGATATTTTAGTTCGCCTAGGGCTTCTAGAAAGTCTCCTGATATCCAGCTTGAGCTCCTATTCTGTTTCCTGGTTTATAGCTACCAGAAAAACAAACTTGCGCTTGATGTCATACGACCCAAGTCATAACATTGGGTATGACATCCAGCTAAACTTGCTTTTAGCTAAGTCAACTTACCCTGTACAGAACATATTATGTATGAACTAACATTAGTCATGACATGCATACATGCTCTAGTGTTTTGCCACAAAATGCAGCCAATCAAGAGCACTTAGAATTGGAAAGCTTATATTTAACCGGATCAAGATTAAGGTTTTCTTCTCGTCATTGATAGAAGGCCAGGGTTGTCGGGAACGATGGCATAACTTAAAGTCAAATATGGTTATTCAGTTCTGATCAAGATTCAACGCATGTTCGATCTAAGCTTGGTCAAACCATTAAGAGATTGCTTCAATTGCAAACGTCTATGTCAGTGCATTGTTTTGTGAAGAATCATCAGATCATCAAACAATGATTCATGAGAGTTTAGGTACATGTTTTCACGTTCAAGTGCATACCAGTCCAATTTAAGTTCATCTACGGATATATTTTCCCGAGGATTGATTCAGGAAAACTCTGAAGTGATTTGGTGAACTCAAATGGTTGTGGCATCAGTGGCAAGTTATTTGGTGGTTTCATTCATTTTAAGCAGAGGCTTGCTGGAAAGGTTCATGACTGGTTTCAAATTAAAATCAAGATTTCCTTTCTCATATCTTTTTTTTCCAAGTCCATTTCTAAATATTTTTATTTTCTTATCCACCTTTCATTTCCATATCTAAATTCACAAACAATTCCATTTTTTATTTTACATCCATTCCAATTTTATCCAATTCCAATTCAATTCATATTCAAAACTGATTCAAGTTTCAATCTCGTTTCGATTCAAGATAGATTCAAGTTTCAATGTCAAATTTTCTATTTTAATCAAAGTTTCAATTCCAAATCATATTCAAGTTTCATTTCCATTTTTTATTCAAGTTTGATTCAAATTACATTGTCAAGTAGAATTCAATTCATCATTTTTAAAAAGCCCATTGTCCATTTATCTTTTAAGCCCATTCTAAAAAATCACAAAAAAAAAACCAGCTCATCAAATAAACATATACTTCACAAAAGTAACATTACATATACACTAAAAACATATACTCTGCTACAAAACCAAGTGACCCCGCCGTACCACCAACGATGCGCATAACCAACAAGATCTCTACCACGAAAATAACTTCACACTTGTATCAACAGAACAAACCTGCGCCAAAACAGACCAGCAGAAATACAAAAAGCCAAGGTTCTGCAACTTTGAAAAATAAAACCAGTAACATGCCAAAACCATGCTCTATTGCAAAATCAACACAAGCCTGCTACACCAAACCTACACACCAGACCTGCATACCAACCAACAAAACTTGCAAAATGAAAAAGACAACACAAGTATAACTGGACAAATTAAAAAAAAATGAAAACGGAGAGATCTTGTTCTAAAAGAAGAGGAGAATAGAACAGAAGGGGAGGGGGCATCATAATATATACTAGAGGCAAACGTTTGAATCCATGCTCCCTGCAAACCAAAATATATCATCTTCGCATTGCACAACAAAACTGCCATTCCATTTTACTACCCAAACTTCCCTTATTTTCTTCAACCTCTCAAACTCGCAGTGAACATTAACCCTTTCATATTTCCTTTTCCATTCAAGTTCACAAACCAAAACAAATCCGTGTGCAAATCAAACCAAAAAACTCTCACCTCTATTACTTTATACACCATGTTTTTGAACTAAAAAACTCACAGTTGATCATCAAGTCACCCTCAAATTCGTATAAACCTCTCTCCAACACATACCTTTTTCCTCTTCCATCTTCAACAACCTCTTTTCAAACTTCCATCCATTTCACTCACACCAGACATGTAACAACAACAAAACAATGTTTCCATCACCATCCTAGATCCGCAAACGTTTGTGGGTGAACGAGATCGAAGAAGAAGAAGAAGAAAAGCAAGCACGAGTGAGAAAGAGAGAGCGACTTGATTTAATCCAGGCGTTAGTTCTCACGATGATGATTTCGCGGTGCATTCTATTGTATTTGGAAAGGAGAAACATACTTTTTTTGAGTTTGTATATCGTTACTTCCTTGAGCAGCCGTGTTCTGTGGTTTTCCAATTTAGGTTTTGTGTGTTTAAAATCCAAACAGGTCATAGTGACCCGACTCGGATGAGCGCCCCTTTTGGGCTTTAGAATGATCGTATACTGCTGGCTCGTCACTATTTATTTTGTTTTTTTAAGCTGATAACTATCATATACAAAGTCAATGATTGCTGTTTTTTTTTATAATTATAACTATTTAATTTTTAGGTTGTTTTTTTAAATTTATTTTTATCTAAACATTTATAATGAGTGTTTTCTTTTATATATTAAAATCTTAATTTAACAATTACTTGGTTAATTTTAAAAATGTCAAAAATGTTTAGTAAGTTTTTTTAGATGTCTAAGTTTTCTTATTAGTATATATATAAAAATAGTATAAAGTTTGTATTAGTAATAAAAATTTAAAGCTTTTTTTATTTATTATTTTTGTGAATTAATATTTTGCAACTTTTGTTTAGAATTTAATTGTTTAGGATTATTCTAATTTCTATTAATTAATTTTTTTAGTCGGTTTAACTTCTAACTTAGCGATTTGTAGAATGGACTCTTTTGTTTAGGTTATATCGTCTTGATCTCAGGATTTCAATATTATCTTGACTATTTCTTTCTCATCATTTTCTGCTTATCATTATTCATTTAATCTCTAATTTTGTGAGTTTGCAGCTTAGATTCTATTATGTTCGATCTTGTAATTTCAATTTTGTTCTGACTATTCTCTTGTTCATCTTTTCTTTTATCATATTACTTCTCTTTCCATTTGATTCTATTTTGTGGTTAATCGTTTCTAAGTTTGGTTTTGTTTCCACTATATTAATTCATTCTTGATGCCATGAAATTCTCGATGCCTTTAGTGATTCTTGATGGTTTGGTTGTGGTTACCTCTTGTTTAATCCTGATGATTGTCTTGTGTTTGTTACTTTGACGTGACACAACTTTCTTTTGTGCTTGAGCCTTTCTTGGCTACTATGTTCTTATACTATCCGTTCCTCATTCCGTTTCTCATTTTCATCTTCATTTTTAAGTAAAAAACCTTGGTCTTGTACCAAGTGCATTTTTGAAATTCTTTCTTAGTAAACTTGGATGGTTGTGAAATGGTTAGGCGAAGACCTTGTCCTATCCCGAGTGCTTGACACTACCTTTAGGATTCACAGTCATAAAGTACTTACCATCCAAAGAAGACTCTCCTTAAATAAAAGAATGAAGTTCTCTTTGTATTGAACTAAAGAGAGAGGATTAAGTGAAGGCTTCTTACTCTCCGAGTATCAGGATACTCATTGTAGAGTGCGTGATCTCGATATTCATCTTTCAATACGAAGACATAACTATATTCGCTACACCATTTTTCGCAATAAATCTATGAGATAAAGAATTGGGTACTACCCACAAAGGGTTACTATCTGAGGACTTATTTCACCCTTAAAAATAACTTTCACAAATCAAACGTGACATCTTGCCTCGATGGCAAAAAATATCTCTTTTCAAAAGGATATGTTACGTTCGTTCTACTGCAAAAAGGTAACGCATAAGACTCCACGAGTGAGCTACAATACACCTAACTTCTAGAATGCGCACGTTATCATCATCCACAAAAATACCAGTAAACCGTAGGTCAAACTACGGCTGCTCTGATTCTTCACTTATTTTAAGTGAATATACGTAGGCACAAGGGACCCAATCCTTGCCGAGCACTTTCCTGTCTTTTATCCGTAGCCCCCGAACTACGTTGACTCTGACTTTCTCATACCCTTTGAGAATACGTAGGTGAGGACCGCGAGGTCTTACCGAGTCTCTTTTCCCTGTTTCCAACCTTTCTTTCTCCCCTTAGAACACTCTTTATAGCAACATCTTTTAGCAAATACCTTCACACATAGACAAATGATGGTTCCCATCAAGTACAATGGATGCGAGGGGTGCTAATACCTTCCCTTTGCATAACCGGTTTCCGAACCCTTTCTCTTGGTTGCGGGACCATCTTATCCGTTTCTTTCTTGGGGTTTTCTCGATGTTTTCCCTTCCCTTTTTGGGATAAATAAAGTTCGATGGCGACTCTTCTGTCCTTCCATTTTTGCCTCTCCGTCGTTGCATTTTCGAGTAGCGACAACTACCTTGGATCCTAGAAAGAAAAGGAAACGAGACGATCTTAGTTCTTCCTCGGCTGAAGGCTCAAGTGGCTTTGTCGGGGGTAAATTCATTTTGCCTCCTTGTTATCTGCAAGACAAGATCTTCGATGGGGAAGGGTCTGTTGTTGTTCCTGACCTGGAAGCAAAGCAATATTATCCGCTCACCCTAAAGTGAGAAGGAAGCTCTTTTATCAGGATGCGGCGGTGATGATGAGGGTACTGGAGATGGCGCTGGCCCTGGGTGATGTAGAGACAGTTCCGCTTAAGGAGTTTAAGAAGGTAAAGGCCAGGGAGACTAAGCTCGAGCTGGAGACAGTTGATCTATTCAACCAGCTGACGACTTTCCATGGCAATTACGAGGCCAAGGTCGCACTCCTGAAGGATATGAACGAGATGATGGAGGAGATAAAGAAAATGAAGGAGGAGAACGCTAACTTCAGGGTGAGGGTAGCGGAACTTGAAGGCTCGTCGGCGGTGGGGCAGGACGAAACCGAGGAGGAGAAATCCTTGAAGACCCGCCGAGACTTGATCGAAAAAATCCACATCCTCGAATAGGATACCCTGGGAGCAGCCGAGTTCAGGATACCCTGGGAGCTAGTTGATGAAAGGATGGGCATTTTGCACCAAGTTGTTGACGAAAAGGTGGTCCCTCCAGAGGTTCCAGTTGATGATGCTTGGTTTTTCTTTGTAACTTAGTATATTTTGGCCTGCATGCCATTTTTATGTAAATTCTGACTGTCGGGCTTGACCCGTATTTTTTGTAATATTTAGACAATTTTCGGCCTGATGGTCGGACTTATCATATATTGTTTTTGGTATAGGTGCCTGCCTTGTGCTAGTTCTTTTTGCGAGTTGTGTTCGCTAAATATGAGAGTTTGCTCGACTCGTTATGCTGCTCGACAGTTTAGAGAACTTGTCGAGGGAGTGAAGTAACTTTGCTGGTCGGGGACTAGGATCTCGGTCGAGGTCCTGATCGCATAGGGCTTGGACTTTTCCATCGCGAGTTGAGTGTCCTACCACGCCGGTACGACAACGACGAAGCTCAATTGAGGTATCCCCATTAGGTATAGAGTCTGCTCGTTCTATAAGTAGAAACTTGCCTTCGTTATGTTTGAGGATTGTGCTTGCATCAGGGCACGCTCCCTTGGCCGAACGATCTCTCTTTGATGTGAGATGTACTTGTTGGCAGTTAGTCCTAATTGATTGTTAGTATTAACTATAATAATGTTTGAGTTTTTCATCATTCCATGTGTTGCGGTGGAAATAGGATCACAAACTATTAATGAGTTTGAATCGCAATTCAATTCACAACCGCTCTTTGATTTATCCGAAGGAAAAGGTCAAAAGAGGGAAAACCTATTTTGCATCGTAAACACAATGCGGGGAAAGATCTAGGGTTCGGGGGTTGGTTAAATTTAGGGAAGGTATTAGCACCCTAAACTTCTGTAGTACTCTACAGGAACCTTTTGTTCAAATGTTTACTATTTGCTTTATTTATTTGCTTAAGGTATATGTACAAAGGATTAAAAGTGAGAAAAGAGACCTAAGGGGTTAATTCTAAGTTTACTCGGCAAGACATCGCATCTTGTGCCTACGTATCCTTACGGGAGTGGAATCAGAGTAATCGTAGTTCCCCTCAAAAGGGAGGTTAGAGACTTCTTGACTGTGGTCAAGGTCTCAAGGGGAATAAGCATGTCTTAAGGACACGCTTACTTGGAGTGTAGAAACTCCAAATCTCTACGTTGAATTGTTAAGTTGTAATTAGGGTTAAATTAGGGATTCCACGGCGGGAAACCCTAAAATGAGCGCGGCGGCTCTTTGACCTAATGCTAGGGGTAAAATTGTAATTTTGCCTGCGGCGAGGCATTTGTGAAAATTAGGGTTTGTAAGAGTTGTAAGGGTTTGAAGTTGAGGACTATTGACACGGCGGTCAAAAGCTAGACCTAATTCCTTCGGCAGTGTGTGTAATGTGACTGGAATAATTGATGAATGCGTGAGGTGATTGAATTGCAAACAGAGAATAAAGACAGAAGTTAAAGCCATACAAATAGAAATTTAAAGGCAGAAATTTAAAGCGCGATTATTAGATTCGCGGGGTTACATATGAGGAACAGTTACAATAATATGATACAATTCAATTTTTAGAACGCAAACATAAAGAAACAACGTGGTAAGCTGCACAGCGAACGAACTAGGTTAGTAAAAAATATGACAACAGAAACATGGAGCTAAGAGACATTTTTTTTTGTGGTTTTTCAGGAGAACTTTAAAACATGAATCTAAGCTTAATAGTTTGACTTGATAATAAATAAATAAAAAAAGAAGATTTTAATTTTAAAAAAGAATTATTTTCTCTTGGTTTTTCAAAAAAAGGGTCTTAATTATGATTCTAATTAAAAAAAGTTTAAATTTTAATCTTTTTAAAAGTGTTTTAATTTTAATATTATAAAAAAAATGTTTTTAATTTTAATATTTTTAAAAAAATGTTTTTAATTTTAATATTATAAAACAACTTAAATATTTTTTTTTTTAATTTTGATAATTTAATTAAAAAAAGAAAAAGAAAGTAAAAAATAAAAGGGTTGGGCCGGTCATTACCTCCGGACCCAACCCGGTGGAAGTAAATTGGCAAAACACAGGTTAGGGTTTCAAAACCCTAAATTCTTTCCGCGGCGCCGTTTGCATCTTCTTCCTCTCTCTCGCTTCTCTTCGCCGTCTTTCTCTATCGCGGCCATGTTCCTTCTTCGATCTTCTTCATTCCTGAAACAAAACATGAAAACTGTAATGAAAAACGTCCCCTGGCTTACATTTAAAGTGAAACCGGCCGATGATGGCGTGAGCTGAGGCTTAGAGTTGATTGCCCGCCGTCTGAACGGCGAAGGCGATCTTCTCCTTCGGTGATTCGCGGCTGTTGATCTTCGTTGCTACTTCTTACGAGGACGATGATGAGGATATCGGTTCCTCTGAGTCTCGCGATTTTCGTTCGTTAGGGTTTGCGATTTTGTGCGTTCTTCTCTTTCCCGCGGCTACCCCCTTTAGCGTTTTCGCGATCTCGTTCGTTCCTCTGGGGCTTTCGCGATTTCGTTCCTTCTCTGTACGAGGTGATACCCTTCCCCTTTTATAGTCTCTGACTTGGCTCTCTTTTGGGCCTTGGATACCATATCTGATTTTGTGATTCGCTTTTACTTTGATCTTATTTGATTAGATATTGATTGGATTACGATTGGATGCTTTCTGATACGAATTGGAGTCATCTGATACTGATTGAATTCTGTTTCCTCTTTTAGGATTTGATTGGGGTTTCCAGCTGATATGATTTTTCTGATTCGATTCAAAGCTTTCCATTTTTGGGGTTTCTTGATTGACCCTATTTCGGACGTGGATTCGCTTGGATTTTATCTGATTTGTTTCGATTTCGAACTGATTTGTATTATTATTGATGCAGTTCGGGTTTTCGTTGGATATCTGCTTTTGATTTCTGGATTTCGGTTTTGAAACCTACATTAACTTTTCCTCTTCTTCTTTCAGGATAGGTACTCCGGCTTCGGTTGCGTCAAACGCTGCCGAGGAAGGTATACGACAATGATGACATCGTTCTGAGCCTTCGAGGGATGTTCTTCGATGATGTCGCAGTTGCCTTCTGCTGTGTTCTATGGAATTTGATTCAGAACATGAGTTGGGCTGCTACTTTGAATCATGATATGGTTTCGAGTTCAATTTACTCTTCCGGTTTTAAGTTCATTGACCCTCTTTTTCTCCTTTCAGAACTGGTACTGATGCTTTAGTTGCGTCAAACGCTGCCGAGGATAGTCACATGGTGATGATGACCACGGGTCTGAAACTTATGGCGTTACTTCTGATTTTAATGGGCTTGATTCTCTAATTTTCAGGTGCTGCGACTTCATGAACCAGCTTTGGATTTGGGCAATCGTGTCCAACTGTGAATTCGGATGTCGCTTAATGTTGCCTCGAGACATTTACTTGATAGTGGCTGCGAGTTTGGGGCGGTGATGTTCATCTGAGCCCTCTATGCCTGGTGCTCTGTTTCTGATGTGCTTTGCACATTTGGGACCCAACCTGAATTGATATATCACTGCGATTACTTGAGCTCATCTTTGTTCTTTCTCTGGTATAGTTTCGCTATGATTTTGTGCTGTGATTCGGTGCTGTGATTTTGTGTAGTCGCTCACTTATGTGTTGCTTGCCATTGAAACTGGTTCGAATGGGGACTTGCCTTTAACTGATGCTGCTGAACCTTTTTGATACTTTGTTCTATGTAATTTTGACGCAGCTTGTTTTGTGTCTCATTTTTCTGTTCTGTTTGAACTTGATTTTTATGGGCTCAGAATTGATGCAGTTTGATGCAGTTTTGGCTTGCATTTCAGTTTGAATTTTCCACTTACTTGTGGCATCTTATGAACTGTCTTGTTTTTGACTTTCTGTCATCAATTTGTACTGATGCAATTGTGGAATTTCAGGTGTTGGAAATTTCGGAACCAAAACGAACTCAGACCTGCCGGCATCCGGGTCTGAGTCCAAATTTGCCTTACTCTCGTATCAGTTTGGGAATCCAATTGCGGCAAAAGCGAATCAGTCCCGCTTCTTTTATCACTTCTATCTCTCGGACGTCCCTTATGATAAGAGCAGATACTATCCGATCTAACGCTAACGGCGTGGATCGGTAACGGGGGGTAGGACGCAGCTTCGGTTGTGCCACTCCTGGCACTCGATGATGACGCTGTTCTGAGAGTGTCGAAAACAAACTCTAACATTGTTCTATTCTGTGTTGTATTCTTTTTGTTGTGCAGGTTAATGGGAGATTCGTAAAGAGCATCGAAGGAGCATCATGAAGATCCACTTAGATGTTTAGAATTTTCTTAGGATAGATACTTATTGTAAATGAATCCTCTTGTAAACCAATGGCATTTCTTGAATAAAGTTCAAATTCACTTATCCATTTCAAATTGTAAACTATAAATATTTATGAAATGAAATTCAACAAATATTCATATTTACTTTCTCAATTGTAAATTCAAAGTATCCATGAATAATAATTCAGAACCATTTAAATTCCCCCTTGAGTTGTAACTTATAAATACTTATGAACAAAAGTTCAAAAATATTTAAAACTTACTTCTCCTTTGCCTTGACTAATTTTATAAATGATATCCCGCCACATGATTATATCCGAACAAATTCAAATTAAAATCTCGTTGATCACATCACTTCTCGAAATAACCTTAACAGTATCCACTTCCTTTTCAATCCAACTTCATCTTATTAAGAGGAAACAGACTGTTTAAAATGTTTCAAAATCAAACAAAGCACGACCCCGAGTCCAATCATATTTCTGACAAAACATACCGGCACCTTGACCCAAGTGGCAAATAAATGCCTCAGAAATAATGTCTCAAAACTTGCGGTTTCCACGTAAAATGACCAAAATGCCCCTGGAACCAAACCCTGCAAAACAAAACACCTCCATGACTTGTTAGTGGTTAGCAAATGTACATATGAGATGCTATGCGAAATGACTGACTAAATATAAGGGTAAAATTTGGGGTATTACAGTTGCCCCTATTTAAATAGCTACACCGGACGATTTGAGTGACAGAGACTCGAGGAATCGTGGTGGAGAGATTTAAATATAGATAACCGAAAATTTTGCCCTTATATGCGACAATATGCAATGCTATTGGACAAAGCGGGAACAGCTTAATGCAGATGATGCCGTGAATATGATATGATGCGTATGCTGGAATGATGAATGCGAAAATGCTGACGACTACGACGACACAGGGACAGATGCTACGAGAAGAACACACCAGGGAAGACGACGCGCTGGGACACAGTACAACACTGGGGAATTCTAAAAATGATGGCCAACTGGTGCGAACACGACCAATTGTCTTTTTTAGAAAAGGAAAGAAATTCTCAAATGGAGATGGTACCTATGAGACGACCTCCACTGGGGAATCTAAAAATAAAACTGGATCACGTACGATTGCAAGATCGATTACAGAATGCTGGAGCATTGAGCAAAGAATAACATCCAAGCTTCTGTAAACTATCCCTCGTAACAGGATCAAACGGACTTTTCGGAACTTCGTAGCAAATATACAGGGTAAAGACCGGCTGTATGCCAAAATAAATGGACTTTAATGGGAAATGCCCTGATAAGCTTCTTGAGGGAGAACTGTCACTTATCGTTGGAAGGGACTTATGTGCCAAAATGGATAAGCACTCAAATAAAGAGGCTGCTGCTTATCTGATAAATAAATCTTCTCGCATTTAAGGTCAGCGCCTGGAATACGATTCTGATTCTTCTCTTACTGAAGGATAAATAAACTTCTTCATGCTTCAAGATCGTGCTCTCCTGAACATGAAAAGGGTAAACTGGACTTCCTCATACTTCAGAATCGTGCTCTCCTGAATATGATTCGGCTTTTTCGGGTAAATGAAATTCTTCATACTTCAGAATCGTGCTCTCCTGAATATGAAAAGGGTGAACTGAACTTCCTCATACTTCAGAATCGTGCTCTCCTGAATATGAAAAGGCTCTTTCTTGTAAATGAAATTCTTCATACTTCAGAATCGTGCTCTCCTGAATATGAAAAGGGCTAATTGAACTTCCTCATACTTCAGAATCGTGTTCTCCTGAATATGAAAAGGCTCTTTCTTGTAAATGAAATTCTTCATACTTCAGAATCGTGCTCTCCTGAATATGAAAAGGGCTAATTGAACTTCCTCATACTTCAGAATCGTGCTCTCCTGAATATGAAAAGGCTCTTTCTTGTAAATGAAATTCTTCATACTTCAGAATCGTGCTCTCCTGAATATGAAAAGGGCTAATTGAACTTCCTCATACTTCAGAATCGTGCTCTCCTGAATATGATTCCGCTCAAACCTCCCCGTATTTCAAGATCGTGCTCTCCTGAATACGATTTGGTTTCTTCTTTTACTAAAGGATAAATGAACTTCTTCATAATTCAGAATCGTGCTCTCCTGAATATGATTCCGCTCAAACCTCCCCGTATTTCAAGATCGTGCTCTCCTGAATACGATTTGGTTTCTTCTTTTACTAAAGGATAAATGAACTTCTTCATAATTCAGAATCGTGCTCTCCTGAATATGATTCCGCTCAAACCTCCCCGTATTTCAAGATCGTGCTCTCCTGAATACGATTTGGTTCAAAACCCCCTATACTTCAAGACGACAGGTGAATGGAAGCCCAACTGCTCCATGGAGATGGCCATTTGCTGCGAGTCATAACGAAGATAGGATCGGCTTCTTAGATGAGAAATGTTGTATATCGATGCTGTAAGATGTAGGATTGTAATAATAAATTATCCAGGCATGAACTGACATGTATCTGTAAAGGATTGTAGTTGATTTTCTTGAAAGATAGTGCAAAATAAATGCACGTCCGGGTACAGTGATAAACCTCTCAAGCGAGATAGTCGCGTATTTGTCATAGTATGGTGAAAACCTTCAGAAGGTGCAAAATAAATGCACGTCCGGTTGGGATTGACGACCGACAAGACTGAGATTCAATCTAGGATCGAGCTAGAAAGAAGACTGGTAATCAAGACTCCATCGAGGGAATGAACCCGAAGGGTAGATATCTTATCCTGGCGAGGAAAGATAGCTGAAGTAACCGTCATCCACGAGGATCGAGCTCTGTGGGGAAACTGGAAACAAGTAAGTATTTTATGCTTAGGGCTGACAATCTATTTGGAGAAAATGGACGAACCCAGTTACTCGGCGGTAACAACCAAATGATGGTGAAACACAATGAACCTGTGAATGCTAATGCATATGTTAATGCATATGTTAATGTGAATGTATGTTAATGTCTATGTATGTTAATGTTTATGTATGCAAGATGTTATGAAATGAGTATGTAATGAATATGTAATGAATATGTAATGCATATGCACTGAGTCTGTAACGAAATAGGCATGTGATGCTTATGCCCTTGCGTACGTTGACGAAACAGACTAGAGACGGGACGAGAGATGAAATAAACATCTCGACGGAAATACCCTGCATTCTCTGCAACCAATACGTCAATCATGGGAGGGAATGGTAGGACCAAATCTGGTTTCAAAATTCTAAATTCTCTGGGGAGAAAGTAAATCGCTTGGGTGCACAGTATCACGTCTTCTCATGGGGAGAGGAAAACCTGAAGGACACTCTCGAGTTACCCAAGAAAAGGTTGTCAGCTTATAGTCTCGCTGGGGACTGTGTTAGAGCAATGATTTGACAGTGTTTCTGCAATAATGATATTTTCGGGGAGTGAAGAGATCCTTCCGAAATTTCCACTAGTCAAAGTAATTTCTTATATTTCGTTTTTTTTTTTGAAGAACAGTTTTGAAAAATCTACAATGCACCTTTCATTTTCAAATTTTAAGAATAAACGCATTTTGCATAACAATAGAAAACAAAGAGCAATGCACCAAGGAATGTAAGTAACAAAATGGTATCTTTTATTAAAGGGTGGCAGCTCGCTGAAGGCATAGCTCCACAAATAATTATGTTTTAAAATTGGCAACATGGGAAAAGGTTACATTGAATCCAACGGCACATACTGACACTAATAACTAAGATTAATCCAGAATCCTGCTTTGGGCAAGGATGAAAGAACTGAAACATGGCTCTCATGCGGAAAGTGTGTTCGCGATGATCAGTGTCCTCTGATGCAATGAAATGCCTTTGTCCCTAACTTTTGCCTGGACCGCCCTCTCGGGTTTTCAATCCACCGGGACGCTCCTTTTTGCCTAAGCCGCCCTTTCGGGTTTTCAACTTAGCGAGCTTTTTATTATTATTTCTTTTTTTTTTCAACCCTTACTTTTGCCTAAGTCGCCTTTTGCAGGTTTTCGACTTAGCGGGTTTTTAGGCATAATATTTTCGGACTGCATCAGAATTCACGGGATGTGCTAGTTCTTCACCGTCCATCGTTGTAAGTATCAGAGACCCTCCGGAGAAAACAGTCTTTACGACGAATGGGCCTTCATAATTGGGCATCCACTTTCCACGCATATCTTTATGTACTGGCAAGATCTTTTTGAGTACGAGCTCTCCTTGACGGAACTCACGGATACAAATCTTCTTATCAAACGCTCTTTTCATCCGTTTCTAATATAATTGCCCATGGCACATGGCTGTCATGCGCTTCTCGTCAATGAGATTCCACTGATCCAGTCTGTCTTGAACCCACTCTGCTTCCTCAAGTTCAGCTTCCATCAACACTCTTAAAGAAGGTATCTCTACTTCGATGGGGAGCACGGCGTCCATTCCATACACCAATGAGAAAGGTGTTGCCCCTGTCGAAGTTCTCACTGAGGTTCTGTATCCATGCAAAGCAAACGGTAACATCTCATGCCAATCTTTGTAAGTCACAACCATCTTTTGCAGGATTTTCTTGATATTCTTATTCGCAGCTTCAACGGCCCCATTCATCTTAGGACGGTACGGAGAAGAATTGTGATGAGTGATCTTGAAACTGTCACACAGCTCTTTCATAGTCTTGTTATTCAGATTGGTGCCATTGTCAGTTATTATCCGGCTTGGGATTCCATAACGGCAGATGATTTCTTTCCTGATGAATCGGGCAACCACTTGCTTGGTCACGTTGGTGTAGGAGGCAGCCTCTACCCACTTAGTGAAATAATCAATAGCAACAAGGATAAAACGATGACCATTAGAAGCCTTCGGCTCGATTGCCCCAATCATGTCGATGCCCCACATAGAGAACGACCATGGTGAAGACAAAACATTCAACGGTGATGGAGGTACATGCATTTTATCAGCATAAATTTGGCACTTATGGCACTTTCTAGCGTATTGGATGCAATCAGCTTCCATGGTTAACCAATAATACCCGGCCCTTAACATCTTCTTGGACATAGCATAACCATTGGCATGAGTTCCGAAGGTCCCTTCATGAATTTCCTGCAGTAACATGTCCGCTTCCCGTTTATCAACACATCTGAGCAGAACCATGTCGTGATTTCTCTTGTATAGCACACCATTACTGATAAAGAATTTGGACGCCAGTCTTCTCAATGTTTTCTTGTCCAGACCCGTAGCACCATCGGGATACTCTTGCTTGACGAGATAGTTCTTGATATCATGAAACCAAGGTTTTTCATCCACCTCAACTTCTTCGACCACCTGACAATAAGCGGGCTCAACTTTGCGCTCAATATGGATAAGAGGTGCTTCATTAACGAATTTAACTTTCCACATGGATGCTAACATGGCTAAAGCATCAGCAACGTGATTCTCGGATCTAGGAACATGCTCGAACTCTATCTCGTCGAAATACTTGATCAGCTCAACAATGTAGTCCTTATAAGGGATTAACTTCTCATTCTTCGTTTCCCATTTGCCTTGTACCTGGTAAATAACCAAGGCTGAGTCACCACTTACTTTAAGAAGTTTGATTCGGAGGTGAATTGCTGCTTCAAGGCCAAGAATACATGCTTCATATTCTGCGACGTTATTAGTACACTCAAAGTCCAACCTTGCTGTAAATGGAGTGAATCCACCCTTTGGGTTCATCAAAACGGCGCCTATACCATGCCCATTGAAATTCGAGGAACCATCAAACATCATCCTCCACCAAAGACCTGGTTCTGGACCTTCGCTCGGATCTGGCTCTTCACAATCTCTTTTAATCAACAAAATATCTTCATCAGGAAAATCAAACTTAAGAGGTTCATAATCTTCAACTGGCTGGTCTGCAAGATAATCAGATAAAATACTACCCTTAATCGCCTTCTGGGGTACATACTGGATGTCATATTCGGATAACAACATGTGCCAACGGGCTAGCCTCCCGGTTTGAGCAGGTTTTTCAAAAATATACTTGATCGGATCCATTTTAGAAATCAACAATGTGGTATGACAGACCATATATTGCCGAAGGCGCCTAGCGGCCCATGCCAATGCACAACAAGTTTTCTCCAATGGTGAGTATCTGTTTTCACAATCGGTAAACTTCTTGCTCAGGTAATAAATCGCATGCTCCTTTCTTCCAGTCTCATCATGTTGTCCAAGCACACAACCCATAGACTTCTCAAGAACGGTAAGGTACATAAACAACGGTCTTCCAGGTACGGGAGGAATCAGAATAGGGGGGTCTTGCAAATAACCCTTAATCTTCTCAAACGCTTTCTGACAATCGGGGTTCCACTCAACCGTCTGCCCCTTGCAAAGCAATTTGAATATCGGCTCACATGTAGCGATCATGTTAGAGATAAACCTGGAAATATAGTTCAAACGCCCAAGAAAGCCTCTAACTTGCGTCTCGGTTTGCGGAGCTGGCATATCTTGAATGGCTCGGACTTTGTCAGGATCCACCTCAATCCCTCGCTGGCTAACAATGAAACCAAGCAATTTTCCAGATCTGACACCGAAGGTACATTTAGCAGGATTCAATTTCAACTGATATTTCCTGAGTCGTTCAAACAGCTTCACCAAATGGTCTAGATGGTCCTCTTCACTCTGAGACTTGGCTATCATATCGTCCACATACACCTCGATTTCCTTGTGCATCATATCATGAAAAAGAGTGGTCATAGCGCGTTGGTAAGTTGCCCCCGCGTTCTTTAAACCGAAGGGCATGACTTTGTAGCAGAAGGTCCCCCAAGGAGTAATGAAAGTAGTCTTCTCTCGATCGTCGGGATCCATTTTGATCTGATTATAGCCAGAGAAACCATCCATAAATGAGAACAACGCAAAACTGGCTGTATTGTCTACCAGTGTATCAAAATGTGGCAGAGGGAAGTCGTCTTTCGGACTTGCTTTGTTCAGATCCCTGTAATCCACACACATCCTAACTTTACCGTCCTTCTTGGGCACTGGCACAATGTTGGCGACCCAATCTGGATATTTTGCGACTGCCAAGAAACTTGCATCCAACTGCTTTTTAACCTCATCTCGAATCTTCAAAGCCATGTCGGGTCTCGTTCTTCGAAGTTTTTGCTTGATAGGTAGACAATCTGGCTTAAGTGGCAACTTGTGAACAACAATATCCGTGTCTAGGCCCGGCATATCTTGATACGACCACGCAAACACATCAATATATTCTTTTAACAACTCAATCAACCTCGGCTTAACCTCTGTCCCAAGCATTGCACCAATCTTGACCTCTTTCTTGTTCTCATCTGTACCAAGATTAATTAAGTCCACCTGTTCTTTATGCGGTTGAAGCTCTGTATACTCGTACTCAATCAATCTTGTCAGTTCAGCGGGTACTTCAAAATCTTCTTCACCCTCGTCTTCAGCTTGATTGATGGGTGCGTCCCAGTCAGGAGTGTCAGTAAAGTCATTGGATCCAACAAGGTTTGCGATGTCTCTGCATGATGGAAGGCTTACTTAATTGAAATGCTCGAAGATATGTAAGATAAGAAATGAAATGCTATTTTTTGTTTTATTTTTTTGGAAAAAAGGTTGCCAACTTCATTTTTTAAAGGTGAAAACGAAAAACGCAAATGAACCAAAGTGGAATTGAACAAAATGCCTTTATTAATATCCTCTTAGAAATGAAAAGTGGCCCAACAAAAACGACCCTATAGCCTTGGGCAGAGCTACGGATTTTTATTTGAAAATGCAAACGAAACTTTTTTTAAAAAAATTACTTTGACAAGGGAAAAATAACAGGGATCTCTACGGCCTCCCAGTTGTTCAAAACTGCATCACCCTTAAACACCAGGTTGCTCAGCTCTTTATTTTCCTCACAGTCGCTGATGGCATTGACTTGGAAACCTCCGCTGACAAATACCTCTTGGATAACCTTCGGACGCCCTTCGACAGTTGTGGCAGCTCCATTCTGAGTTGGTTTGTAACCCAACCCAAAGCGATCGGTCTTGGTCTTGACATCAATTACCTCTCCCCATCCTTCAGGAATGCCCCTGTCAATTGTTGATTTGGTACTCTTCAGAGATGCAAAAGATGGATTACCCTGACCCACTGTCTCTTCGACTTCTAGCAGAACAACATTGGCGATCTCAAGTGCTTGAAAGGAGATTTCCAAAGCATTCTCATCGGCCTCGATGTAACGGAAAGAAGACAGGTTACTGACCATCAGATCCTCCTCACCGTGTATAATAACCAACTTTCCATCGATCACGAACTTCATCTTTTGATGTAACGTTGAGGTTACTGCCCCAGCGGCATGAATCCACGGCCTTCCAAGTAAGCAGCTGTAATTGGGATTAATGTTCATGACTTGAAACGTGATATTAAAAACTTGCGGACCAATTAGGATAGGAAGCTCAACCTCTCCCATTACCGACCGGCGAGAACCATCGAAAGCCTTGACGATCAAAGGAGTAGGTTTCAACACAGTCTCTTTGAAAACCAACTTATCAAGAACCCTCTTGGGTAGAACATTCAGAGAAGAGCCGGTGTCTACTAGTACTCTCGCTAAATTGTCCTCCTGACATTTCACCGATATATGTAAAGCACGATTATGATTCGGACCCTCCTTTGGTAACTCTTCGTTGCTGAAACTAAGGGTATTACATGCGGTCAAATTGGCTATCACACTATCAAACCGACTGGTGCTGATATCTTGATCCACATGTGCTTGAGTCAAAACTTTCTGCAAGGCCATCCTATGAGCGGGTGAACTCATCAACAGAGATAAAATCGAAATCTTGGAAGGAGTCTGATGAAGTTGATCGATAACTTTATAGTCACTTTTCTTGATGATCCTCAAAAACTCAGCATCTTCATCATTCGTAACAGCTCCCTTACCTTTGTCTTTGACAGCCGCTGGGATATTAGTGGTTTCCTTAGGTGGAACCTCATTGGAACGGGGAGTATACACACGGCCACTGCGAGTCATCCTGCTTGCCTCTGCGATATTGGTCACAGTGTCCTTAACCTCTTCATTTGGAATAACCTTCCCAGACTCCTTGTCAATCATCGTCACGTCGTACTTCCAAGGCACAACTTTAGGATCACTGAAAGGAAACGGACTCGGTCTTCGAATAACTATTGGCTTATGCTGATTCACCTCAGGGATAGACGACTTTGGTATATCGAACACGAGATTGGCAGAACCTGCCCCTGATAGATTAAACACTGGTACCTTTCCCTTTGATCCAGGCTGATGGAAGACTGGCTCAACCACAGCAACCTCATCCTTCTTGGGTTGGCTTGTCACTTGTAAAACACCCTCATTAATCAGCCTCTGAACATCATTCTGAACCAACACACAACCCTTAATACTGGCTTCACAACTTACGCATGCAACGTGGGAGGTATCTACCAGACCAGCTTCAAACAGTTTCGAATGGAACATCTTGAGAGGAGTCTTAATCTGTACAACGTCAAGGACATAACCTTCCTCCGAATCGGCACTAATGGCATTGACACTCTCATGGTTAGGAAAAGGGTTCTTCTTAACATTCGGTTGAGGATCTTCAAATGACAAAATCTTCTTTTCCAATAAATCCCTGACAAGATTTTTGAGAGCATAACAATTCTCCAGATCATGACCAGGCGCACCCTCATGAAATAAATAATGAGCGGCGGCGTTGTAATTGGCGGGTAGAGGATTAGGAGGCGGACCCAAAGCCCAAGTAGTGATTAGACCTTGCTTGACCAAAGAGGGATACAACTCGGTGAAAGTCATCGGAATCGGCGGACAAGGCTTATACGTTCTTCTGTTCGGCACATTCTGGCGAGGAGCCGGACTCTTTGGCTGTTGAGGAGCAGGAGCGTTGGACGCCTGTAGGTAGTTGATAGGAGGCGGATAAACAGGAGGTTGTTGCATAGGTTGATACATAGGAACCTGTTGATTGAAAGAAGGTGTAACAGCTGCCACATAGGGTTGTTGAGCATATTGGATTGGGTACCCTTGAGGTTGAGCATAACCTTGCGGATATTGATAAAATTGGTCTCTTAGTCTACCAGAGGATATAGAATTAGTCTCGCCCTCTTTCTTCTTCTGGTAGCTATACGGAGGTTTCTTCGGCTGATCCTTAGAAGCACCATGATTACTTGTCATTTTACCACTTTTCATACCCAATTCAATCTTGACACCCACAACAACGATGTCAGAGAAATTTGAAGTCATACTACCCACCATTCTCTCGTAAAATTCTGGACGAACCGTGTCGACAAACCAATCAGCTAACTCTTTCTCGGTCAAAGGAGGTTCTACCTGCGAAGCAATCTCTCTCCACCTTTGAGCGTACTCTTTGAATGACTCAGAATTCTTTTGTGACATACTCAACAACTGTCTTCTGTCAGGAGCCAGATCCATATTGTACTTGTAGTGTTTGATGAAAGCGTCAGATAAATCTTGGAAACTCTTAACGCGGGACTGGTCCAAAGTTAAATACCACTTGGAAGAAGCACCCTTCAAACTATCTTGGAAGCAATGAATCATCAGTTTATCATTCTCAACATGGGCAGCCATTTTGCGATAATACATGATCAGATGACTCTTAGGACAGGTGGCACCTTCATAACGATCGAAGTTTGGAGTTTTGAACTTCGGGGGAATAACCAAACCTGAGACCAAACAAACATCCCTTGCAGCAGTCCCAAAAATTTGATCACCCTCTACTTTTTTCAATCTCTGGATGATGGTGTTTACTTCCTCACGAAGCTTATCACGTTTCTCATAACCTTCAACATTCTCATCAAGATTATCAAAAACTGTCTCATTGAAGTACGGTTGCGCACGGGTGTGTACAACAGGTGGTGCAAAGATAGGAGCCCCCTTAGGAACTTCAGAAAATAAAGGCACGGCTTGCTGAACAGGCTGACTAATCGGAACAGTGGCTTGAGGAGGCACAAAATCGGGAGCAAGACCATAGGGTGGGTCCCTTGCTACGGTCACACTTGGTGGCGGGTCCACAGTAACACCGGTAATCTCGGAAACAACAGTGGGCTGGGTATCCATCTTAGCATTCATGACATGTAACAATTCCATCATACGCCCCATACCCCCTCGCAGGTCTTCAAGTTCATTGCTAAGGCGATCAATCTCTTTTGCCTGATCCTCCATTCTCTTTCGAGTTTGAGCTCTGGTGTTGTACTGGTGCCGAGAACTCAGGGTGACGAAACTGGAAGGCAAGAGAACCGAACATGAGAAAACGGAAGACACATGTAATGCAAGAAAGTAAATGATGCTATGATGCAAATGAAGATTTCATGGAATTCAAACATTTACGAACGTCGTGGGGTACCAAGGAAATCCTTTTCTTTATTTTATTTTTTATTTTTTTATTTGTGGTGTCCCGCGATATCCATAAATGATGTTTGAATTCCATGAAATACAATGCAATGGGATGTTTTATGAATGCAATGCATGAAAACACACAAAGTCCTAGGTTAAAGGTACGTGAGCGGAGTTAAGGTCTACCCATCCCAAAAGGAGTGTACTATAGGTTAGTTGTACCTGTCGAACAAGGTTCTAAAAAGTGCCCAAAGTCATCAGCCCGTCTTTCGGATATTATCAACCTTCCGACTGACTCAGGGGTTAATAATATTCTCAAGAGAACCTCTTTTGAGTGTAGTATCGCGTGGCAACCATTGTAGGATTACTCCCACATAGCTCCCGCACTACGTCCTAAATAAGGCCAAGGTGGTGTTAAGGTACTACGGTCCTCAATATCACAGACTCCAATCGACCATGGAAAAAGTTTTCGCGATTACTCGTTCAACCGAACCATTTTCGAAAAGGTCTCAACTGAGCGGTGATTCTCGAATCAACTTGGTCGGGATTCACTCCCTATAAGCCTCATCGAATATATCCCCATCCTATAATAATGTCACTAGTCCGGGCGTAGGACTTATCTCACAACACAAGGAACAGTCCCCAAAATCAAAGTACAATATATACATGCAAATGAATAATAACACAGATAGTAATAAATATGAACAAGTTAGGGATAACCCTCAAAAGTTTAGAAGACTCCCCAGTGAAGTCGCCATTTTCTGTTGCGGTGGAAATAGGATCACAAACTATTAATGAGTTTGAATCGCAATTCAATTCACAACCGCTCTTTGATTTATCCGAAGGAAAAGGTCAAAAGAGGGAAAACCTATTTTGCATCGTAAACACAATGCGGGGAAAGATCTAGGGTTCGGGGGTTGGTTAAATTTAGGGAAGGTATTAGCACCCTAAACTTCTGTAGTACTCTACAGGAACCTTTTGTTCAAATGTTTACTATTTGCTTTATTTATTTGCTTAAGGTATATGTACAAAGGATTAAAAGTGAGAAAAGAGACCTAAGGGGTTAATTCTAAGTTTACTCGGCAAGACATCGCATCTTGTGCCTACGTATCCTTACGGGAGTGGAATCAGAGTAATCGTAGTTCCCCTCAAAAGGGAGGTTAGAGACTTCTTGACTGTGGTCAAGGTCTCAAGGGGAATAAGCATGTCTTAAGGACACGCTTACTTGGAGTGTAGAAACTCCAAATCTCTACGTTGAATTGTTAAGTTGTAATTAGGGTTAAATTAGGGATTCCACGGCGGGAAACCCTAAAATGAGCGCGGCGGCTCTTTGACCTAATGCTAGGGGTAAAATTGTAATTTTGCCTGCGGCGAGGCATTTGTGAAAATTAGGGTTTGTAAGAGTTGTAAGGGTTTGAAGTTGAGGACTATTGACACGGCGGTCAAAAGCTAGACCTAATTCCTTCGGCAGTGTGTGTAATGTGACTGGAATAATTGATGAATGCGTGAGGTGATTGAATTGCAAACAGGGAATAAAGACAGAAGTTAAAGCCATACAAACAGAAATTTAAAGGCAGAAATTTAAAGCGCGATTATTAGATTCGCGGGGTTACATATGAGGAACAGTTACAATAATATGATACAATTCAATTTTTAGAACGCAAACATAAAGAAACAACGTGGTAAGCTGCACAGCGAACGAACTAGGTTAGTAAAAAATATGAAAACAGAAACATGGAGCTAAGAGACATTTTTTTTGTGGTTTTTCAGGAGAACTTTAAAACATGAATCTAAGCTTAATAGTTTGACTTGATAATAAATAAATAAAAAAAGAAGATTTTAATTTTAAAAAAGAATTATTTTCTCTTGGTTTTTCAAAAAAAGGGTCTTAATTATGATTCTAATTAAAAAAATTTTAAATTTTAATCTTTTTAAAAGTGTTTTAATTTTAATATTATAAAAAAAAATGTTTTTAATTTTAATATTTTTAAAAAAATGTTTTTAATTTTAATATTATAAAACAACTTAAATATTTTTTTTTTTAATTTTGATAATTTAATTAAAAAAAGAAAAAAGAAAGTAAAAAATAAAAGGGTTGGGCCGGTCATTACCTCCGGACCCAACCCGGTGGAAGTAAATTGGCAAAACACAGGTTAGGGTTTCAAAACCCTAAATTCTTTCCGCGGCGCCGTTTGCATCTTCTTCCTCTCTCTCGCTTCTCTTCGCCGTCTTTCTCTATCGCGGCCATGTTCCTTCTTCGATCTTCTTCATTCCTGAAACAAAACATGAAAACTGTAATGAAAAACGTCCCCTGGCTTACATTTAAAGTGAAACCGGCCGATGATGGCGTGAGCTGAGGCTTAGAGTTGATTGCCCGCCGTCTGAACGGCGAAGGCGATCTTCTCCTTCGGTGATTCGCGGTTGTTGATCTTCGTTGCTACTTCTTACGAGGACGATGATGAGGATATCGGTTCCTCTGAGTCTCGCGATTTTCGTTCGTTAGGGTTTGCGATTTTGTGCGTTCTTCTCTTTCTCGCGGCTACCCCCTTTAGCGTTTTCGCGATCTCGTTCGTTCCTCTGGGGCTTTCGCGATTTCGTTCCTTCTCTGTACGAGGTGATACCCTTCCCCTTTTATAGTCTCTGACTTGGATCTCTTTTGGGCCTTGGATACCATATCTGATTTTGTGATTCGCTTTTACTTTGATCTTATTTGATTAGATATTGATTGGATTACGATTGGATGCTTTCTGATATGAATTGGAGTCATCTGATACTGATTGAATTCTGTTTCCTCTTTTAGGATTTGATTGGGGTTTCCAGCTGATATGATTTTTCTGATTCGATTCAAAGCTTTCCATTTTTGGGGTTTCTTGATTGACCCTATTTCGGACGTGGATTCGCTTGGATTTTATCTGATTTGTTTCGATTTCGAACTGATTTGTATTATTATTGATGCAGTTCGGGTTTTCGTTGGATATCTGCTTTTGATTTCTGGATTTCGGTTTTGAAACCTACATTAACTTTTCCTCTTCTTCTTTCAGGATAGGTACTCCGGCTTCAGTTGCGTCAAACGCTGCCGAGGAAGGTATACGACAATGATGACATCGTTCTGAGCCTTCGAGGGATGTTCTTCGATGATGTCGCAGTTGCCTTCTGCTGTGTTCTATGGAATTTGATTCAGAACATGAGTTGGGCTGCTACTTTGAATCATGATATGGTTTCGAGTTCAATTTACTCTTCCGGTTTTAAGTTCATTGACCCTCTTTTTCTCCTTTTAGAACTGGTACTGATGCTTTAGTTGCGTCAAACGCTGCCGAGGATAGTCACATGGTGATGATGACCACGGGTCTGAAACTTATGGCGTTACTTCTGATTTTAATGGGCTTGATTCTCTAATTTTCAGGTGCTGCGACTTCATGAACCAGCTTTGGATTTGGGCAATCGTGTCCAACTGTGAATTCGGATGTCGCTTAATGTTGCCTCGAGGCATTTACTTGATAGTGGCTGCGAGTTTGGGGCGGTGATGTTCATCTGAGCCCTCTATGCCTGGTGCTATGTTTCTGATGTGCTTTGCACATTTGGGACCCAACCTGAACTGATATATCACTGCGATTACTTGAGCTCATCTTTGTTCTTTCTCTGGTATAGTTTCGCTATGATTTTGTGCTGTGATTCGGTGCTGTGATTTTGTGTAGTCGCTCACTTATGTGTTGCTTGCCATTGAAACTGGTTCGAATGGGGACTTGCCTTTAACTGATGCTGCTGAACCTTTTTGATACTTTGTTCTATGTAATTTTGACGCAGCTTGTTTTGTGTCTCATTTTTCTGTTCTGTTTGAACTTGATTTTTATGGGCTCAGAATTGATGCAGTTTGATGCAGTTTTGGCTTGCATTTCAGTTTGAATTTTCCACTTACTTGTGGCATCTTATGAACTGTCTTGTTTTTGACTTTCTGTCATCAATTTGTACTGATGCAATTGTGGAATTTCAGGTGTTGGAAATTTCGGAACCAAAACGAACTCAGACCTGCCGGCATCCGGGTCTGAGTCCAAATTTGCCTTACTCTCGTATCAGTTTGGGAATCCAATTGCGGCAAAAGAGAATCAGTCCCGCTTCTTTTATCACTTCTATCTCTCGGACGTCCCTTATGATAAGAGCAGATACTATCCGATCTAACGCCAACGGCGCGGATCGGTAACGGGGGGTAGGACGCAGCTTCGGTTGTGCCACTCCCGGCACTCGATGATGACGCTGTTCTGAGAGTGTCGAAAACAAACTCTAACATTGTTCTATTCTGTGTTGTATTCTTTTTGTTGTGCAGGTTAATGGGATATTCGTAAAGAGCATCGAAGGAGCATCATGAAGATCCACTTAGATGTTTAGAATTTTCTTAGGATAGATACTTATTGTAAATGAATCCTCTTGTAAACCAATGACATTTCTTGAATAAAGTTCAAATTCACTTATCCATTTCAAATTGTAAACTATAAATATTTATGAAATGAAATTCAACAAATATTCATATTTACTTTCTCAATTGTAAATTCAAAGTATCCATGAATAATAATTCAGAACCATTTAAATTCCCCCTTGAGTTGTAACTTATAAATACTTATGAACAAAAGTTCAAAAATATTTAAAACTTACTTCTCCTTTGCCTTGACTAATTTTATAAATGATATCCCGCCACATGATTATATCCGAACAAATTCAAATTAAAATCTCGTTGATCACATCACTTCTCGAAATAACCTTAACAGTATCCACTTCCTTTTCAATCCAACTTCATCTTATTAAGAGGAAACAAACTGTTTAAAATGTTTCAAAATCAAACAAAGCACGGCCCCGAGTCCAATCATATTTCTGACAAAACATACCGGCACCTTGACCTAAGTGGCAAATAAATGCCTCAGAAATAATGTCTCAAAACTTGCGGTTTCCACGTAAAATGACCAAAATGCCCCTGGAACCAAACCCTGCAAAACAAAACACCTCCATGACTTGTTAGTGGTTAGCAAATGTACATATGAGATGCTATGCGAAATGACTGACTAAATATAAGGGTAAAATTTGGGGTATTACACCATGGTCGAGCAAATGGTTCTCCATTTAGATGTTCGAGGTAGTAGGCTCCAGTGCCTGTCTTTGACCTTACCCGGTAAGGGCCTTCCCAATTCGCAGCTAGCTTGCCCTTGCGCGAATCTTTTTTATTTCGGCGTAAGACCAGGCTGCCCACTTAGAAGTTGCGCTTTATGCCCTTGGTGTCATGGCGCGGCGTTATTTTTTATTTCAATGAAGCTTCGCGGAGGGCTGCCCTTGATCAGATTTCTTCGACCAGATCGAGTTCCTCTCTTAATGCTTTGTCGTTCATGTCCTCGCCGAGAGGAACCTCTATCCGTCTAGAGGGTTCTCTAATTTCCACTAGGATTATTGCTTCGATTTTGTATGCTAGACATAAGGGAGTTTCCTGGGTGGTAGAGTGAGAAGTTGTTCTTTAGGCCCAGAGCATACTATATAGCTCCTCGACCCATCTCTTTTTGGTTTCGCCTAACCTTTGTAGTCTCTGCTTGTCCATTGGTCTGAGAATGTTTGACAGACGTGAAGTTTTCCTTGGTGCCTAATTTGACGGTGAAGTCTTAAAACTTCATATCCGTGAACTGAGTCCCATTGTCAATCACAAGGGCTTGGGGCATGCTGAATCATGCAAGGACGTTTCTTTTGTAAAAACAAAGTATGTTAAATTCTGTGATTTTGGTAAGGGCCTCATCCTCAATCCATTTTGTGAAGTAGTCGACGACCGCGATCAAAAATTTGTTCTGATAGGATCTCATGGTGAAGGGGCCAAGTATGTCCATCCCCCACCAAGAGAAAGGCCATGGGAAGGACAAGGTCTTCAGCTCGTTGCGGGGTGCTAATGTACTGTGGCATTGACATCTGTCACATTTCTTGACATGCTCTTTCGTGTTGTGCTGCATAGTTGGCCTATAATATCCTGTGCTGAGGGATTTTCGTGCCAAATATATACCTCCTAAGTGTTGTGTGTTGATCCCATCGTGAATTTCTTGGAGAATGTCGGGGACCTTGTTTTCCTCATCACACTTTAGGAGGGGGATGGAGAATCCTCGCCGATAGAGCTTGTCTTTGACTAGGACGTATGAGCAGGTCTTTTCTATCTTCGGGCAGCTTCCTTGTAATGAGATAATCATATACCATAGTCATCCAGCAGTTGCTGTCGCCAATGGCGTTGATGTCGAGCAGTTCTGTTGGCTTTTCGATGCTTGGATGGGGAAGCGTCTCTTGTATAACAGGCTTGTTGCCATCTTTCCTCCTTGTGCTGGCCATTTTCGACAGGACGTCTGGCCGAGCATTTCATTCGCGGGGGATATGCTAGACTTCCCATACGTCGAACTTGGCTATTTTCTCTTGTACCAGCGCCTGGTATTCAAAGAGATGATCATTTTTTGCTTGGTATTCCCCCTGTACCTGGGAGGCCACGAGCTGGGAGTCCGTGAAGATTTTTATTTCCTTTGTGTTGCACCCCAAAATTTGACCAACCGGGTCTCGCATTTGGCTCGATGTTTCGACGCATAATCGCATTCGCATCTGCATACCGCATACAGCGCATTTTTCATTTGTATTGATTTTATCAGGGATCACAGCTCTCGTCTCGTGTTTCAGGTGTTTTTGATCAGTAGAATCGATTTTTGGGATATTTCGGTGCCCGTTTATTTTTACCGATTATTTTTGTGTCGTTCGGTGCTCATTTTGTCCCTCTCGGAATTTATTGTGATTTTTCTGGATTTTATAGGTTTTTTTAATCATTTTTAGGGTTAATAGGATTTTTTAATAGTTTTAATTCTTTTAAATAGATTTTTAATCATTTTAGATATTTTTAAATAGCCTTCTCTCTTTTTAGAATTTAAATAGGATAATATAGATTTCTTTTAAATAATATAGAGTAGTTTTTGTTTTAGAATATTAATAGAATTTAATATCATTTTTCAGCATTTTTAGAGCATTAATTGTTTTTTGAATAGTTCTTTTAAATTGTATAGAATTTAATAGGTTTTAAAAAGAATTAATAGATTTTAATTTTTAGATTAATTTTAATAGTTTTAGATATTGATTGATTAGATTAGATTAATTAGGTTTTAATTAGTTAAGCAATTCAGTTTAATCATTAGTCATTAGCCCACTAATCATTTCCACTTAGTCCAAGTTGTGATCATATTAGTTTCATTGCAGTTTTTTGGGGATTTTTTATCTTTTTTTTCGCAGGCCCAGTAACCAGCCAAGGCCCAGTTAGTGTTTTTATTGTCCAAGAAGGCCCAATTCGTCCAAAAATAGTCCAATGCAGTTCAGAATCATCCACCATTTTCCACCAGAGTCTGGAACGTTCCAGAAAGTGCTAGAAAATATCAGCTATAAATGCCAAGTGACACGTGTTGCAGAAAGGAGGCCCCACCTTTTCACCTCACAGCACGCCACGTATCCCTCACTGCCTCTCTCTCTCTCAGCCACGCGTGGGACACGCGTCCCACATGCAGAGAGCCACTCCACTAACTGCCACCACGTGGCGTCTCCACGCTACCTCACCGTGAAACCACTCCGGCCGGTCTGCATGGCCGGCGGCAACCGTCCCTCGCCGGAAAACCCCCTAAACCCAGAAAAACCCAGGACCATTCATCTTCCTCCCTTCTTCATCGTGCAGTTTCCGATCAACAACCTCCATCAACACGACGAGTTCTCCAGAGATCCAACCATCCAAGCTTCAAGATCCAGCGCTCAACCAATTTCCAGATTCATCATCACCATTGCCTTCAATCGTTCAACCACACAAGGGAAGCCTTCATAGTGTTCGTCATCTTCATGAAGATCCCATAGAAACCTTCATCATATTCGTTAGCTTCTTCAAGGAATTTCCAGAAAGTTCATCAACAATGGTCAAGAACACCACCACGATCTCTCATTGCCAGATCTTAAGAACCTTCAAAAAACCTTCATCGAGCCTTCGCATACGAGTAGAGATCTCCATCTTCGTTCGTCAAAGACCTTCACGCGTATCTCCAGGTTTTGTTAACTCCCTTCATCAGTGTCTTCATCCATGGACATAGATACATATGGATTTTCAACAAGCTTCACAAGTCCAGTAAACATCAACATCTTTGAATCTCCCCTTAAGAGTACCAAGCTTCGTTGGCTGGGATCCTCAAGCCACGGATCCGATTGCAATATTGCAGTTCCTTTCCGTTAGCGACTGTAACAAAATGGAAGGTAGACTCAAGAGAGGAAGGAATAGGTGTAAGTCATCAAGCATGGAGGTGAGTTTGAGAAGGCGATTGAAGGATTGTTGGGGTAGACAAAATTGCGAAGAGGAAGCAGATAGGACGGAGGAGGGAGTCTGAGAGAGCGACGGTGGCGGCGCCGTGAGGAAGATAAGCCTAGGGTTTTTTCTTCAGAGAATGAAAGAAGGAGAGGAAGGAGAAAGGGAGATTGGGCCAGGCCCAATCAAGCGTTTTTGGGAGACATCCCCCCCCGTTTTTGGCCGTGGATGGGCTTGGGCCCACGTAATATTTTGCTGACTACTCCAGCATACCCATTCAATCCTCATACACCCCCTTCTGCGTCTTTTGAGAGACTTGGGCTGGGCCCAGTTTATTTGCTGTTTTTTTATTTTCTTTTAAGATACCCCCCTGTAATAGCAGTATACCCCTCCCCCTTTTTTGTTATTATTTTTTTCTTTGTTTTGAGAATAAAAGAAAAAATATCAAAAGAAAAAAATAAAAAGAAGTGAAAATATATTCAAAAAAGAAAAGAAGAAAAATAGAAAAAAATATATTTGGAAAAAAAAAGAAGTGAAAAGAAATGTTATAAAAAAATATGAAAAAGAAATGTTGAGAAAAACATATTGGAAAATATTGTGAGAAAAAATAGAGAAAATATTGTGAAAAATATAGAGAAAAATATTTTGAGAAAAGAAAAATATGTTGAAAAGAAAAGGAGAAAAAAGAGAAAAAATATTAAAGTAGGATTAATATTTTTTAAGCATTTTCTGTTAAGGGATATTTCATAGATTTTATTTTACGACTTTTAGGATAGTTTAGAGGCCCATTTGTTAGGGGGCTATTTCTCAATCGATTTTTTAGGATAGAATAGGATAGCATTTCCTAGGAGATTTATTTCAGTATCAACTCATTGTAACCATTTTTCAGAGATTAATAAAACGAGATTTGAGCTGTGGTCCGATAGTAGCCGAACTACAGCTGCTCTGATTCTTCGTACCAGACGAAGATATGTAGGCATAGGATGCGATATCCTAGCGAGCACACTAACGACTAACTTTTGTTCTCTCGCGGCTGTGCGATCGAGACTTTCCCGCTGACGACTAATTGAGTACCCTTTTTCTCTCTTGCCCGAGGGCATTTGAGACCAAGCCATAGTTTTGACCATAGGTTCCCGACCCTGTGAAACCAGTTGTTTTTCTCACTGCTGTGTGAGAATGTTTTGTTTAGCCGTAGTTAGTCTGAACTACGTAAAGCTCTGATCTTCTATCCAATGGAAGTACGTAGGCACAAGACGCGAGGTCTTGGCGAGCCAATTTTCCCCGTAGTCCCGAACTACGTTGACTCTGACTTTCTCTCTTGAGAATACGTAGGCATAGAGTGCGACGCTCTATCGAGTCAATTCCCTTCCGTTTAGATTTAGCAGCCGTAGATAGATTGTTTTGCATCCGGTAGACAACCCAAGCAAGCGTGGATCCCGTCGAGTACGACGGACGTGAGGGGTGCTAATACCTTCCCCTTGCGTAACCGACTCCCGAACCCAGGCTATGGTTGCGATGACCATACCTTTTCCCCGTTTTTTGCGAGGTTTACTTCGAGCGTTTCCTTTCCCGCTCTGAGGGATAAATAACGCACGGTGGCGACTCTTCTGTCAGCCGGCGCCGATTTTCGCAGTAGCGACAGCTGGCGACTCTGCTGGGGACTGCGATAGTTCCCCATGCATGTGGGATCCAACGTCCCCTAAGAGAGAGTCAATCCTAGCGCTCGTTTGCTTGTCTATTTGGGCTTATTTATCGATATTATCTGTTGCTGTGGGGTGTTACGGGTGTTCTATGATTGAGATAAGCCGGACCTGGGCTCGAGTATGAGTATACACCTAGATATAGTTGCGGAGAAGTAGTAGACGAACCTGTCTGCTGAGCAGGCGCAGTTCCCTACGAAAATTCGCGCTCGGACGAGGTTCTCGCAGAGGTGCTCCTTTCCGGTCCTGAGGATCTGAGGGGAGTCCAGACGTGAGGATTGTCGACTCTGGGAACCGATCAATTGGAAGTTAGCTAAGTGAGGCCTCTTCATGAGATGACGATGCCACTCCTTCTGGGAATCGTATCATTCCTCATGAAAGTCTGTGACGCTAACGACCGCATAGGATGCCGTACCTTGTCAGATATAGGTCCATACCTGTGAGTGGGGGGTTTTTTGTGCAGGAAACTTGACTTCCAACCTACCCGTTATTCTGGTCTTTTCAGAGAACGTCTCCGTCAGCAGCGCAGCAGTATTCAGATTTTGTGGGGGGGCTGTGGTCCCATTGTTTGCTGCATCTTGCATATCATATGCATATCGGTGTTGCATTGCATATCATCCTCCAGCTAGCCAGAGTTCTGATCCAGCCTTTGTTTCCTGAAGGTGATTACCCGGAGTTTGGATTGAGCAGCTGTTGATTGTCAGAAGACCTACCTAGGGGTCGAGTAGATTTGAGCAGAATCAAGTGTCGAAGTCAGCTGAAGATTATTGGTAGCCATGTCTGAAGGCAATTTCCAGTCTCCTAACACCTTGACAGGGTTCACTATGGCGTCCAACCCTCTGTATGATTCCATGGAAGATTCCCCGCGAGTGAACCACGTTGCTGCAGACCAAGTTGTACAGCCTTCTGTTGAGAACCGAGATCGACATGAGCAGTTTGTTGCCCAGAATGAGCGTCCTCCTCCTGTCAACAATCAAGGTGTTGCTTTCCCTGTGATGAATTACCGAAGAGATATTCCAGCAGCTGGGATAGTAGATCCAAGGGCTCTTGACGATGGTAGAAGACTCCGAGTGTTGGAAGAGAAAATGAAAGCTTTGAAAGTCAAAGATGCTGTTAACCTGGATGCTGTAGCCATATGTTTGGTTCCTGACCTGGTGTTGCCTTACAAGTTCAAAGTGCCGAAATTTGAGAAGTACACGGGAGATAGCTGTCCGAAGCTGCATTTGATGATGTTCTGTCGAAGAATGACTGCGTTTGCGCGAGATGATAAGTTGATGATCCATTGCTTTCAAGATAGTCTGACTGGGGCATCTTTGAGGTGGTATATGCAGTTAGAGAGGAATCAGATTCAATCATGGACGGATTTAGCCAGAGCTTTTCTGAAGCAGTACAATTACAACCTAGACATTGCTCCTTATCGCATGCATTTGCAAGAGTTGTCTCAAGAGATCAATGAACCGATCAGGAAGTATGCTCAGAGATGGAGAGAATTTGCTGCTAGAGTGCGTCCCCCGCTGTTAGACCAAGAGCTGGCAAGCATGTTTGTGGATTCCCTACAATATCCGTACTTCAAAAGATTGCTCGGAATTCCGGCAAGTTTCTCTGACGTGGTAGCATTAGGAGAACGCCTTGAGTATTCCATAAGAATGGGGAAAATTCAGATTACTTCATATGATCAAGCTGGTGAAACTGAATACCCTTGTGACTATCAGAGTGAAGAAGAAGTTGTGATCAACTCAGTCATGCCAAAGGTTGAATATCCTCGAAGCGAATCAGTGAATTTTGGTGGTTCATCATCTTATCAGAGATCAGTACCTCCCGTGGTTTGTTATACTGAACAGACAGCCGTGCCTGGGGCACCATATCAGGAATCTTATGTCGCTTCCATTGCAAATCAGCGAACTCGTGGCCGAGGTTATCAGAATCAGCGTCAGAATCAGAACCGACCTCGTAACAACTTGGAACGAAGGAAAGCTCCTTTTCACCCAGTGCCGATGCCGTATAGCCAGTTGCTACCATCTTTGATCCAGAAGTCTTTGGTGGAGCCTAAAGCTCTTAAGCCAGTTCCAGAACCTTACCCTCCTGGGTACAATCCCCACGTTCAGTGTGGTTATCATGGTGGCTCTCCGGGGCATTCGACGGAAGATTGTAAAGCATTTCAGGCGAAGGTACAGCAGTTGATTGATCAGGATCGCATTTCCTTTCGAGAAGGATTTCTGTTTGTTCATCTCTAACCGCTCAGCTGTCTAAGCTCGTAGATTCGGAAGGCATTCCCCAGCAAAAGCCAGTGGTTCAGACAGGCAGGCGCCTCAGCATTGGCGGTTCTCAAGCTTTTACATCATTTGCATTTGTAGTTTCTTTTTCTGTTAGTGACTACCTGCTTTAAACATTGTATGTTTTGAATGGTGATGATAATAAAGTGACTATGCATTTTTTTTGAATTAATCATGTCGCTGTCGCTCATTTACTGCATTGCACTGACACTTGCATTTATTTCACTCCACTTTTTCGCTGTGACTAGCAAAGTTAGGAGAGAGGATGATGAAACTGAAACTCATAACCACTGATTGTATGCTTTCAGATAAGACCGTACCGATGACGTACAAGGCATTGTTTCAAATTCCCCAAACACTGGAGATATAAGGAGTTAGTCCCTTGCCAACCACTTCGAGCCAGGAAGTAGAAGTTTTTTCGGACTTATAAACCCTCACATCTTAACCCGGGGCAGGGTAGTTGTCAGTTAGCTTGACCAAGCATTCAAGTCTTGCAGAGGAGTGTTGTCTTTCGAGGACCAATCAGTTGATACCTTTCAAAAGGTCAAATCTCACCAATCAGGAGTGAGACAGTTACAATCCTTTCGGAGCAATCAAGACAACCAGTGTCGCACGACTTTGTTCCAAAAGAAAAAAAGAAAGAAGAGCTGGAAAGCTAATACTTAGGCAAAAATCAGGGCATCCCGCTGGACTTCAAGAGAAATCGGAAAAATCGAAAAGAACTCAAAAAGAGTCAGTCCAGGTAAAAATTAGGGGATCAAAAGAATGAAAAAGAGGGTTAAAAAGAAAATTTTCCCCAGCAAATCACAAAGTCGTGTACACAGACACCGAAAGCGAAGAAGGAGTAACTGTCACTCTAGAAGAAAAGCTTGTGAATTCCTTAACTGTAGGTCTTACCATTCAACATACTTCTCGAAGAGGCGAGTGCTTGTGCCAGGTTAACTGAACCTTAGGATCGGAGATCATCACGTAGAAGGGGTGGGTACAAATCAAAATTTGAGCCAAAAATCCTTTGTTTCACGAACCGTGAACCCGACCACGATACAACCCTTAAAAGACCTAATTGAGGCAGGGTTAGTCTGAAGCGCATTACGATAAGGTTGAGTAACCTGACTCCTTCTTGACTTGCTAGTTACATCCTTGTTGTATTTTCACTGACCATGTAAGCACTGCGTTTGAACTTTGGTCCATTCGTCACTCTCAATCATATGCATGTAAATGAGTGACAGCTCAAACTTTTTCAAAATCTGCATAACCACTGCATTAAGATTACCATTCGTAGACAGACAATTCTAATTGCAGGTTAGTAGTTGGCATGAAAGAAATTCCACCAGGGAGTAATCAAATAGGACTGAGTAATCCAGCAGTCTGAACCAGAATGGTGTATGTTGTGAAGCCTTTTGAATCAGGGGCATTATCTTCCAGTAAGTTCAGTATCAGTCAGTCTGAGGACAAGTCCCGAAGTTCCAGTTGAGCAGGGGCAGTTTGTTTGAGAAGCAGTTGATCAGAAGGAGTCTTCTCAAGACCCAATCAGGGGCAGCTATTCAGAGCATTGAGATTTGAAAGCAGATGCTTCCAATGGATAATCAGATCGAGTTGAGTCGCTAGAACGCTCATTCAGGGGCAAGTCGTCGCAGAGAATGTTGAAATCAACTGGGTTGTTAGGTGTTTAATTGGAGATTGAATTCTTTTGTCGTGCAGATGTCGGGGCAAGTATTCTCGAAGTCTTCTCGTAGCAAGTTGTTCGGAGCAGGTATTCCCAAGAGTTAGATTGGGGCAAGTTGAATTATACTGGGGCAAGTTGTGCAAGCCAGGCTTTTTATCCCCAGCTGAGTGTATTGGGGCAAGTCATTCAAACAAGTTTGTTTATCCCCAGCCAGAGCTGAGTATCGGGGAATCATGTCAATACCCTTATCGAAAACCTTTCAAATAAGAAGATTTTGTTGTCGTTGGATCATTATCCTGCAGTTTAAACCTGTTGCGTGTCAGTAACCAGTCGTTTCCAAAGTCCAGTTCTCGCCTGGCAAATCGGTAACCAGTTCTCGTCTGGCCACCCTTCTGTAAGCAGCAGTTCCCGTCCTGGTGCAGTTTATTGTAAGCAGCAGTTCCCGTCCTGGTGCAGTTTATTGGTAACCAATTCTCGTTTGGTCACCGTTTCTTCAAGTGTTATGCCAGTTCTCGCCTGGTGTACGTTAGCTTTCAGCCAGTTCTCGCCTGGTTGTCTATACCTCAGCTTGTTGTCCAGTCAGCCCGTCTGGTTCAAAAACACAAAAATCAATTCTCGTCCGATAACCTATTTTCCTATCAGTTCTCGCCTGATAGTCTACCTTTGAATGCTAGTTCCCGTCTAGTATTTCTTATATCTTCCACTGTGTATATAGTCCATGTTTATTCTAAACCAAAAAAAAAAAAACCTAAAGAGATCTGACACAATATTTCCCAATGACCCGCATGTTGTCATGCTCCCCGATACGAAGCTCGACGGATGCCAGCGCTTCGAGTAATGTTTGAATTCCTTGTGGATGTTGTTAAATCAGAATTGCTACTCTTCAGCAGATGAAAGTTGCTTATTATCCTCGGAAGAGTCGAGATTGTCTTTTACCCCGTATCAGAGTAGGATCAGGAGTATCTTCAGCAGATTAAGATTGATATCCTTGATAGTAGGAGCATTTCCAGCAGTGTGCTGCGCGTAATCAACCTCAGTTTGGGTCAATCCCCGCAGAGCGCAATCAGTTGCCAATGGTTTGAAGAAAGCATCCCCGAGCAGAGTTGTTTTCCTTCCCCAGTGAAGTTACCAAGCAGGGTTGCCTTTCCATTTCTCCAGCAGGGCAGTTATCCTCAGCGGATTTGATTTCTCATTTCCAGCATTTATTTTGCTGAGATGGTTCTGTGACTTCAGGTCATCCCCAGTGGAGTTGACGTTTCCTTCGGCATTTATTTTGCCAAGTGGTTTTCAGACCTGGTGTTCTCTGGCAGCTCGAGCCTGCATTAGCATTTGCATATATAGTCATAGCATTTATACAAGCATATAGCATATCCATGCCGTCTGGGCCTCGCATTTTCAAACAAAACGCATAGCATTTACATGTCGTATAGGACATTGCATCATTTCAAGCATACGCATGTCGAAACATAGACCAAGATGGTTATCTATTGGATTTCGAATTTGTTCACCTGCAGAGTTGTGTGGTTCAGCTTCTTGTCTTCCCCAGCGGAGTGATTCTTCATATTTGGTTGTTACGTCAGCATCGGACAACAAAAACAACAACAACAACAACAACAACAACAACAAAGATTGACATATATCAGACTTCTGAAGCTGCCCCCTTCGTCAAAATAGGTGCCAGGCAGTTCCATTCAGAATTCCCCAGGAGAATTGTCCTCAAGTTCGCATTGAACTGTGAGTCGACCAGATTTGATCCCATGAGAGAGATGGGAATCAAGGTGTTTGCTTTTCCGAAGCATTATTTCAATACTTGTGGTGTCACACAGGTGTTGAAAAGGAGAAGAAATTTTATCAGGAAATTGACCAGATGTTGCCGTGATAACCAAACTTCAGTTTATTGGAAGCTATTCCTCAAGCAGTTTTGCAGTATATTCTCGCGGTTGGCAAATTTCAGGGTTCCATTTGTATTCAACCGTCATCTACCTTGAATGTTTGAAGGCTGAGCGCTCTTCACCCACTCAGGTCGAAGCCGCTTGAATAGGGGCAGCTGTTGCACCCCAAAATTTGACCAACCGGGTCTCGCATTTGGCTCGATGTTTCGACGCATAATCGCATTCGCATCTGCATACCGCATACAGCGCATTTTTCATTTGTATTGATTTTATCAGGGATCACAGCTCTCGTCTCGTGTTTCAGGTGTTTTTGATCAGTAGAATCGATTTTTGGGATATTTCGGTGCCCGTTTATTTTTACCGATTATTTTTGTGTCGTTCGGTGCTCATTTTGTCCCTCTCGGAATTTATTGTGATTTTTCTGGATTTTATAGGTTTTTTTAATCATTTTTAGGGTTAATAGGATTTTTTAATAGTTTTAATTCTTTTAAATAGATTTTTAATCATTTTAGATATTTTTAAATAGCCTTCTCTCTTTTTAGAATTTAAATAGGATAATATAGATTTCTTTTAAATAATATAGAGTAGTTTTTGTTTTAGAATATTAATAGAATTTAATATCATTTTTCAGCATTTTTAGAGCATTAATTGTTTTTTGAATAGTTCTTTTAAATTGTATAGAATTTAATAGGTTTTAAAAAGAATTAATAGATTTTAATTTTTAGATTAATTTTAATAGTTTTAGATATTGATTGATTAGATTAGATTAATTAGGTTTTAATTAGTTAAGCAATTCAGTTTAATCATTAGTCATTAGCCCACTAATCATTTCCACTTAGTCCAAGTTGTGATCATATTAGTTTCATTGCAGTTTTTTGGGGATTTTTTATCTTTTTTTTCGCAGGCCCAGTAACCAGCCAAGGCCCAGTTAGTGTTTTTATTGTCCAAGAAGGCCCAATTCGTCCAAAAATAGTCCAATGCAGTTCAGAATCATCCACCATTTTCCAGCAGAGTCTGGAACGTTCCAGAAAGTGCTAGAAAATATCAGCTATAAATGCCAAGTGACACGTGTTGCAGAAAGGAGGCCCCACCTTTTCACCTCACAGCACGCCACGTATCCCTCACTGCCTCTCTCTCTCAGCCACGCGTGGGACACGCGTCCCACATGCAGAGAGCCACTCCACTAACTGACACCACGTGGCGTCTCCACGCTACCTCACCGTGAAACCACTCCGGCCGGTCTGCATGGCCGGCGGCAACCGTCCCTCGCCGGAAAACCCCCTAAACCCAGAAAAACCCAGGACCATTCATCTTCCTCCCTTCTTCATCGTGCAGTTTCCGATCAACAACCTCCATCAACACGACGAGTTCTCCAGAGATCCAACCATCCAAGCTTCAAGATCCAGCGCTCAACCAATTTCCAGATTCATCATCACCATTGCCTTCAATCGTTCAACCACACAAGGGAAGCCTTCATAGTGTTCGTCATCTTCATGAAGATCCCATATAAACCTTCATCATATTCGTTAGCTTCTTCAAGGAATTTCCAGAAAGTTCATCAACAATGGTCAAGAACACCACCACGATCTCTCATTGCCAGATCTTAAGAACCTTCAAAAAACCTTCATCGAGCCTTTGCATACGAGTAGAGATCTCCATCTTCGTTCGTCAAAGACCTTCACGCGTATCTCCAGGTTTTGTTAACTCCCTTCATCAGTGTCTTCATCCATGGACATAGATACATATGGATTTTCAACAAGCTTCACAAGTCCAGTAAACATCAACATCTTTGAATCTCCCCTTAAGAGTACCAAGCTTCGTTGGCTGGGATCCTCAAGCCACGGATCCGATTGCAATATTGCAGTTCCTTTCCGTTAGCGACTGTAACAAAATGGAAGGTAGACTCAAGAGAGGAAGGAATAGGTGTAAGTCATCAAGCATGGAGGTGAGTTTGAGAAGGCGATTGAAGGATTGTTGGGGTAGACAAAATTGCGAAGAGGAAGCAGATAGGACGGAGGAGGGAGTCTGAGAGAGCGACGGTGGCGGCGCCGTGAGGAAGATAAGCCTAGGGTTTTTTCTTCAGAGAATGAAAGAAGGAGAGGAAGGAGAAAGGGAGATTGGGCCAGGCCCAATCAAGCGTTTTTGGGAGACATCCCCCCCCCCCCCCCCCCCCCCCCCGTTTTTGGCCGTGGATGGGCTTGGGCCCACGTAATATTTTGCTGACTACTCCAGCATACCCATTCAATCCTCATACACCCCCTTCTGCGTCTTTTGAGAGACTTGGGCTGGGCCCAGTTTATTTGCTGTTTTTTTATTTTCTTTTAAGATACCCCCCTGTAATAGCAGTATACCCCTCCCCCTTTTTTGTTATTATTTTTTTCTTTGTTTTGAGAATAAAAGAAAAAATATCAAAAGAAAAAAATAAAAAGAAGTGAAAATATATTCAAAAAAGAAAAGAAGAAAAATAGAAAAAAATATATTTGGAAAAAAAAAGAAGTGAAAAGAAATGTTATAAAAAAATATGAAAAAGAAATGTTGAGAAAAACATATTGGAAAATATTGTGAGAAAAAATAGAGAAAATATTGTGAAAAATATAGAGAAAAATATTTTGAGAAAATAAAAATATGTTGAAAAGAAAAGGAGAAAAAAGAGAAAAAATATTAAAGTAGGATTAATATTTTTTAAGCATTTTCTGTTAAGGGATATTTCATAGATTTTATTTTACGACTTTTAGGATAGTTTAGAGGCCCATTTGTTAGGGGGCTATTTCTCAATCGATTTTTTAGGATAGAATAGGATAGCATTTCCTAGGAGATTTATTTCAGTATCAACTCATTGTAACCATTTTTCAGAGATTAATAAAACGAGATTTGAGCTGTGGTCCGATAGTAGCCGAACTACAGCTGCTCTGATTCTTCGTACCAGACGAAGATATGTAGGCATAGGATGCGATATCCTAGCGAGCACACTAACGACTAACTTTTGTTCTCTCGCGGCTGTGCGATCGAGACTTTCCCGCTGACGACTAATTGAGTACCCTTTTTCTCTCTTGCCCGAGGGCATTTGAGACCAAGCCATAGTTTTGACCATAGGTTCCCGACCCTGTGAAACCAGTTGTTTTTCTCACTGCTGTGTGAGAATGTTTTGTTTAGCCGTAGTTAGTCTGAACTACGTAAAGCTCTGATCTTCTATCCAGTGGAAGTACGTAGGCACAAGACGCGAGGTCTTGGCGAGCCAATTTTCCCCGTAGTCCCGAACTACGTTGACTCTGACTTTCTCTCTTGAGAATACGTAGGCATAGAGTGCGACGCTCTATCGAGTCAATTCCCTTCCGTTTAGATTTAGCAGCCGTAGATAGATTGTTTTGCATCCGGTAGACAACCCAAGCAAGCGTGGATCCCGTCGAGTACGACGGACGTGAGGGGTGCTAATACCTTCCCCTTGCGTAACCGACTCCCGAACCCAGGCTATGGTTGCGATGACCATACCTTTTCCCCGTTTTTTGCGAGGTTTACTTCGAGCGTTTCCTTTCCCGCTCTGAGGGATAAATAACGCACGGTGGCGACTCTTCTGTCAGCCGGCGCCGATTTTCGCAGTAGCGACACTTTGTGCCCAAGTCCTCATCCAGTCGTAAGACTGCAAGGAATGCCTCATACTCAGCTTGATTGTTTAAGGTTATGAAGGACAAGACCAATGACACTTCGATCATGATCCCCTTTTGTTTTCGAGGATGATGCCCGCGCCGCTGCCTGTAGAGCTGGAAGCTTCGTCGATGAAAATGGTCCACTTGTGCGATCCACTCGATGGGGATGATGGGGGTGTCATTTCTGCCACGAAGTCGGCTAGGACTTGTGCGTTAAGGGCCTTCATGATTTCGTAGCGGATGTTGAATTTTGACAGTTCTAGAGACCATTTGAGCATCCTACCAGTCATATCTGGTCGGACGAGCAATTGCCTAATGGGCTGGTCTGTCCGAACCACGATCATGTGGGCCAGGAAGTAATGCCTCAATCTTCTCATGGCGTTGATGAGGGTCAGGGCGACCTTTTCAATCTGCTGGTATATGAGCTATGACCCTTGTAAGGCCTTGCTTGTAAAGTATATTGGCTTCTGTCCATGATGGTTTCTCAAATAAGGGCATCACTAATGGCTTCATTAGTGACAGAGAGATACAGGTAGAGCGTTTCCCTATTGTCTGGTCGAGATAGAACTTAGGGCTCAGACAAGGCTCGCTTAAGGTGGCGCAGAACCTACTCGCATTCCTCTGTCCATTCAATTGTAGCCTCTTTTTGTAAGAGCTTGAAGAAGGGCAGAGCGTGTTAGGCAGACTTGTCCACGAAGCGGGATGACAAGGTAAGCATCCCAATGAGGAATTTTCCTGCTCACACCCTAAAGGTGCATTTTTCCGGGTTAAATCACATTTTGCACGTCCTTGCTTGGTCGAAGACATTTTGTAAGTGAAGCATATGATCAGATTCCTCTTGGAATTTCACGATCATGTTTCCATATATACTTCAAGCATGTCTCCGATTTCTGATCGGAAGACTTTGTACATCATTCACTGGTACGTGGCCTTAACGTTTTTCAGACTGAAAGGCATTACGTTGTAGTAATAGTTGCCTGACGAGGTCATGAAAACGTTTACCTCTTGTCCTTCTCTGCCATGGGAATTTAGTTATATCCTGATTTTGCATCCATGAAGGAAAAGAGTTTGAAACTGGCATAATTATCTACTAACTTATCAATGCTAGGCAAAAGATAAACGTCTTTCGCGCAGGCACGATTGAGATCGGTGTAGTCAATGCACACCCTCCACTTTCCATTATGTTTTTTGACTAATACAATATTGGACAGCCAGGTTGTATACCTGGCCTCCGAAATGAATTTCGCCTCTAAGAGGTCTTTTACAAGTTTTTCCGCTGCTGCAGCCTTTTTGTCAGATTGTTTACGCCTGCGTTGCGCGATCCTTAAGCTGACGGGTCGATGGTGAGCTAATGGCAAGCAGTCTCAGGATCGAGGTCGGGCATGTCGACGGCACTCCAGGCAAACAAATTTGCGTTGTCTCTTAGGCATTTCTTCAGCTGCTCCTTCACCTCTTTGGGTAGTCCCGTACCTATCCTAACTCCTCTATAAGATTATCACCGAACGTGATCACCTCGAAGTCCCCATCTGGTACCGGGCGCATGACAATTATGGAAGGGGAGCTGCCCGTTGGTGCTGGTGTGTCTTCACTGTTGTCCTCTCTTCCCTCTTCTGAGGTTTGGCTGTCGAGGTCAATGGTGTGGACTTGGCGTGCTGGCTTCTTCTCAGGCTGGCTTTCTTCCCTGGGAAGATCATGATAAATATGTCTGTAACTCAAATGATCAAAACTGATGCATGAATCACAGAGTTCAGTTTAGAGCAACATACCTTGCAAAAATGGAAATCAAATTCCATGATAGGAGTAGTCCAGATGCTGATTCTTGATGCTAACAGCTTCCTTGACTTCCAAGGAATGTGTTACAATGTTTGAATTGGTTTGAAAGCTTCTGAAACTCCTAGCTCGAATCCATCTATAACTTATGGTGTATATGAAGCAAATGACATGTGACTTGACGATTCAGATGTTATAGTGAGTGTTTGAGTGTTTGGATCACTTACACATGATGTATGTAAAGTTTTTGGATGCTTGGTTTGATTGGAAATAACCTTGAACTGAAAATTCAAGTTTTCACTCTTTGAGAAATTTGAATTTTGCAAGAAGGAGGATTTATGAGAAAACAAGCATTGGCAATGTTTTGGTGTGCCTAGAATGAAGCATAATAACCTCTATTTATAAGAAAAGTGTGTCTGGTATTTTGAGTTTGAAAGGATTTGGATGTAGGCTATTATCCAACAAATGATGTCATGTAGCTATTACTTGAATGCCAAGGTACATAGCTTACATTCTCACATGGCTATGAATTCTGGTCCTTTGAGTTTTGTTCCATAAGGCTTCATCTTATCCCTTGATGTTCAGATCATCCTTGGACAGATTGGAGGTTTTTTTTTTGCAAAAATCACTATAGCACTTTAATGCTAGAGGACAAAACCTCACTTCATGCTTTTGGAATGATTTTTTCACATGTTAAGGGATGAAACTTTGAAAATTAAGTTGTGTTTTGCAGAGCACATGCTTGTATGATCATTTTAGAGTTGATCTTGTGAAGATTTCAGGCTTGCAAGACTTATCCAAATCGTGTGGCACAAGCATGTTGCAAATCTGTCTTGGAATTTCAGCTTGATCAAGCCTTATTACAACATCCATAATTTCTTGCTCAAGTAAAGGATTTTGATGTTCTTGATCATTTTTGAAATCTGGTATAATGTACTTCAAGTTGGATGTTCAAGGTCTGTCTTGAATCATTGTGGATCATAGTGAAAAATAACCCTAAAGTTGACTTAAACACAAGACATATTCTGCCTAAATTTTCACTAAGTGTTTTAAGTTTAAAGTCATGGAACCTCAAACTTCATGGTCTTATATCTTAAAATCTATGCACTTTTTGGGAATCCACCCTCAAGGACAAAGTTGTAGTATGTAACAAGCTCTTCAATTTGATATTTTGATCAAAGAAAATGTTTACTTGGTTTGAAAATTATGCCCTTGTAAAGTAGGGTAAAAATCATTGAATTTTATAACTTAGAAATTTTCAATTTCTCCAATGTTGCCCCTTTTAAAAGTAACCTCACATTTCTTGCTTTTTATTGATCAACCATGATCCAAATCACAAATTAACATCATTATTGACTTGAAGGGACTATGTTTGACCAAAAACTCTAAAAGTCAAACTTGATTTTGACCACCGTTGACTTTTGTATCAGATGAACTTTAAACGTTGTGATCCTTTATGAAATCAAACCTTTGGGCTTTTTAAACACCATGGATGGACTCCAAAGGTGTTTTTGAGTGTTTTGAGTCATGTCCCAAGGTTTGAGATCATGTCTTGGTCAAAAGTCAAAGATACAGTTGACTTTTCATTAAAAACCCTAGTTTGTGGATCAGATGATTTTAACTTCTTGCATTGCTTATGAATCAAGTCATCTGGGCCAATCCAATCATATGAAAGGATTAATATGATGCATTTGGGGTCCTTGAAACATATTTGGAGGTTTGGGATCATGCCTTGCTTCAAAAGTCAACTCAGGGACTGAATTAGGTCAAAACATTAATTATGGTGCACTGAGGGTCTTGAGGCTTGATGAGCTTGTCATAATGAAATTTTTCACTTGATTTTTGATGAATTAAAACTCTTGATATTAATGGATGAATAAGGGACTTGAGATGTTGAATATGATGCATATTCCTTGATAATTCATTTGCTTGAGTTTTACGGGGATCACTTAACCTGTGAAGCAAGTAAGCACACATATCTTGTACTTGGGATGGGTTAGTGATGTACAAAGACATGTATAAATGTAATGATTAATGTTATTCCAATGATGAAAATGTGGTGGCATCTTAGGGGTAAAAAATTAGGGTATGACAAAGAGCTAATTGTGCTTAGAAGACCATTAAAAGTATGGAGACATTATAGGTCATTTTGTGGACTTAGTGAAATTTGACCTAAAGTTCAAGTATGGCATGCCTATGGTCCAAAGACCATAACTTCTTTAATTTTTAACTTTTATGGGTGCTTCTTTTTTCCAAATATCCTCCTTGATATCCTCTAAAACTTTTGTTTTAGAGGTCAAACATTAATTCATGCTCTAAGGACCTCAAACCTTGAAGGCTATTTGTGCACAAAACTAGGTCATGACCTATTTGACATATTGCCTAACCTGATTTTCAGTGCCACAACCTTAACTTCCAACTCATGCTATTTTCACCTCAAACATCCTTTTAGGTTGGTTCTTTTTACATTGTTTTCTACTCCATGAAAGGATCATTTGACTCAAAGAAAATTAAGAAATGCACGAGTAGATTGCATTTAACTTAGCTATGAACATGGTTACTTGGAATTGAGTTATGGCTCATGATCAATTTTTCAATTTCCCTCAAATCTCAATTTGAAGCCAATGTTTGCACGTGGTTAGGATCTGAGCATGTTAAGTGATAATTTATGATGCAAAAAGACCAAAAATTGGAGGTAATGCACTGCGTTTTGGTTGACTTCATGATCAAGCTTTGTCACACTTTTTGCACACTTCATTTCACACGATTGCAACTAATTCTCACACATATCCCATTCATTCACCTCAGCTATAAATAGAGGAAGAATTTGCACTGATTTCAATTTTAGAAAGCCCCAAGAACCTCTGCTCGAGCTCCCACCTTGCACTGGAAATTTGTGATTTCGTTTTCAAATCCTAAGCTCTTTCAACCTTATTTCTTGATTCCATCAGCTCCAGCTTTCAGCACCTCTGGTCTTCATTTGGACAAGGTAGTTTTGAGCATAATTTAGACTCAAACAAGTTACCACGATGTACCCTATTACCTTCTGATCGTTTCTCCTCACTTACCTTATGTTGATTGTTCATGTTTGTCATTTAATTTTTCTTTTCATGTTTTCTTATTTCACTGAGTTTCTTCGAAATTCTTTCTGCTTATTTTCAATCAATGAAAGTGAAGTACATGGTTGGATCCACTCTTATGAAATAGTTATAATGTTGTTGGTTTTATGACCTAAGCTTGCAAAATGCCAAACTCTAGTGAGCAACTCACTAGAGAAGACGATTGGAAGTGCTCCATGGTGGCCTGAGGTTGTTTTAATTTAAAATAGATCTTGTGCGTTATTCCATTTAGAGTCCATCTTGTCTCATTATTGGATCTATTTTAAATGAAATTTGATGGCTGCACGCGTGTTTCCTTCCCAGCCTTTGATCAGATCTAATGTCTGTTATTTTTTCAGCATTTTATTTTCACTTCCTTTGTTTTTATTTTCTCATTTCATTTTGAAAGTTCATTAAAAATAACTCTCTTTATATTTTTCACTCCAATTTTTTTCCATAATTTCATAATTTCCCCCCTATTTTATGAGCTTTTTTCACATTTTTATTTCATGTTTTGATATTTTTCACATTTTTCATGCATTTTAATTTGTTTAAATTTTTTTATGCATTTTTAAATTCTCCAAATTTTTTCATGTGATCCCTGACTTTCTTCCGATTTATCATAATTTTCTCTACCTTTGATTTGTTGTTTAGAAGCTTCATTCTCATTTCCCTCTTATTTTCATTTTAAAAAACATTTAAAAATCTTTTCATGCATTTTTAATTGTGTTTTATTGCATTTTGACTTGATTGCTGGTTGTTGCCTTGTATCATAACTTCTTGATCAATGTTCTCCTCAATTTCAATGGACTTTGGGTGTTGATGAAGTTGGATGAACCTTCATCAATTCAAATATATCATTAAATGAATCATTTGATTCATTTAATCCACCAAAAAAGGTGATTGAAATTGATGATGATTGGATCATGAGTCTTGATTCAATTTGGTCATCTCTTCATCTTTCCTTCTCCTTATTTTTCTTTTTCTTTTCTCTTAATCAATTGGATGATTTGTTGTCCATCTTGTTCATGATGTTTGGATTAATGCTTGATGAATTTTCATCATTTCAAATCTACTATTTGATTGATCATTAATCATTGGAGGTACTTTAGATTAATGCATAAGTTTGTTCTAAGATTTCATGAAGGATTGATTGTTGTAATGAACCAATATCCTTGCCTTAGTGCTTGATCCCTCCTTGGTTTTTACGTGTGCTACATGTTTTAGAAGTATGATTTCTATCATATCTCTAACATGTATGGTACATACACTTTTATTGGCCGACCTCCCATAGTATGATCTTTCTTATAGATTATGCTACGATTGCTTAACATAGCGCTAAATTTGTCCCGAATCAGGTTCATTAACTCTAATGCTAATACTAACAATATTATTATGCTAACTTTTATTTTATGCCATTTACTTTTATGTACCTTTAATTTTATGTCATTTATCTTTCTTGCTCTTTATATTATGCTTTTATTTCATCATTACATATCATATTGTTATTGTTTATGTTTATGTCTTTTTTTCTTTGTCCACTTGGACTTTTCTCTTTCTTTTAAGGACATTAATAAATATCGAACCTCTAAAAGATTTAATGGCTTCCTTGGACTAATGGTTACTATCCCATGATTGGATGTTGGACTTATGAACTTAGATTTAGGTTCTTAATCCTTTGTTTTGGAGTTGTGACTTGAGACCTTAGAATTCATCTGGTACCTTTGACCTTGGGAAGACTTCTTGAAGACTTGGCTTTGATACTTTGGTTTTAACCTTGGCTCAAGTTCTTCTTTATCTGATACTTAGTTTATTTTTTGATGAATTTTTGCTTGAATCCAAAGGATGGGAGTGTTGTATTAACTTATGTCAAAGGTTTTCTATCTTGGTTAGGTCTTTCATTTCCTTGCTTTTACTTTATGCATTAACATAATATCTTCATCTCCTCCCCTTCTTAAAATTTCAAAATCTTATCCCTTTTTCAAAACCTTCTTGTTTTCAAACTTGAACCACTTTCTTAATAAACCTTGACTTTGTCAAGTGATTTTCAAAATATTTTTCTTGAATAAATGCTAATTCATATTAAGCATATCAAGACCATTTCAAAAGACTTAAAAAACACACAACTCATCCAAACTATTTTGTGTCTTTTGTGCACTTTTCCTTTTAAAACTTTTTCTCAAGGTTTAAATATGAGTCATTTTCATAGTTGAGTGATGTTTGATGTTGATTCCTTTCCACTTGAGAGAGTTAGTGGCATACTTGTTGATCTCTATCCAAGTTGGAGCCTTTCTTAATAGTGTTGTAAATGTCCAATTCATACACTTGTTGGTGATTCGTTGAGTTTTTTCCTTAAAATGACAAGTTGTCTTTCCTTTAAAATCAATCAAGAAAATATCTTTTGCTATTTTTACCATGAACTACGAGGTTTTGATCCTCTATTGTGTAAGAGCACAGATTGTGTCTTAGTAATACCTCTATGTTTTGATGATAACATTAATGATAATTTGTATACAAGAATTATACTCTCTAAATTTGTTCTAAACTGTTTTCTACAGGCACAAAAGATTTTAATCTTAAAGAGCAAATTTGATGTGAACAATATACTCTGAATGGCTCAAGAGCATCTGAAGATTAGAAGAATCTGAAGTATAAGAGCTTAGTCATCAAGATTCTACACGCTGCATATATTATCAAGAATCTGAATGAAAGAAGACTCTGAGTGAAGAGACTCTGAATGAGAGAAGACTCTGATCTGAGTGAAGACTCTGATCTAAGAGCATGTTACGCTTCAAGCACACAGCTGCACCAGACTCTGATTCATCAACATCTGAAGAACTTCTTAGGCTCTGAAGTTTCCAGAAGATTCTGAAGACTGAAGGCTCTGATATTGATTGTTGATCTGAACTATCTGAAGAATTATTTGAAGAAGATTATTTTAATATATCCGTTGGAATATGCCAGCAAATCTTTCCTTAATTGGGATAGACAAAATTCTCTGCAAGAATATTATTCCTCTGGTACATTCCATATATGGTATAATCACAGCTCAGCAGACAATTGCTACACCCACTATTTGTGCGCCGTCTCTCTGCTGCAATAGTACAAAGGACAGTACTATTTTGATATTGGAAATATCTTCTCTAACGGTAAAATATTCTCTCCAATATTCAAGTGGCTATATAAAGGAAATCATAGCTCATTCTTCAAGTGACTAAGTGTGACGAAATTGACGAACTTATTGCAAGAACTCTCTCACGCTAAAAGCTCTCATATTCTTTGCTGTTCATACATTGTTCTAAACTTAGAGAAATAACACAGTTGTGTTTATAGCTTTCATAGAAGCATTTCTTACTCTTACATTGTATTACATTAATTTGTAAAGGAAGTTTTCCTTAAGAGGATCTAGGTTAGATCAGTAGCTCTTAAGAAGACTAAGAACAGTTGTTCTTAGGTGTTGCTATTTGTAATCAGTTGATTTGAATAGTGGATTAAGTCCTTGTTGAGAAAGGCAAATCACTCTTGAAAAGGGTGGACTGGAGTAGTTGAGTTCAACGAACCAGGATAAAAATACTTGTGTTTTTATCTTTGATTATTTTCTGTCATACTTATTCAACCCCCCCTTCTAAGTATTTTCTCACCTTCAGTTGGCATCAGAGCTCCGGTTCTGAGTGTGCATTCGCTTAACCGTGACAGATAAAGATCCAGTGAGAAAAATACTCTGTTATTTATTTGGTTGCTAATATGGGTGATATTCCTACATCAAGCAACAAATATGAAGGAGACAGAATCAGCACCAAACCTCCAATGTTTGATGGAGAAAAATTTGATTATTGGAAAGATAGACTTGAAAGTTTTTTCTTGGGGTATGATGCTGATCTCTGGGATTTAGTCATTGATGGATATGAACATCCTACTAAGGATGGCAAAAAGATTGATAGAAAATCAATGACTGAGGAGCAGAAGAAAGAATTCAAGAATCATCACAAAGCCAGAACCATACTTCTTAATGCAATCTCTCATACAGAGTACGAGAAGATTACCAACAGAGACACTGCTCATGATATGTTTGAGTCTCTCAAAATGACTCATGAGGGAAACACTCAGGTGAAAGAAACAAAGGCTCTGGCGCTGATACAGAAGTATGAAGCGTTCAAAATGGAAGAATCTGAGAACATTGAGACTATGTTTTCCAGATTTCAGATTCTAACAGCTGGGTTGAAAGTTCTGGACAAGGGCTACTCAACATCTGATCATGTCAAGAAGATCATCAGAAGTCTTCCTACCAGATGGAGACCTATGGTGACTGCATTAAAGCTGGCCAAGGATCTGAACAAAATCTCATTAGAAGAACTCATCAGTTCTTTGAGAAGTCATGAGATTGAGCTGGAAGAAGATGAACCCCAGAAGAAAGATAAAGGTAAATCCTTAGCTTTTAAATCTAACAAATCTGTTAAAGCTTTGCAGGTAAATGAAGAAAGCTCTGAGGAATCTTCTTCTGAAGAAGAAGATGAACTATCTATGCTGTCCAGAAGGATCAACAAACTCTGGAAGCACAAAGGGAAGAAGTTCAACAACTTCAGAAGATCTGATCAAAAGAGAGAATCTTCTGGACACAGAAGATCTGGCAAGAAAGAGATCACTTGCTTTGAATGTAAAGAACCTGGACACTACAAGAGTGAATGTCCCAAACTTCAAAAGGAAAAACCCAAAAGGAAGTTTGATAAAAAGAAAAAGGTTCTGATGGCTACATGGGATGACTCAGATGAATCTGAATCATCTTCTGAATCTGAGGAAGAATGTGCAAATGTTGCGCTGATGGCCAACACAAATGATCAAGATGAAGGAACGTCATCATCTGAATCTGAGTCAGAATCAGACTCTGACTCTGAAGAGGTATTTTCTGAACTCTCCAGAGCTGAACTTGTTGAAAGTTTATCTGACATGTTGGAAAGCTACAGCAAGATTAAACTCAAATACAAGAAGCTGAAAAGCAATCTTGAATCTGAGATTGATCTTCTGAGAACAGAACTTGTTGAGCAGAAAGAAATAAATTTAAAATTCAAAAATGATTTAGAAACAACTCAACAAGAATCTGATACTGAAACAGAGTCAAGTGAAAATATTTTAGAAAAATATGACTCTAGTTTCAAAAGATTCCTCACTAAAAGCATAGACAGAAGCAAAATGGCTTCTATGATCTATGGTGTTAGTGGGAACAACAGAAGAGGCATTGGATGTGAATCCTCCTCTGGAAGCAATCCAAAGTCTGTTGATAAACTCTTCATCAAGAAGACTCCTCTGTATTCTCATTTTAAGTTTGGTCATCTGAATGATATTAAACATACAAGCTCTGAAAAGAGTACTTATGTGTTTAAGCCAAGGGCTAGCCAGAATAAACACTATGTTGAAAAACAGAAGTTTAGGCAAAACCACAGAACATCTAACCCCAAAGGACCCAAGAAGATCTGGGTACCTAAAAGTCAAATAATACCTGTTGCAGATGTTCTTAGCAGCAAAATCCAGACACCAATCATGGTACCTGGACTCTGGATGCTCACGACATATGACGGGCGAAAGGTCTATGTTCCAAAGCCTGGAACTTAGATCTGGAGGGGACGTGAAATTTGGAGGGAACCAGAAGGGCAAGATCATTGGCTCTGGTACAATAGGTAATGGTAACCTACCCTCTATTTCTAATGTTCTGTTAGTTGAAGGATTGAAACATAATCTATTGTCCATAAGTCAATTAAGTGACAATGGTTATGATATCATCTTTAATCAAAAATGTTGCAAAGCTGTATGTCAAAAGAATGGTTCAATCCTGTTCAGTGGAAAGAGGAAAAACAACATTTACAAAATTAACCTTTCAGAACTCAAAGTTCAAAATGTAAAATGCCTTTTATCTGTGAATGATGAGCAATGGGTCTGGCATAGAAGATTGGGACATATTAATATGAGACGTATATCTCAGATTAATAAACTCAATCTGGTCAGAGGACTCCCTAATCTGAAGTTCAATTCAGATGCTCTGTGTGGCGCATGTCAAAAGGGTAAATTTTCAAAATCTCATTTTAAACCAAAAAATGTTGTTTCCACCTCTAGACCATTGGAATTACTTCATATTGATCTGTTTGGACCAGTGAAAACTGCATCCATCAGAGGCAAGAAGTATGGGTTAGTCATTGTAGATGACTACAGCAGATGGACATGGGTAAAGTTTCTAAAACACAAGGATGAGTCTCATTCTGTGTTCATTGACTTCTGCAATCAAGTCCAGACTGAAAAAGAATGCAAAATTATTAAAGTCAGAAGTGATCATGGTGGCGAATTTGAAAACAAATATTTTGAAAAATATTTTTCTGAAAAAGGAATTGCACATGATTTCTCCTGTCCTAGAACTCCACAACAAAATGGAGTTGTAGAAAGGAAAAATAGAACATTGCAAGAAATGGCCAGAACCATGATCAACGAGACAAATCTGGCAAAATACTTTTGGGCAGAAGCAATAAATACAGCATGTTATATTCAGAACAGAGTGTCTGTAAGACCTCTTCTGGAAAAGACTCCCTATGAATTGTGGAGAAACAGAAAGCCCAACATTGCTTATTTTCATCCATTTGGATGTATTTGTTATATGCTAAACACTAAAGATCATCTAAACAAGTTTGATTCCAAAGCACAGAAGTGTTTCATGCTTGGTTATTCTGAACGCTCTAAAGGCTACAGAGTATTCAATACTGAAACACAGATTGTGGAAGAATCTATTCATGTTAGATTTGATGATAAGCTTGGCTCTGAAAAGCCAAAGCAAGTTGAAAGTTCTGCAGATAGAGAAGTTATTCTCACAGACTCTGAAGGCTCAGAGGCAGACAAGACTGAAGACAAAGACTCTGAAGCAAATCCAGATGCTACGCCTCTAACTTCCCAACTTGACAATCTGCATATTTCTGAAAGACCAACAGTCAAAGGATCTTCTTCCAGAATGAAAGCTTCTCATCCAGAGAATGTGATAATTGGAAAGAAAGATGATCCAATAAGGACAAGAGCATTTCTCAGAACTTCTGAATCTTCCTTCTGTGGCTTAGTGTCAATTATAGAACCAACATCTGTTGATGAGGCTCTGGAAGATAATGAATGGATTTTAGCTATGCAAGAGGAGCTGAATCAATTCACAAGGAATGAAGTCTGGGATCTGGTTCCAAGACCTAAAGGTTTCAATGTCATTGGAACAAAATGGGTTTTCAGAAATAAACTAAATGAAAAAGGAGAAGTTGAAAGGAACAAAGCAAGACTGGTTGCTCAAGGCTACAGTCAACAAGAAGGCATAGACTACACAGAAACATATGCTCCTGTTGCAAGGTTAGAGTCTATACGCTTGCTTATTTCATTTGCTGCACAACATAACATCACTCTTTATCAGATGGATGTTAAAAGTGCTTTTCTTAATGGAATTATAGAAGAGGAAGTGTATGTCCACCAACCTCCTGGTTTTGAAAATGAAAATTTTCCAGATCATGTTTACAAACTGAAAAAATCTCTTTATGGACTAAAACAAGCTCCCAGAGCTTGGTATGAGAGGTTGAGTAATTTTCTTCTGAAGAAAAATTTCATCAGAGGAAAAGTGGATACCACACTATTTTGCAAAACCATTAAGAAAGATTTGTTGATTTGTCAAATTTATGTAGATGATATTATTTTTGGATCAACAAATATTATGCTTGGAAAGGAGTTTGCTAAATGTATGCAGGAAGAATTTGAGATGAGCATGATGGGAGAACTGAGATTCTTTCTGGGAATCCAAGTAAATCAGACTCCAGAGTGCACCTACATACATCAGACCAAGTATGTTAAAGAGCTTCTGAAGAAGTTTAACATGCTGGATAGCAAAATGGCAAAGACTCCAATGCATCCTACAAGCACTCTAGGTAAGGAAGAGGTAAGTAAGAAGGTAGATCAGAAACTCTACAGAGGTATGATAGGATCTCTTCTTTATTTGACTGCTTCTAGACCAGACATTCTGTTTAGTGTTTGTTTATGTGCTAGATTCCAATCAGATCCTAGAGAATCACACTTAACTGCTGTTAAGAGGATTCTAAGGTATCTGAAAGGTACTGCTAATGTTGGTTTGTGTTACAGAAGATCTGACAAATATTCACTAGTTGGATTCTGTGATGCTGACTATGCTGGAGATAGAGTTGAGCGCAAAAGTACTTCTGGAAGCTGTCAGTTTCTTGGAAGTCATCTGATCTCGTGGTACAGCAAGAAGCAACCAACAATTGCACTATCAACCACAGAGGCAGAATACATTGCTGCTGCTGGATGTTCCACTCAGATGCTCTGGATGAAGAGTCAACTAGAAGATTATCAAATCTATGAGAGTAATCTTTCTATCTTCTGTGACAATACTTCAGCTATATGTTTATCCAAAAATCCAATTTTACACTCTAAGGCCAAACATATAGAGATTAAACATCATTTCATCAGAGACTATGTTCAGAAGGGTGTAATAAATTTAGCCTTTGTTGATACAGATCATCAATGGGCAGATATTTTCACAAAACCCCTTGCTGAAGATAGGTTTAAGTTTATTCTGAAAAATATTTGTATGGATTTTTGTCCAGAGTAATATTTCTCAGAGTCAACTTCTCAGATGCTAAGTGTTTAACACTCTGAAGTATTTCATCTGTTTTGCTTGTTTATTTTATCTGTGATTTATTTTTTGTGTGAAACTCTGTACTGACCATCTCAGAGGATCTGAAAGTTGAAAACGTTTCATTTCTTAAGAGTTACAGAATCACATGCAAGCAACCACGTGTCACTCAGAATCTGAAAAGATGGAGTACACCTACTGATTATGACGTTTAAGGTATTGCTTTGAAAATCTCAATCTGTCTTGATTTTCCCCCAAATGTCATATCATAATTAAAAATGATTACTTTTTCATTTAATGCAAACGTGCGTATGTGTCCTATGTGTGTCTGTTGTGTTTCCCATGCGTGCTTTATTTGTCTATATAAACCACTCTCATAACACATTCACACTTTTCACATTCTCAAACACATATGCGTTTTTGCTTGTTGTTCTCTCTCTTTGCAAACCCTAAAAGAACTCAGAAACCTTCATCTTCTTCATCATCATCAACAATGGCATCCACTTCAAAAGCAGTTACTACCAAAGATGCTACCACTGTCATAGAACCAGTACGCACTCTCCTAACTCCTGTTGATTCACTAGAAGTACTATGTGAAAGTTTCGTGGATTTAGAAGATCTTGCTGAAAATGGGTTTGATCTGATTTCTTCAATCAAAGCACAAGGCTGGGACAGTTACTTTGATAGGCTTATGGGTCCTGTGTATCCAAAGTTAGTGAAGGAGTTCTGGATTCATGCATTTGCTACTCCAAAGTTCATTCACTCCTCTGTGCTGGGAAAGAAGATTGTTATCACTGAAAATCTGATCAGGAAACTCATAGGTTTCAAGGCAACTGATGGAGTAACCTCTCTGTCTTCTGCGCGTGAAGACCTGAAAGATGTTTGTCAAGAAATCTGCACTACTGGTGAACCTTGTAAGAAGGTTAAGTTCTTGAAACCCACTTTCAAGATATGGGCTAAGATTTTCATGAACACCATCTTTCACAGACCCTCTTCAAACTCATCTGATTATGTTAATGCTGAACAACTTTACTTCATGTATTGTTTACACCAAGACATTCAGATTGATCTTCCATATCTGTTGTTTAATCATCTGGTGTCTCACGTCAAGGAAACAAGGGAAACAGCCAGAGATAAAACTGGAAAAGTCAGAACATGGATTCCTATGGGAAGACTGATTTCAGATATTCTGATAGAAAACCAACTTGTGGCGCATCTGCAAGAGGCTGGGTTGACAGAAGATCTGAATTTTATCATTGGCTCTGAAATAAATGGTTTAACTCTGAGAAGGATGAAACTGGTTGAAGATTTATCTGAGAAACCAAGGAAAACTAACTCTGAAGAAGTTAGGGGAAGAAGGATTCCTGTTGAGGATTTTCCTTTATTCACCTCAGATGAACCTAGAGAACTTATTGCTGAGTATGTTGCTCGCTGCATAAGAGATGGTGTTGAGATTCCTGCAAATCTTGTGCAGAAGGAAGGCCAAGTTCTTCCTGATTTGACAAGGGAAAGAAGACGTAAGAGAAAAGCTGATAGTGAAGGTCATCAGAAGAAAAGGAAGCATTCAGATGCTGAAAAGAAGAAGAAAAGGAAGAAGCTGAAGAAGGTTCAACAAAATCCTCCTGCAGCAACTTTTGAAGAAATTAGAGATACTCTGAAACAGGTATTTAACACTGATTCTAATCCTGTTCATCATTCTGCTACCCCCACACCATCTGACTCACCCCTTATATTTAAAAGATCTAGACCATCTGAGACTCATACACCACAATCCAAGCGACCAACAGAAATTCCACAACAAACCAACCAACAAACAACACCACAACCACAAAACACTATCCCAGAACATACCATTCCAGAGGATGTTCACCCTGAACACTCTGACCAACCTGAAAATCTCATCAATCCTAATGAGATATTAGATATCACACCTTTAAACCGTTCTATCATTTTATCTTCAACTTCTGAAAAATCTAACCACTCTGATACATCATCTGATGATGAATCATCTGGTTTCATTAATGAATGCTTGAATGATCTCAAACAACCTCGTTCTGAGAGTGTTTGGAAACAACTGTTTAAATCTCCAACTTCTGAACATCCACCTTCTCCACAAAATTCCCCAACTCAAACTCTCACTCCACAACCTCTTGAAATCCAAAACACTCCACAACCAACATCTGAACCACAAACCACCCAACAAACATCTGAACCACAAAACAACCAACCAACATCTGAACATCCATCTTCACAACCTCAACCTTCTGAACCACAAACATCTGAACATCCATCTTCACAACCTCAACCTTCTAAACAAACACCACAAACACAACCAACCCAACCCAGAATCCCTGATGAAGCAGAATTGGGATCAAGTGTTTATACTCTGTTAAAAGATTTTGATAAGGATAATGTCTCAGACTTTGCTGACATTATGGATGTTTGCATGACTACTATGGACAAAGAGGCTGCTAATGCTGTTTGGAAGAAATATCTTTACAGACTGAATAGGGAGGCTTTGAAAATCAGGACTCAATGTCTTAGATTGTCAAAAGTAAGGCTTGCTGCTTATCAAAAACGGATTAAGAGAAACCCTCCTCCTATTCTTCTTCTAGAAGCTCCTCCACCTCCAGAAATTCCTGCACCTGATGTTACTAAGTTTGTTTCAGAATCTGTTGTTCCAGAATCTACTGTTTCAGACTCTACAGATCTTCAGAAGGATGTCAAAGAACTTAAGGATTTTATGGTTGATCAAAAGAAAACAAATGAAGAAATGAAAACTTGGATGGCTAAGCAAGATGAAAATTCAGAAAGGATTACAGCACTGCTGCAACTCATTGCTTCTCAACAAGCCTCATCTGCTAAACCTACTTGATGTTTTGCACAAGTTTTTCATGTTTTGCTTTGTTTTGATTTTCTTCTGATATGTTTTGTTGCTTTTATCTGAGTCTGAATGTTCTCTTGACTTAATGACAATGATCTTTTTGCTTATCTGGATATGTGTTTCTTCTGCATCTCTACTGTCTTTTAAAATTCTTTTTGATTATGACAAAAAGGGGGAGAAACAAAATAGAATCTGATTGTTCAATTCTATAAGCAATTATCTGAACTAAGTCAGACATGTTACTAACATTTTTTTTTGAATCTAACCAGACTCTGACAAATTTATCTAACCAGACTCTGACAAATTTCATTGAAGTTTTTCCTGAGATCTATCTTTTCAGAACCTGATCGAAAATAGCTAAATCTGAGTAGACCAGACTCTGATATCTAACCTTGAGTACTATGATCTAAGAGATAACTCAAGACAGGAAATGGCAAGATAAACAACCAGGTGTTCTGAAGTTGTTCATCTGACATCAAGCTTTAATATGGCATCAAGCTTTGACTCTAGAAGTCAAACATATGTCAACCAGGATATGTCAACCAGGCTTCAATCAGGATCTGAATCTGAAATATAATCAGGCTCTGAATCTGAAATGTACTCAGAAAGGGAAGTATCTAATTCCATTAGAGTATTCATTTCAGGGGGAGATTGTTAATCTCAGGGGGAGTAATTTTAATTCATACTTTTATTGAACAAATTGCTCATGTTTTGTCATCATCAAAAAGGGGGAGATTGTAAGAGCACAGATTGTGTCTTAGTAATACCTCTATGTTTTGATGATAACATTAATGATAATTTGTATACAAGAATTATACTCTCTAAATTTGTTCTAAACTGTTTTCTACAGGCACAAAAGATTTTAATCTTAAAGAGCAAATTTGATGTGAACAATATACTCTGAATGGCTCAAGAGCATCTGAAGATTAGAAGAATCTGAAGTATAAGAGCTTAGTCATCAAGATTCTACACGCTGCATATATTATCAAGAATCTGAATGAAAGAAGACTCTGAGTGAAGAGACTCTGAATGAGAGAAGACTCTGATCTGAGTGAAGACTCTGATCTAAGAGCATGTTACGCTTCAAGCACACAGCTGCACCAGACTCTGATTCATCAACATCTGAAGAACTTCTTAGGCTCTGAAGTTTCCAGAAGATTCTGAAGACTGAAGGCTCTGATATTGATTGTTGATCTGAACTATCTGAAGAATTATTTGAAGAAGATTATTTTAATATATCCGTTGGAATATGCCAGCAAATCTTTCCTTAATTGGGATAGACAAAATTCTCTGCAAGAATATTATTCCTCTGGTACATTCCATATATGGTATAATCACAGCTCAGCAGACAATTGCTACACCCACTATTTGTGCGCCGTCTCTCTGCTGCAATAGTACAAAGGACAGTACTATTTTGATATTGGAAATATCTTCTCTAACGGTAAAATATTCTCTCCAATATTCAAGTGGCTATATAAAGGAAATCATAGCTCATTCTTCAAGTGACTAAGTGTGACGAAATTGACGAACTTATTGCAAGAACTCTCTCACGCTAAAAGCTCTCATATTCTTTGCTGTTCATACATTGTTCTAAACTTAGAGAAATAACACAGTTGTGTTTATAGCTTTCATAGAAGCATTTCTTACTCTTACATTGTATTACATTAATTTGTAAAGGAAGTTTTCCTTAAGAGGATCTAGGTTAGATCAGTAGCTCTTAAGAAGACTAAGAACAGTTGTTCTTAGGTGTTGCTATTTGTAATCAGTTGATTTGAATAGTGGATTAAGTCCTTGTTGAGAAAGGCAAATCACTCTTGAAAAGGGTGGACTGGAGTAGTTGAGTTCAACGAACCAGGATAAAAATACTTGTGTTTTTATCTTTGATTATTTTCTGTCATACTTATTCAACCCCCCCTTCTAAGTATTTTCTCACCTTCAGTTGGCATCAGAGCTCCGGTTCTGAGTGTGCATTCGCTTAACCGTGACAGATAAAGATCCAGTGAGAAAAATACTCTGTTATTTATTTGGTTGCTAATATGGGTGATATTCCTACATCAAGCAACAAATATGAAGGAGACAGAATCAGCACCAAACCTCCAATGTTTGATGGAGAAAAATTTGATTATTGGAAAGATAGACTTGAAAGTTTTTTCTTGGGGTATGATGCTGATCTCTGGGATTTAGTCATTGATGGATATGAACATCCTACTAAGGATGGCAAAAAGATTGATAGAAAATCAATGACTGAGGAGCAGAAGAAAGAATTCAAGAATCATCACAAAGCCAGAACCATACTTCTTAATGCAATCTCTCATACAGAGTACGAGAAGATTACCAACAGAGACACTGCTCATGATATGTTTGAGTCTCTCAAAATGACTCATGAGGGAAACACTCAGGTGAAAGAAACAAAGGCTCTGGCGCTGATACAGAAGTATGAAGCGTTCAAAATGGAAGAATCTGAGAACATTGAGACTATGTTTTCCAGATTTCAGATTCTAACAGCTGGGTTGAAAGTTCTGGACAAGGGCTACTCAACATCTGATCATGTCAAGAAGATCATCAGAAGTCTTCCTACCAGATGGAGACCTATGGTGACTGCATTAAAGCTGGCCAAGGATCTGAACAAAATCTCATTAGAAGAACTCATCAGTTCTTTGAGAAGTCATGAGATTGAGCTGGAGGAAGATGAACCCCAGAAGAAAGATAAAGGTAAATCCTTAGCTTTTAAATCTAACAAATCTGTTAAAGCTTTACAGGTAAATGAAGAAAGCTCTGAGGAATCTTCTTCTGAAGAAGAAGATGAACTATCTATGCTGTCCAGAAGGATCAACAAACTCTGGAAGCACAAAGGGAAGAAGTTCAACAACTTCAGAAGATCTGATCAAAAGAGAGAATCTTCTGGACACAGAAGATCTGGCAAGAAAGAGATCACTTGCTTTGAATGTAAAGAACCTGGACACTACAAGAGTGAATGTCCCAAACTTCAAAAGGAAAAACCCAAAAGGAAGTTTGATAAAAAGAAAAAGGTTCTGATGGCTACATGGGATGACTCAGATGAATCTGAATCATCTTCTGAATCTGAGGAAGAATGTGCAAATGTTGCGCTGATGGCCAACACAAATGATCAAGATGAAGGAACGTCATCATCTGAATCTGAGTCAGAATCAGACTCTGACTCTGAAGAGGTATTTTCTGAACTCTCCAGAGCTGAACTTGTTGAAAGTTTATCTGACATGTTGGAAAGCTACAGCAAGATTAAACTCAAATACAAGAAGCTGAAAAGCAATCTTGAATCTGAGATTGATCTTCTGAGAACAGAACTTGTTGAGCAGAAAGAAATAAATTTAAAATTCAAAAATGATTTAGAAACAACTCAACAAGAATCTGATACTGAAACAGAGTCAAGTGAAAATATTTTAGAAAAATATGACTCTAGTTTCAAAAGATTCCTCACTAAAAGCATAGACAGAAGCAAAATGGCTTCTATGATCTATGGTGTTAGTGGGAACAACAGAAGAGGCATTGGATGTGAATCCTCCTCTGGAAGCAATCCAAAGTCTGTTGATAAACTCTTCATCAAGAAGACTCCTCTGTATTCTCATTTTAAGTTTGGTCATCTGAATGATATTAAACATACAAGCTCTGAAAAGAGTACTTATGTGTTTAAGCCAAGGGCTAGCCAGAATAAACACTATGTTGAAAAACAGAAGTTTAGGCAAAACCACAGAACATCTAACCCCAAAGGACCCAAGAAGATCTGGGTACCTAAAAGTCAAATAATACCTGTTGCAGATGTTCTTAGCAGCAAAATCCAGACACCAATCATGGTACCTGGACTCTGGATGCTCACGACATATGACGGGCGAAAGGTCTATGTTCCAAAGCCTGGAACTTAGATCTGGAGGGGACGTGAAATTTGGAGGGAACCAGAAGGGCAAGATCATTGGCTCTGGTACAATAGGTAATGGTAACCTACCCTCTATTTCTAATGTTCTGTTAGTTGAAGGATTGAAACATAATCTATTGTCCATAAGTCAATTAAGTGACAATGGTTATGATATCATCTTTAATCAAAAATGTTGCAAAGCTGTATGTCAAAAGAATGGTTCAATCCTGTTCAGTGGAAAGAGGAAAAACAACATTTACAAAATTAACCTTTCAGAACTCAAAGTTCAAAATGTAAAATGCCTTTTATCTGTGAATGATGAGCAATGGGTCTGGCATAGAAGATTGGGACATATTAATATGAGACGTATATCTCAGATTAATAAACTCAATCTGGTCAGAGGACTCCCTAATCTGAAGTTCAATTCAGATGCTCTGTGTGGCGCATGTCAAAAGGGTAAATTTTCAAAATCTCATTTTAAACCAAAAAATGTTGTTTCCACCTCTAGACCATTGGAATTACTTCATATTGATCTGTTTGGACCAGTGAAAACTGCATCCATCAGAGGCAAGAAGTATGGGTTAGTCATTGTAGATGACTACAGCAGATGGACATGGGTAAAGTTTCTAAAACACAAGGATGAGTCTCATTCTGTGTTCATTGACTTCTGCAATCAAGTCCAGACTGAAAAAGAATGCAAAATTATTAAAGTCAGAAGTGATCATGGTGGCGAATTTGAAAACAAATATTTTGAAAAATATTTTTCTGAAAAAGGAATTGCACATGATTTCTCCTGTCCTAGAACTCCACAACAAAATGGAGTTGTAGAAAGGAAAAATAGAACATTGCAAGAAATGGCCAGAACCATGATCAACGAGACAAATCTGGCAAAATACTTTTGGGCAGAAGCAATAAATACAACATGTTATATTCAGAACAGAGTGTCTGTAAGACCTCTTCTGGAAAAGACTCCCTATGAATTGTGGAGAAACAGAAAGCCCAACATTGCTTATTTTCATCCATTTGGATGTATTTGTTATATGCTAAACACTAAAGATCATCTAAACAAGTTTGATTCCAAAGCACAGAAGTGTTTCATGCTTGGTTATTCTGAACGCTCTAAAGGCTACAGAGTATTCAATACTGAAACACAGATTGTGGAAGAATCTATTCATGTTAGATTTGATGATAAGCTTGGCTCTGAAAAGCCAAAGCAAGTTGAAAGTTCTGCAGATAGAGAAGTTATTCTCACAGACTCTGAAGGCTCAGAGGCAGACAAGACTGAAGACAAAGACTCTGAAGCAAATCCAGATGCTACGCCTCTAACTTCCCAACTTGACAATCTGCATATTTCTGAAAGACCAACAGTCAAAGGATCTTCTTCCAGAATGAAAGCTTCTCATCCAGAGAATGTGATAATTGGAAAGAAAGATGATCCAATAAGGACAAGAGCATTTCTCAGAACTTCTGAATCTTCCTTCTGTGGCTTAGTGTCAATTATAGAACCAACATCTGTTGATGAGGCTCTGGAAGATAATGAATGGATTTTAGCTATGCAAGAGGAGCTGAATCAATTCACAAGGAATGAAGTCTGGGATCTGGTTCCAAGACCTAAAGGTTTCAATGTCATTGGAACAAAATGGGTTTTCAGAAATAAACTAAATGAAAAAGGAGAAGTTGAAAGGAACAAAGCAAGACTGGTTGCTCAAGGCTACAGTCAACAAGAAGGCATAGACTACACAGAAACATATGCTCCTGTTGCAAGGTTAGAGTCTATACGCTTGCTTATTTCATTTGCTGCACAACATAACATCACTCTTTATCAGATGGATGTTAAAAGTGCTTTTCTTAATGGAATTATAGAAGAGGAAGTGTATGTCCACCAACCTCCTGGTTTTGAAAATGAAAATTTTCCAGATCATGTTTACAAACTGAAAAAATCTCTTTATGGACTAAAACAAGCTCCCAGAGCTTGGTATGAGAGGTTGAGTAATTTTCTTCTGAAGAAAAATTTCATCAGAGGAAAAGTGGATACCACACTATTTTGCAAAACCATTAAGAAAGATTTGTTGATTTGTCAAATTTATGTAGATGATATTATTTTTGGATCAACAAATATTATGCTTGGAAAGGAGTTTGCTAAATGTATGCAGGAAGAATTTGAGATGAGCATGATGGGAGAACTGAGATTCTTTCTGGGAATCCAAGTAAATCAGACTCCAGAGTGCACCTACATACATCAGACCAAGTATGTTAAAGAGCTTCTGAAGAAGTTTAACATGCTGGATAGCAAAATGGCAAAGACTCCAATGCATCCTACAAGCACTCTAGGTAAGGAAGAGGTAAGTAAGAAGGTAGATCAGAAACTCTACAGAGGTATGATAGGATCTCTTCTTTATTTGACTGCTTCTAGACCAGACATTCTGTTTAGTGTTTGTTTATGTGCTAGATTCCAATCAGATCCTAGAGAATCACACTTAACTGCTGTTAAGAGGATTCTAAGGTATCTGAAAGGTACTGCTAATGTTGGTTTGTGTTACAGAAGATCTGACAAATATTCACTAGTTGGATTCTGTGATGCTGACTATGCTGGAGATAGAGTTGAGCGCAAAAGTACTTCTGGAAGCTGTCAGTTTCTTGGAAGTCATCTGATCTCGTGGTACAGCAAGAAGCAACCAACAATTGCACTATCAACCACAGAGGCAGAATACATTGCTGCTGCTGGATGTTCCACTCAGATGCTCTGGATGAAGAGTCAACTAGAAGATTATCAAATCTATGAGAGTAATCTTTCTATCTTCTGTGACAATACTTCAGCTATATGTTTATCCAAAAATCCAATTTTACACTCTAAGGCCAAACATATAGAGATTAAACATCATTTCATCAGAGACTATGTTCAGAAGGGTGTAATAAATTTAGCCTTTGTTGATACAGATCATCAATGGGCAGATATTTTCACAAAACCCCTTGCTGAAGATAGGTTTAAGTTTATTCTGAAAAATATTTGTATGGATTTTTGTCCAGAGTAATATTTCTCAGAGTCAACTTCTCAGATGCTAAGTGTTTAACACTCTGAAGTATTTCATCTGTTTTGCTTGTTTATTTTATCTGTGATTTATTTTTTGTGTGAAACTCTGTACTGACCATCTCAGAGGATCTGAAAGTTGAAAACGTTTCATTTCTTAAGAGTTACAGAATCACATGCAAGCAACCACGTGTCACTCAGAATCTGAAAAGATGGAGTACACCTACTGATTATGACGTTTAAGGTATTGCTTTGAAAATCTCAATCTGTCTTGATTTTCCCCCAAATGTCATATCATAATTAAAAATGATTACTTTTTCATTTAATGCAAACGTGCGTATGTGTCCTATGTGTGTCTGTTGTGTTTCCCATGCGTGCTTTATTTGTCTATATAAACCACTCTCATAACACATTCACACTTTTCACATTCTCAAACACATATGCGTTTTTGCTTGTTGTTCTCTCTCTTTGCAAACCCTAAAAGAACTCAGAAACCTTCATCTTCTTCATCATCATCAACAATGGCATCCACTTCAAAAGCAGTTACTACCAAAGATGCTACCACTGTCATAGAACCAGTACGCACTCTCCTAACTCCTGTTGATTCACTAGAAGTACTATGTGAAAGTTTCGTGGATTTAGAAGATCTTGCTGAAAATGGGTTTGATCTGATTTCTTCAATCAAAGCACAAGGCTGGGACAGTTACTTTGATAGGCTTATGGGTCCTGTGTATCCAAAGTTAGTGAAGGAGTTCTGGATTCATGCATTTGCTACTCCAAAGTTCATTCACTCCTCTGTGCTGGGAAAGAAGATTGTTATCACTGAAAATCTGATCAGGAAACTCATAGGTTTCAAGGCAACTGATGGAGTAACCTCTCTGTCTTCTGCGCGTGAAGACCTGAAAGATGTTTGTCAAGAAATCTGCACTACTGGTGAACCTTGTAAGAAGGTTAAGTTCTTGAAACCCACTTTCAAGATATGGGCTAAGATTTTCATGAACACCATCTTTCACAGACCCTCTTCAAACTCATCTGATTATGTTAATGCTGAACAACTTTACTTCATGTATTGTTTACACCAAGACATTCAGATTGATCTTCCATATCTGTTGTTTAATCATCTGGTGTCTCACGTCAAGGAAACAAGGGAAACAGCCAGAGATAAAACTGGAAAAGTCAGAACATGGATTCCTATGGGAAGACTGATTTCAGATATTCTGATAGAAAACCAACTTGTGGCGCATCTGCAAGAGGCTGGGTTGACAGAAGATCTGAATTTTATCATTGGCTCTGAAATAAATGGTTTAACTCTGAGAAGGATGAAACTGGTTGAAGATTTATCTGAGAAACCAAGGAAAACTAACTCTGAAGAAGTTAGGGGAAGAAGGATTCCTGTTGAGGATTTTCCTTTATTCACCTCAGATGAACCTAGAGAACTTATTGCTGAGTATGTTGCTCGCTGCATAAGAGATGGTGTTGAGATTCCTGCAAATCTTGTGCAGAAGGAAGGCCAAGTTCTTCCTGATTTGACAAGGGAAAGAAGACGTAAGAGAAAAGCTGATAGTGAAGGTCATCAGAAGAAAAGGAAGCATTCAGATGCTGAAAAGAAGAAGAAAAGGAAGAAGCTGAAGAAGGTTCAACAAAATCCTCCTGCAGCAACTTTTGAAGAAATTAGAGATACTCTGAAACAGGTATTTAACACTGATTCTAATCCTGTTCATCATTCTGCTACCCCCACACCATCTGACTCACCCCTTATATTTAAAAGATCTAGACCATCTGAGACTCATACACCACAATCCAAGCGACCAACAGAAATTCCACAACAAACCAACCAACAAACAACACCACAACCACAAAACACTATCCCAGAACATACCATTCCAGAGGATGTTCACCCTGAACACTCTGACCAACCTGAAAATCTCATCAATCCTAATGAGATATTAGATATCACACCTTTAAACCGTTCTATCATTTTATCTTCAACTTCTGAAAAATCTAACCACTCTGATACATCATCTGATGATGAATCATCTGGTTTCATTAATGAATGCTTGAATGATCTCAAACAACCTCGTTCTGAGAGTGTTTGGAAACAACTGTTTAAATCTCCAACTTCTGAACATCCACCTTCTCCACAAAATTCCCCAACTCAAACTCTCACTCCACAACCTCTTGAAATCCAAAACACTCCACAACCAACATCTGAACCACAAACCACCCAACAAACATCTGAACCACAAAACAACCAACCAACATCTGAACATCCATCTTCACAACCTCAACCTTCTGAACCACAAACATCTGAACATCCATCTTCACAACCTCAACCTTCTAAACAAACACCACAAACACAACCAACCCAACCCAGAATCCCTGATGAAGCAGAATTGGGATCAAGTGTTTATACTCTGTTAAAAGATTTTGATAAGGATAATGTCTCAGACTTTGCTGACATTATGGATGTTTGCATGACTACTATGGACAAAGAGGCTGCTAATGCTGTTTGGAAGAAATATCTTTACAGACTGAATAGGGAGGCTTTGAAAATCAGGACTCAATGTCTTAGATTGTCAAAAGTAAGGCTTGCTGCTTATCAAAAACGGATTAAGAGAAACCCTCCTCCTATTCTTCTTCTAGAAGCTCCTCCACCTCCAGAAATTCCTGCACCTGATGTTACTAAGTTTGTTTCAGAATCTGTTGTTCCAGAATCTACTGTTTCAGACTCTACAGATCTTCAGAAGGATGTCAAAGAACTTAAGGATTTTATGGTTGATCAAAAGAAAACAAATGAAGAAATGAAAACTTGGATGGCTAAGCAAGATGAAAATTCAGAAAGGATTACAGCACTGCTGCAACTCATTGCTTCTCAACAAGCCTCATCTGCTAAACCTACTTGATGTTTTGCACAAGTTTTTCATGTTTTGCTTTGTTTTGATTTTCTTCTGATATGTTTTGTTGCTTTTATCTGAGTCTGAATGTTCTCTTGACTTAATGACAATGATCTTTTTGCTTATCTGGATATGTGTTTCTTCTGCATCTCTACTGTCTTTTAAAATTCTTTTTGATTATGACAAAAAGGGGGAGAAACAAAATAGAATCTGATTGTTCAATTCTATAAGCAATTATCTGAACTAAGTCAGACATGTTACTAACATTTTTTTTTGAATCTAACCAGACTCTGACAAATTTATCTAACCAGACTCTGACAAATTTCATTGAAGTTTTTCCTGAGATCTATCTTTTCAGAACCTGATCGAAAATAGCTAAATCTGAGTAGACCAGACTCTGATATCTAACCTTGAGTACTATGACCTAAGAGATAACTCAAGACAGGAAATGGCAAGATAAACAACCAGGTGTTCTGAAGTTGTTCATCTGACATCAAGCTTTAATATGGCATCAAGCTTTGACTCTAGAAGTCAAACATATGTCAACCAGGATATGTCAACCAGGCTTCAATCAGGATCTGAATCTGAAATATAATCAGGCTCTGAATCTGAAATGTACTCAGAAAGGGAAGTATCTAATTCCATTAGAGTATTCATTTCAGGGGGAGATTGTTAATCTCAGGGGGAGTAATTTTAATTCATACTTTTATTGAACAAATTGCTCATGTTTTGTCATCATCAAAAAGGGGGAGATTGTAAGAGCACAGATTGTGTCTTAGTAATACCTCTATGTTTTGATGATAACATTAATGATAATTTGTATACAAGAATTATACTCTCTAAATTTGTTCTAAACTGTTTTCTACAGGCACAAAAGATTTTAATCTTAAAGAGCAAATTTGATGTGAACAATATACTCTGAATGGCTCAAGAGCATCTGAAGATTAGAAGAATCTGAAGTATAAGAGCTTAGTCATCAAGATTCTACACGCTGCATATATTATCAAGAATCTGAATGAAAGAAGACTCTGAGTGAAGAGACTCTGAATGAGAGAAGACTCTGATCTGAGTGAAGACTCTGATCTAAGAGCATGTTACGCTTCAAGCACACAGCTGCACCAGACTCTGATTCATCAACATCTGAAGAACTTCTTAGGCTCTGAAGTTTCCAGAAGATTCTGAAGACTGAAGGCTCTGATATTGATTGTTGATCTGAACTATCTGAAGAATTATTTGAAGAAGATTATTTTAATATATCCGTTGGAATATGCCAGCAAATCTTTCCTTAATTGGGATAGACAAAATTCTCTGCAAGAATATTATTCCTCTGGTACATTCCATATATGGTATAATCACAGCTCAGCAGACAATTGCTACACCCACTATTTGTGCGCCGTCTCTCTGCTGCAATAGTACAAAGGACAGTACTATTTTGATATTGGAAATATCTTCTCTAACGGTAAAATATTCTCTCCAATATTCAAGTGGCTATATAAAGGAAATCATAGCTCATTCTTCAAGTGACTAAGTGTGACGAAATTGACGAACTTATTGCAAGAACTCTCTCACGCTAAAAGCTCTCATATTCTTTGCTGTTCATACATTGTTCTAAACTTAGAGAAATAACACAGTTGTGTTTATAGCTTTCATAGAAGCATTTCTTACTCTTACATTGTATTACATTAATTTGTAAAGGAAGTTTTCCTTAAGAGGATCTAGGTTAGATCAGTAGCTCTTAAGAAGACTAAGAACAGTTGTTCTTAGGTGTTGCTATTTGTAATCAGTTGATTTGAATAGTGGATTAAGTCCTTGTTGAGAAAGGCAAATCACTCTTGAAAAGGGTGGACTGGAGTAGTTGAGTTCAACGAACCAGGATAAAAATACTTGTGTTTTTATCTTTGATTATTTTCTGTCATACTTATTCAACCTCCCTTCTAAGTATTTTCTCACCTTCATATTGTACTCTGTGGGTACGTTAGCACGAGGGTGAGGAAGTCTTGTCAAACATCAAAATCTTAAAAAAAAATTCTCTTCTCATCTCCTCAATCTTTTGAAAACAATACCTTTTAAGTCAAACATAGACTTTCAAGAGGTTCTTGTAGAGTACTATAGATGTTTTGGGTGCTAACACCTTCCCATTGCATAAGCAACCCCTTTACTCTTTGTCTCTCTTTTTTTATTAGTTTTGTTTTAAAACTTCTATGGGTTTTGTTTGTTCTTTTTACCATTCCTTTGGAAAAATAAAAGTGTGGTGGTGACTCTTGTTTTATGAGTTAAGTTAATCGATAGCTGAATCTCAATTTTCCCCGCTACACATGGTAGAACCTGTCTCCAACCAAACCTTCGACAACCCAAATTGATAAGCAATGTCAATGACTATAATAACACCTAAGAGCTCAGCCTGAAAAGAAGAGTTGCCCCCGCCATATCAACAAAAACATACACAAAATTACCATTTGAATCCTTGAACAACCCTTCACATGAAGAAAATGTATACTAGTAAAAAACATACAGGTGTGCATATTCCCTTTGCAAGGGCATGCATATTTAGAGGCCTTAATATGTTTATAACACGATATGGTGGTTAGGGCTTGCCCATAACGGCGAAAAGCCCTATACAGTGGTGTTTTTAGGTAATTTAGGAGACCTGCTTACGTAAGGTGATAGGATTTGATGATAATCGATGATGACTAGTAGCAAGTGTATAGTTACATATAGTCGTGTGTGTTGCACCCCAAAATTTGCCTAACCTTTTCTCACTTGGTTTATGTTTCATTGCATTAGCATTGCATTATTCTAGCATTTGCATAGCATATCATTATTCATTTAGCAGGGGATCAAGTGTGGTTTATACCAAGAGGAGCCTATCTAGAGGTCTTGTTCATGCTTGAGAAGTCACCAAAGTCATCAGGAAGAGGGTTGTGTTCTTGAGAAGTTAGATGCTTGTATAGGGTTCATCTCCTAACCAGAGGACCAATTGAAGACCATCAGTGGATTGTGAAGCCTTGATCATGGATAGAGTGTGTATAGAGCTCATTGAAGTGCCTTGAGGGTCATGAGAGAGCTCAGTTAAGTCATTATGCCAAGGGTGAAGAGCCACAGTTGAAGGTGTTGCAATTAGGGTTTTCATCTGAGTAACCTTAAGTCAACTGTGCAATTGAAGAGGATCAAAGCTCAATTCTAAGTCTTTGTGATCATGGAAAGTTGTGTTGAGATGCATGAGTTGTTATTCCAAGATCAATCCAAGAAGAATTCAAAGTGTGAGGAGTTGCTAAACTAGGGTTCTCAGGGTAAAATCCCCTATTTAATGCCTAACTTCAAGACCACTTATCTCAAGATACAAGTTTCATATCAACTTTTGGCCAACATGAAACATGTAGATCGTGATCTTAGCTTTATTTTTAGTATTAGAAGTCCTCCATTGGATTTATAGAACTCAAGTTATGATCCAGACAAGTTACAGGTCATCAGATGATTGTGAAATTTGTCTGCAAAAGTCAACCAACTTCCAAGGATCTTTTGACCTAGAAGGGTGTTTCTCCTCAATTTTTGGTCAGCATGAAAGTTGTAGGTCTTGATTTTAGCTTTCCAAATTGTACTAGAAGTCTTCCATCTGATTTGTAGAACTCAAGTTATGAGGTTTACAAGTTAGGCGTATTTTGGGAAAGTGAGATTATAGGTCATTTGGCATTATAGGTCATTTTCACTACCTTGCACACTTCAAATGAAGTTTTGTCCAACACAAAACTTGCTCAAAATGGAATTTCTAGGTCAACCATGTATCAAGGATATATTTATTTGTCTTAGGGTGAGACTTGGTTTGAAAAAATTTGACAAAAGGGGAATTTAAAGGCATTTATGTGAAAAAACTCAAATTAATTCATGTGTGTTCAAATAAGACCAAATGAGTGCTCATTTTAATCAAAAACATCATTTGGAGCACAATGGTAATATTAGAAATTTCATTTGAGGCCTAATTCATGACATTTCACTTTGTTACTTCTTAAATAAGTAACACATCAAAGGTTGGCCTTATGATGGAATTAAGCTCTCAATTTGATCCCAACACTCTCCACAGTCAATAAGGATTGCAATTGAAGCTTCTTGGAGAAGTTTTAAGCTCAAACTCGTGTACCCCATAGTTGGAATTTTGAAGAAGAAGTGAAAATTGGATCTCACTGATTGAGCCTCCAATGGGCCTCCAAATCACCCAAACTCATTCTATATAAGTTCAAAAATCAGTTAGGATCAAGGTTGGTGATTGTTTCGTGCCAGAGCCAGAGAGTGCAGAGTGAATTTTCAAGCTCCAAGTGAAAATCGTGTTTTCAGATTAGGTGCATTTCAAAGCAAATTGTGGTTTCTAGAAGCTTTATCATTCATCAAGGAAGGAATCTGCATCATCTGGAGGCTTGAATCACAGTGGAAGTGCTCCAATTTGAAGCTACAAACCAGGTATGCAACTTTCAAAATTGTTGTAGATTCATGATGATTTAGCATGTTTTAGCATGAGGTTAAGGTTTAGGAGAGATTATAGATGGATTCTGGATCAAAATTGTGGAGTTTAGAGACAATTCTAGGTGTGAGCAATTTTCTGTTGAGACTTATAACTGCTTGATCTTTGAGAGTTAGCTTGATCTAGATAACTTATGTTGATCTATGAAGTGTAAGGAGAAGATCTATGGCTTTGGATTGAGGTTTGGTGATGATCAAGAACATGATGCATTTTCTGTTTGCTATCGTGTTTTAAAATGTGTGAGGATTTAGGAGAAACGGAGGTGATATTTGGAGTCAACATGAAAATTTGAGTGGAACTATGTAGATTTTATTAAGGATTGATGACCTGTAAATTGTGGCTCGCCGGAGAAGACGGTGGCTCAGCCACCGGAGCCACCGTTTGGTTCACCTGAGATTATTCCCTCCATTTCCAGTTCAAACGAGGAAGATGAGCTCCCCACCCTTGGATGAAGTTGAAACGAAGACTTTGTAATCAGATCCAACGATCATGACTTGTTCTGAGTTTAGACCTTTGACCCCCCAAAAACGTTGCGTTTCATTTATTAGGTGGCAGCACGTGGTCCCTTAGATGTGAATACCAAGTCATGGATCCAACGCTCCTCTTATTTTCCTGGCTTTTATTTGTTTTTTAATTCATTTTCTTTTTACTTTAATTACTTTATTCATTTTTAATTCATAGTAAATCCAATTTTGGTCAGAAAAATAAAATAAAAATATGAGGATAATCTAGATTTAATTTCTGATTTTCTGGTGCTGTTACATTTTATTTTCATGCAATTTTCAATTTAATTTGATTTTTTGCATTTTTGTTTAATTCTTTAATTTTGGCTTATTTCTTCATTTTCTTGCTGTTACCTAATACATGTAGGTTCCCTTAGAAAATTTTATAGGATTTTAGGAGATGATTTAGTATTTTTCGTAGATTTAATACTTAGGCTAGTTTTAAGATGCTTTCAACATAGCACTTGCACTAGTTGAACCCCAATGGTGAACCATAACATACGATAAAATTTCCATCCCTTTTGGTTAGTGTTGTAGACATATAGAGGCTTCTGTTTGATTGATGGTGGTGTTTGGTTTTGGTGTTTAGACCTTCTTTTAGTAGCTTTCTTGTAGCTTAATCAATTAGGGTTTAGGAAGAACTTAGTTTGATTTCTCTTTCTTCAAATAAACATGGATTGCCTTGATTGCTTTCCATTCTCATCCTATGATTCAAGGTCCCTATGTAGAAGCCTCATCTTTCCTTTGGAAGGATGTGTGGCATTTCACAAGAGGTAGAACCTTTGAGGATGCCTATCTCAGATGTATGGTTGAGTGCCATGATGGGTTCCCTTGGTTTCCATCATGCTTCCCATCATCAAACAATAATCTAGATGTTAACTCTCTTCTCTCTTGTTGAAGCTTGAAGATGGAGCTTTCATTTCCTCCTCTTGGAGATGGCTTGGACTTGAAGTTGTTTGCAGACTGTTTGTTTGTTTTGCTGTTAGATTGCTTTGCTGTTGAGCTGCTTGTTTGCTATTTTGTCTGTTGTATTTTCTGATTGCTTGACTGTTGCTTATGTGTCTGTTTGGTGTGTTGCATTAGACTAGGTCTCATGTAGATGATTCTAGGCCTAAGAGCATCCTAAAGGGTGAGCTTTCTTCCCCTTGCTTGTCTGCATTAGAGGTTGAGTCTGTCTCCCTCTGCTTGACTGTTATTACTTGGCTTTGCTTGCTGGCTTAAGGTTGAGTCTATCTCCCTTGCCTGTGCTTTGTGTGTTGCCTCTGGCTTGTTTGTTTTAGAAGTTGAGCTTGGCTCCTTCTGCTTGTATTGTTGCATTGCATGCATTTTACTTACAGTCATTTCTTTACAGTTATTTCTTTTGTTGTTGCTTTCCCTTTGCCATGTTCCCCTAGGAACTCTGACTTCTCTTGTTCAAGAGAAGTTATGACAGATATTAGGGTTCTAACCATGCATGATAACATTAGGTATTTCCTCCTAACCTCAATCATAGGATCAACTTTGCATGACAACTTTAGGATTGGATCAGTTCCCCTTTAGTGCATCCTTTCTCTTCTCATCTTCAAACAAATCAAAATACAGTAATAAAGGTTAATTGATGTCCTACGCTACGAGCCTTAAGCTACTTGAGAAAGGGTTGTTGGAGAGTTTCTTTTCAACAGTCTGGATGTTTAGTATGGCACCCTTTGGGTGACATGCGACGCATTCACTCTCAGGTCATAGTCTCTAGTGCGATATTAGTCGCAAACATCCATAAAAGATACGTCTTCTAAAAAAACAGAAAACAAAGATCAAACTCTTTTTGTCCTCTTGGACCTTTAATCCCTGGAAACCCTTTTCAAAAGGAGAGTTCTGTTAACTCCCGGTTCTACCGCAAACGGAAAACGCCTAAGTCTCCGTCGAGCGAGCTGCATACACCAAACTGCTGGAACCGTCTGTTAACCCTACTCGGATAAAAAAGACAAACTTGTGTCTCTCCTTGTCCCGAACTATGTTTGCTCTGATCTTTCATGCCGTGTGAAAGTACGTAGGCACGAGATGCGATATCTCGGCGAGAAACCTTCCCCCGTAGCCCGTAGTTAGGCGAACTACGTTGACTCTGATTTCTCGTTCCAGACGGGAATACGTAGGCATAGAACTGTTGTGTTCTGCCGAGTCATTTTCTTTTCTTTTTAGACCAGACCTTTTAGCATAGATAGATATAATTAACCCGTCAGATAAACACAACAAGCGTGGATCCCATCGAGTACGATGGACGTGAGGGGTGCTAATACCTTCCCCTTGCGTAACCGACTCCCGAATCCAGACTTGGTTGCAATGACCTTGTCTTATACCTTTTTGTCAGGTTTTTTCCGATCGTTTCCTTTCCCTTTCTGTGGGATAAATAACGAAAGGTGGCGACTCTCCTATTTTGTCGGCACCTTATTTTCGCGGTAGCGACAACGTGTTAAGATTGTAGTGAGTGTTGTGCTATCTAGGGTGAAAAGAATGTATCATTCAGAGTCTCTCCATTAGGATCTGACCCTTTCTCCCTTTGAGGGGAAATATATTTATAAAGGCCTCTAAGTCCTAGGGTTTTCTTGGAAAGGGTTACCGCCCACTCAACCAACAGTGGTCAGTTGAATCTCTATTTCCAAGAGAGTCATGGGTTAGTTAATGACTTTGACTTTCTATATGCCCAAGAAGAGTCTTATTTCACATTTTCCACATAAGGGATATGAGAAACCACAGAGCAAGGAAAAACCTCACTTTGGGAGGCATTTATGTTGCCTTCTCTAAGGTAGTCTAAGGACATTGTTCTAGGAGAGGCCTTTTACAAATATAATACTATATAGCACGAGTCTTTTGATAGAAGACAAAGTGTTTTCATTCATGGGAGTATCCCGAGGAACGATACTTCCTCTCGTGAGGTGTTATCTACCCTGGGGAATCCATATAGCAATGTGTAATCGAGCTGAAGAGACACTAAGTCTCTTAGGCGAGGGTCTAGTTAGCATGAAAAAGCTAAGTCTTTCGGGGAAGAATTGTATGTAGCTCAGTTGCTAAAAATATAAGTATCCCAAGTGAAACATTCAAATTACTTGGGTGGGACTTCTATCAAACCCTAAGGCAAGACTTGTCATCAAGTCTCTTAGACTGGATGTCTTTCACACCTCTTAGGCGTAATTCTTGAGTACTAGTCTTGCATGAGAAGGCACTTAGTCCTTTAGGCGAAAGTATAATTATCTTGGGGAATCTAAATCCCTCAGGAAGAATTGTAAATAGCCCAACTAGTAAATGATATACTGTTTACCTCTTGTGGCAATTAACCATTGATGCAGAATCCATGGAATTATCACAAGCACTGAACAAAAAACAATGCTTATGCTCAATTCACACGAACATAGTGCCTTTCATTTTAGAGAGAGAGAGAGAGAGAGAGAGAGAGAGAGAGAGAGAGAGAGAGAGAGAGAGAGAGAGAGAGAGAGAGAGAGAGAGAGAGAGAGAGAGAGAGAACCACTCATGTCAACTGCAAGCTAAATAAACCCACTTAGCACACAGTACCTTACAACATATTGTATTTCACTTAAGTCCATTGTATCTTATGGTGTTGCGTGTTCTACTTAAGTACATTATGTCTTAGGGTGTTCCTTATTTCACTTAAATACATCACACCTTACAATGTTCCATTTTTCATTTAAGTACAATATACCTTATGGTGTACCACGTCTCACTAATTAACGCTAGTGCATCACAAGATCACACAATCAAATATGCTTCACTTATTTATTCTCTCTCATCAATAAGTACTTATGTATGTGACCCTACAGGTTCTTGTAACATTGATAATTATATTGAATTACACATTTAATATAGTAAATAATGAGCGATATCTAGTAACACATCATTGTTACTCAAGTCACAAAAATTCCATGTGATATGAAAAAACCTTTATGTGATAATTTTATATGTACAATTACCCTTTATCCCTTATGTTTATATTGGACACAAGGCATTGACTGTGTCACCTTTTCTAGTTTAATATTGGACCCTTAAATATTTATTTTGCTACGTAGGATGGGAAAATTCCATCTAGATCACTCAAGTCCTTCAACATCATTTATGGAGTACCCGTCAACCATATTTATGGTTATTGTGTTATAGACAATGTTTAATTGACAATAAAATACTCAACTCCATATCTAAGGTCCATAATGGCTTCAGATCAAAGGGTTATATACACCAATATCACCATGCAAATAACGTATGACACTTGCATAATATTCTATGTAGTATTCTCATAACGGATCAATCTAATATAAATATTACTCTTAATATCCACACCTATGTGAAGACTTGGTAACTCTTTATCCATGATCCATGATATGTGATCATCAATCTATCTACATAATAGTCTTAATACTGTAATGTTATCCTACTTCACAATAAAGCTCGACTACAAATAATTTAAGAATAATGTCTTTATGTTTAATGAAATATAATGATTAAGTCACACTTAATGTTTCATTTAATAAACTAGCTATCCTAAGGAATTTATTATTTTGGAAAAACAAACATAACATAAAAATGTCTTATTATTAATTGATAATTTGATATAAGTATCGATTTCTAATAAAATTATTGACCTATATGGCTTACACAAAAAATCTCCCACTAGTACTAGAGCCAATCATGCATACACCTAATACCCATAGATCTAGTACGAACGTCATGCTTCTGTTGTACAAAAGGCTTTGATAGTGGGTCAGCGACATTGTCAAGTGTTGGTACTTTGCATATCTTCACATCTCCTTTATTTAGTATATATTACATGAGGTGATATCGCCTAGGTATGTTCTTGGATCTTTGGTGAAATTTAGACTCTTTAGCTTGTATGATGACACCATTGATATCACAATAGAGATTAATGGGATCCACAATGCTAGAGACTATGCCAAGTTCACTAATGAACTTCTTGATCTAACAGTTTCCTTTGTTGCATTTAAGGTGGCAACATACCCGACCTCAGTTGTAGAATCAATAATTGTATCATGCTTTGAATTTTTGCAGCTCGTAATGATATTTAAGCAAAATACATTACCATATTTCTATTTAAAGTCATATTTGCTTGCCGTGAAGCTATCACTGCTGTATCCAATTACAACGAGCTCTTTTTGACCTCCATATATCAAGAATGGTTCCTTATTCCTTCTCAAGAACTTAAGGATATTCTTGACATCAACCTAATTAGCATCATCGGGATCATTAGTTCCTACTCATTACACTTAAAGGATACGAGACATCTGGTCAAATACATAACATGACATACATGATAAATCCTATTGTAGATGCATGTGAGGTCTTATTCATGAGATCCATTTCTTCCATGGTTTAGGGAATTGTGTTTTTGATAGACATAAACCATGTTGCATAAGAATGAATCCTTTTTTGGAATCATGCATATTAAAGTGTCTCAACATTTTGTCTATGTATGTACTCTTACTTAGGCCAATCATCTTTTCTGATCTATCTCTACATATCCCGATTCTCAATTTATAGGATGTTTCACCCAAGTCCTTTATGAAAAAGCATTTCCTTAGTCATGTTTTCACTTGCTGCAAGGTAGGTACATCCTTTTCAACGAGTAATATGTCATCTACATATAATATCATATAGATGATCATGCTCTCACTAACCTTATTATAGACACAAAGCTTATCTTTTTTTTAACGAATCCATATTGTTTTACTATTTTGTCAAAACGAAGATTCTAGTTTCTAGAAGTTTGCTATAGATTGATTGTTTTAATTTGCATATCTTTTTGGCTTCTCCTGGCATGTAAAATCCTCTAGGTTGTGTCATATACACATCCTTGATATTCTCATTAAGGAAAAAAATATTGACATCTATCTCCCATATTTCAGAATCATTATATGCAACAATCATAAGTAAAATTCGAACATATTTGAGCAATTGAAATTGATGAAAAGGTTTCATCATAATGTACACCATGAATTTGCTTATAGCCCTTAGTAACCAGTCATGCCTTATAATTATGTATCATATCATCCATGCCAGTATTTGTTTTGAAGCCCCACTTGCATCCTATAAGTTTAACTTCTACAAGAGGCTCTACCATGGTCTAAACCTGGTTGTGTACATGGAATCCATTTTATATTTTATGGCCTCTAGCCACTTCTCAGACTCAGGACCACTGATGGTCTTTTGGCAGGTCACATGCTCATCTTGATACATGAGTAATACATCATATTGACCAGTTACGAGATGTCCATATCTCTCATGTTGGTGATGTATCATGTTTGACCTACGTTGGTATTGTGCTACTTGAACAGGTTGCTCTTCTACGCCTTCTTGTGTTTTTTGCTCATGTTCTCCCATAGGCGTGTCACTATTTTATGATTCTTGAATTTCTTCAAACTCCACTTTTCTACCACTTATTCCTTTTGAAATAAAATTCTTTTCTAGGAATACTCTAGTTCGAACGAAAAACATTTTGCTATCAAAAGAACTGTATAAGGAATGCCATCTTTTTTCTTTAGAATACCCCTACAAGGAAGCATTTATTATATTTGGGCTCAAGTTTAGTTGAAATTTTCCGTTTCACATAAACTTCGCAACCCTAAATCTTCATGTAAGACATATGTGATATCTTACCACTCTATATCTCATATGGTATCTTCTCAGTTGTTTTGGATGGAACATGGTTAAATGTGAAGTTGGTGTCAATAGAGCAAGTATCCAAAAAGAGTTTTGGAAGATCAACGTGACTCATCATGGATCAGACCTTGTATAACAAGGTTCAGTTTTTCTCTCTCGAATATACCATTCCATTGTGGTGTTTCAGGAAGAGTATGTTGGAAAAAAATCTCACACTCTTTCAGATGGTCATCAAATTCTAAGTTTTAAAAAGCCATTTAGTCTTAAACTTATTTTTGCCTTTGAAAAATCGTTGTCATCCTCAGTTCAAGTTTTGCATACATATTTTTTAGTACAACATCGCTTTTATGTATGTCTAGTTAAAATCATGGATAGGTGGCTTGCCATGATGATCTATGAAACTCGATTAACCCCTTAAAAATTGCTTATATAGAGGGAAAATTGGACGAAGGCTTCTTGTTATAGAGAAAACACTATGTTAAAAATCCTCAATAAAAAAAAGTGCAGTCCTAAAAGCCCCAATCTCTTCTAAACCTACACTAGTTGAGATGTCTCTATGAAACACCACTAATATTTGAGAACACCAAGTAGATGAACATGACAAAATTTTGTTGATCACATCATTTTAAACAATATAACTAATATTTGTCAATAAGTTTTGAATTTGTAAATTTGTTCGACACAAGAATAATTATACAAACTATTTTAATTTTAATCATTTTACCACACTTTCTTTATCTTACTTATTTTTAATTCAAATTTAGTGTAGTAGCTCATCACTAAAAACATCATGACCCTATTTGAATTAGTTAATGACTTAATAAAAAGAAAGTACTATTGAAAACTATTAACAAAACGAGTGAGACGCAAGTTCCTAGTGATTGTAAAATATTGTGACTAAAATCTAAAGATGAATTATCAATCACAAAAAACAAGAAGCACTCAGTTAGATATGGTACTATCAAATTAAAAATTGCACCAAAACTAAATAAACAACAAATATTATACATGCAGAACCAATAATGCAACATGCTTTACATTCCATTATTTTCTTTAATCGATTCCATCATAATTAATTTGTTATCTTTGCTTCAATAACCATGTTAAGAATAAACATAGAAGGCAAACATACAACTAGAGTCAGTATAGATACACTTAAAAAAAACTAAATCCATTGCTGGCAAAAAGGCCTATAAAAATTTGGAACTAACAGAACAAATGATTAAGCTACTAAAATCAATTAATAATAAGTACGTTATTGCTTCAGACTTGAAAAAAAGACCATAATTATTTGCATTTTTCTGCGCTTTACAAACAAGAATATGCGTTTTAATTTTCAAGACCAATTTTGGATTATTAATATATATATATATATTAAGTTTCAATATTCAAATAAATGGGGATGTAGCTCAAATGGTAGAGCGCTCGCTTTGCATGCGAGAGGTACAGGGTTCGATCCCCTGCATCTCCAAAATTCTTATTTTTTATAAATCTTTGGAAAAAAATCTGATTATTAATCATTTCGTACGTGTGGAATTAAAGAAGAATAAACTGGAGAATGGATTTAAATTAATGTAGGCCCAAAGTGTCATTTTTTATGAGTTGGGTTTATTGACAAAAAAGCTTGCTAATTATTTGTTTTTCTAATTGACCCACCAAAAAAAAGTTGCTTCATAGAGAATTGTTGTTTTTCTCAATTATCAATTCCTTCATTTTATCTCTCATAAAAGAAAGTCAAATATATATTTTTATGTGTATTTTTTTATCCAATAAATTCGCACCTTTAAAAGATAAATAATTGCATTGAAATGAATTTTTTAATGAGTTCCAAACATAAATATTTGATTTTTTGTATCAAATAAAATCAATATGTTTACTTTTTTTATTACTTTTATTAGATGAATTTAATGGTTATGTTCAATAGAAATTTATTATTCAACCCTGTAATATCATTAACCTAAAAATTACCAATTGATTTAACTAGATGATGATTAGTTAATAATATAAAATTAATTTATATATTTATTACATATCCGATTTTCTCTTTTTAGATATACAGAAACATAGCATTTAAGATTTAATTTTGTTTATTGCTTTATTACAATGAAAAATAGTATAAGTAACACTTTTTTCATAAAAAAAGTAAAATATTTTAATGAGTTTTTTCTATCTGGTCAAATAATCTAGTAGGAATAGTTCTTTTTTTCTTCTTTTACAGAAATATAATTTGGTATATAATTTTAATAGGAAAAAAAGCGTGATGCACTATGTAAATGTTTTTTATATTTATCAATTTATGACGACGATATAACCCACTAAATTATATTAAAAATTTTAAAATAATTATATAATATAATAAAATGATATATTCCTATTGAATGACAGTGTAACATAATTTTATATTATCATTACATAACAATTAAATTCATTTTACTATGACAGAAAAAAATAAAATTGTAAGTATTTTGACATTTAATTACTTAATGTATTTCGCCATTAATTTATTTAGAACATAAAAATTAATTAATATTAAAATTTTAATAAATATCTGCAACTTAAAACTTATAAAAAATAACTATTTTTATCATTAAAGTGAACATTCTTAAATTTGTTCAGGTATTATCTCCTGGTATCAATCAATGACGATGATACAACCCACTAAATTATATTGAAAATTTTAAAATAATCATATAATATAACAAAATGATATATTCTTATTGAATGACATTGTAAAATAATTTTATATTATCACTGCATAACAATTAAATCCATTTTCCTATGACAAAACAAAATAAAATTGTAAGTATTTTGACATTTAATTACTTAATGTATTTCGCCATTAATTTACTTAGAACATAAAAATTAATTAATATTAAAATTTTAATTAATTATCTGCAACTTAAAACTTATAAAAAATAACTATTTTTATCATTAAAGTGAACATTCTTAAATTTGATTAGGTATTATCTCCTGGTATCAATCAATGACGACGATACAACCCACTAAATTATATTGAAAATTTTAAAATAATTATATAACAAAATGATATATTCCTATTGAATGACAGTGTAAAATAATTTTATATTATCACTGCGTAACAATTAAATCCATTTTGCTATGACAGAACAAAATAAAATTGTAAGTATTTTGACATTTGATTACTTAATGTATTTCGCCATAATTTATTTAGAAGATAAAAATTAATTAATATTAAAATTTTAATTAATTATCTGCAACTTAAAACTTATAAAAAAATAACTATTTTTATCATTAAAGTGAACATTCTTAAATTTGTTCAGGTATGAAAAAGTTTAGGTGAATTAGATTTAGAGACTCATCAAAGTCAAGAGTGGTTTTAATGCTCAATGAGAGTTTATAAAGACACTTACAAATTATCCATTAAGGATATTTTTATATAAGTGACAAAAGTTAAATTCACGATCTCTTAGTGTGTAAGTCAACTCTATCAATTAGGTCAACTTTCCTTAGTTGTTTATGTATGTTCGCGTCCAATCATTCGAGGTCATGTTGTTATTTTATATTAATTCTTTTAAATAAATTTAAATTTAAAATAGGAGAATCATAATCAAGTCATATTTGTTTATTTTAATTAATCTACTTTTATTACTTATTAGAAAAGAGAATTGATGAGACATCGAAGAGGTGGACCCTGAATGTATTAATCCTCTCAAAAAGAAAAAAACTTTATATTAAAATCCATTTGATAAATCGAGGTGGACAATAAGGAGAAAAGGAACAAACTTTTTTGTGATGAGGGACCTCCTTGTGAAGTTTATTATTTTTTATTAAGTTGAGCTGTTTTTTTGTAATTGACACATGTTGTTTTATTTAGCAAATACTTTTGGTTGTCTTGACATAATATCTTTACTAAATAGAGGAGGAAAGTTTACACTTTTCCCATCTATTGTACCGAAGGCATAACCCAAAATTATTGTCTCAGAGACTGCGTAGGGGTAGTGGCCCCTTAAAAGTGTCCTGTAATACCATAAATTTCCTCCGTAATACTTTTAAATAAAACATCAGAGTAATTAACTCGAACATACGCAACTTAAGATGTTACGTCATGAAAACACTTAGTAATTAACACTTATATTTTTTGTAAAATCATGAAAACATGAACATCTATGAATGTTACTTTTATTGCAGCAAAATAATAAAAATCATTTATCTTAGAATCACGTAATTCATCAAACAACAACTAAACATGATAAGGGAGATGTCCACAAATCTCAAACAAATATAATTATTAAAACGCGTTCCCACGACTCCCTAGTATTACAATCAGAGCAAATGCCAAACTATAAAGAAAAGGTAAGGAGACTCCATCTTCGACTCACATCTAGTCCTACTGCGGAGTATCTGCACATTACCCATGTCGAGAAAATATTCAAACAGAAGGGGTGAAATACCATGATATTATAATGGAAAACATTTTAAACAGTATGCATTAGGTTAACACAACAACAATTCAACTAAATATCTCACATTAATCAACCAACAATATCATCACCTATTATTCACCAACCAACAGGAAATCACATGATAACAAATCGATTAATCACACAACACCACATATTTAGCAACATAGAAACATAAATAATATCTAATGAAATGAGATGACACATGAATCAATACTTATGCATGTGGTACCAATTTTCGTGAACACTCAGGTTCATCATTCTGATCCCCACCTCCTAGGATCAAAACCACTCACTAATCCATCACCTCTGAGTTAGCTATGGGTCCAATCCACAAAACGGGATTTTAGGCTCACCCACAATAGACCATTTTCTATAAATGTATGCAATGCAACTATTTATGCATACAACAACGACAACATCATCGTGCACAATAATCCACCACCATAGTTATTGTACACCTCCCAAATTGGCCAATAAGCATAAAAATATATTTTATACAGTATGGATATATATATATATATATATATATATATATATATATATATATATATATATATATATATATATATATATATATATATATATATATATATATATATATATATATATATATATATATATATATATATATATATATATATATATATATATATATATATATATATATATATATATATATATATATATATATATATATATATATATATATATATATATATATATATATATATATATATATATATATATATATATATATATATTGATGGGCTAAAGACGTGTCTACTTATGCGTCTAGCGGTATCTTACTGCAAGTGCACAGCCTATCGAAGTAATATTTAAGATTATCGATCCACAGGGATTCTATGGTTACTTAGTGCTAGATGAACTTCTAGTTTAGCTAAGGTTAATGATTGTCACGATTTTTGTTGGTCTTTAAGACTGTTAAAGGCGGAATTAAGTTTAAGTTTAAATAAAGTAATATTAAGGCGGTCGGTATGTAATTATACTAACTTAGGTGGGTCAATCTAACCTAGGCTTATAAAGGTGTTCACTTAATCTATTCGATAGAGATTACCAGTTTAAATACCCTCAACTCACACTCTCGTGGTCTTATATCAGATCTTATCCCTAAAGCCCTATGCCTGCTCTCGCTAGCCCATAAGTGTTTAGAGGTAATTTTTGGAAACTTAGTAATTCTAATTTATCTTAAAGCGCTCTCGCTGTGTTTAATTTAAATGCCTAACTTTAGCTATCTGGTTAAAATCTCACACTCTCGTGGTCTTGACCTAACCTAATACTCTTTTCTTACTCTCGTAACGAAAAGATCTATTTCAATTAAAAAGTATCAGCCAGAATGTTAAGTGATTAATTATGTTCAGCCTATGGTTATATTTACCGGTTAAGTTTGTTATAACTACATACCGCCCTAAGGTGTTTAGCTACTCATCGACGTTGAGCCAGACAGAGAATTAAATAATAACTTACTCATGGCAGAAAAATAAATAAACATTATAATTAAATTAAATTGCAATATAATGAAAAACCTGGTTAACAAATATTCGAGCAGACTCCTTCTTCCACAGACCGGAAAGCTTGGAGTGGGCGGAAATTAAAATTAAACGAATGCTGAAGGTTTAGAAACAACTAAATGTATAACAATTCCCTGGTGTTGGAAATTGTTATAGGGTTGGTTTGGATACAAATAAAAACGAAACAGAAAACTAAAATTAATGCAGGAATGTAAATGCTGGTTCGTAAGGCAGTTTGGCAGAGCTTCCGCGGGAATTTTGAATAAAGAAGTATGTCCCTTGTGTTCACAGAGCTTGTGCTATTTATAGAGTCCTTAATGGGCTGGATTCTTGGTCCTTTGTTGCATGGGCCTTGCTGAAGTTGTTGAGGGAATGCTGGAACGTGGCAACAAAATGGGAGAAGTGGTCTTCACGTAATGCCTTGAGGAGAAATAAGAGGAGAAGTGGTCTTCACGTAGTGCCTTGACGTAGTCTGAGTCAAAACCAAGTTTTATCCTTGTCACGGGCGTGACAAGGTTTTCACGTTCGTAATTTGAGGTTTTTAAGTGTCACGATCGTGACCACTCTCTTACGGTCGTGATGGCCCAAATTGGGGTGTCACGGTCGTGACACCCTTGTAACGATCGTGGCTGCAACAAATTATGCAGTCTTTTTGCAGGCTTCTACATTTCTTCATCTCCTTGTGGTCTCTTTTGTTCCTTTTCTCTTAATTCATGATTTAGCTCCATATAATGATGTACCTGCAAAATAGTAAGAAAAACTCGAGAAATCGAGTGTTAAAACGGTGAATATGCGATAAAACATCAATGAAATCTAGCGATATAATCGATGCGTTTTCTCGTTATCAAACTTCCCCAAACTTAAACCTTTGCTTGTCCTCAAGCAAATAGTCGGTTGAAAATCGGCGGACAAGAATTTATTCACGCATACTCATAACAAACCGTACGGTGGATCGTCTTGTCGGATAATCCGGTACTTTGATAGAACACTACCGATACACTAATGACACAAGCAACAAGCTATGTCGTCGACTTCCCGTTAAACGAAACAATCGGCAATTACATTACGATTTCACATGGAGTTCTTCGATCTTGTTTCGCCCGGTTTCATTCCAGCGCAGTCACATTAAGCCCTTTGCCTTAGCACGCACGTAGCGGAGTAGCCGGTTAGCGATTTTGATCCTTTTTGAGCACGGGGTCTGGTACACGAGTGTGGTAACCCTACATGTTTTATCCGATTTAGAGGTTGTGGGGGATCGAGCCGTAGCACGCCCTACCGAGTTCAGAACCAGTACCTCTGAACCAACTCGCAACGGATTCCTTCTCATATTTCTCGTTTCTTATATGCGACCGTGTACTTTGGTGCAATTTCTTTTCATTTTGCATTGAGATATGAAGGATCATTATTGATTAGGCATCAAACGCTTATATTCATCGGCTCCCCACGTGGTTTGTGTTCAGACGGTGCTGACTGCTAGTATAAACTACTAGGGGTTACTTTTGAACTGAAACTAAAAGTGTACTCGTAATGGTAATCGGGATGGAATTGCTTAAGTAGGGAGTCAAAGATGTCAAGATTGTATTGATCTTATTTAATCGTTCTCGGCTTCCTAATTACGATTCCGTAGGTAAGTCGGGTAATGCAAATAATTAGAGATTTTTTTTCCTGGTACAGCTAAATAATCGGGGAAAGTTCGAGATTAAAGAAAATAGCACAAGGATTTGCTCATTTCATTAACGTGCGAAAGGAAATACAATGGAATTGAAAGTACAACGGAATGGAAAAGTGCGGGAATGAAAGGTACCTCTCCCACACTATATCAGACATTGTCCTCAATGTTGTGATATAAATGTGGTACAGATACAGTACAACGACAAAAACGAAAAAAAAACATAAACAACTAAACTATGGCTGCTGAGGACCGCAGGCTCGGCCTCTGGTGCGGGAGCGGCGTCTGGAAGGAGTCGCTTCGGGGTCAGAACCGGTGCTGGAGGCAGCAGTGATGCTAATGCGGAGGGCTTCTAGCTCGCTGAAAATTTCTCCAAACCTCTCGTTAGTAGCCTCCTGGTTTGCTGCAATAGTGCTGAGTAAAGCATCATATTGCGCCTTCTGCCTTCGCTCCAGTGCGGCGTTCATCTGGTTCTGCTGATGAATCGCAAGGAGGACTTCCTCAAGTGTGACTGCGGGAGCAGGGGGCTGTCGGGTAGATGTCTCTGGTATATCCTGGACAGGCTCGGCTGCATCCATAGCGTCCTGCATCTCGTCCGCTGGAGGGTCTGCCTGATCATCATGAACAGGGACGTGATCGGCAGCAGCAGGTAAAACAAAGAGCCAGTTGGCTCGGTTGGATGGATCGATGCGGTTTCGGGACGGCAGAATGATGTGATGGAAAATGGTGTCGTTGACAACAGGGCTATACCTGCCATCCTCTCGCTGCGCGATCAGGTGAGCGGACCTGCAATAGCTCTTGGTGAGGAATTCTGCGGCTAGGTGAGGCTGATTAACGAGCGCGTCACCAAGCCCCAACTGAATGGCGAGGGCGGTGACAATGCCGCCTATGAAGAACGGGGAGGAGCCTCTGTGTGCAATGGCCTGGATATGATGAAGCATGAAAGGGGCAGCGTTGATCGGCTCGTCATTAAGAGCGCAGTGTAAGAACAGAAGCTCCTTGGAGTTGAGCTTATGGTTTCTTTCTCGAGCGAAGATGGTGTTGCATATGACACGGTGAAAATAGCGGATTGCCGGGTTGTGGATGTGTGTAGCGTTGAGGCTTTGGAAGGTGGATGCACGGGTGTTGGTTAAGTCGTGCCATAGAGTGAAAGCTTGTTTACTGAAATTATCGGGCACGCGACGGTGAGCTTCAGTTCCGTGATCGAAGCCTAACAACTCGGCTATCCTGGTTTGCGAAAGGTTGAACTCTTGGCCATGTAATCTGAATGTTGCGATGCCGGTAAGCTGACTCTGAGAACCGGGAGGGGTGATGTAACTGAAAGAGCTTAAGAACTCCAGTGTCAGAAGTTCGAATGTGGGCTGAGGTTGACTGCAGAGATCCCACAGACCGACCTTTTGCAGCAGGCTTTGAACGCTGGCAAGCATTCCGAGTTCCCTCAAACAGTCAGTGGCAATGTAACGGGTAGGTTGGACACTGCGGTTTTGGAATCGGATGAAACGTTCTCTCTGGGTTACTCCAGCATCACCTTCTCTAAAAGTGATGGAATCCATAGCATGCAAGAGGTTAGAGTGAAGAAAGAAGAGTTTTTGAGGTTTTGTGGAAAAAATGGTAGAATGAAGGAAATCTTGATTCGGGTTAAGTACTGGAAAGTGAGAATGTGATAGGGTATGATAATGGGGGGTTAATGTTGGTAATGGGGAGGTTACGGAGGTTATGGAGAAAATGGGTAGTTTTGGAGAAGTTATGGAGGAGGAAGAAGAAGAGACACGATGAGAAACAGTTCTGTTTCTCACGATTCCTGTAATAGGGGTTGTCACGGTCGTGACAAGGGGGTGACGGTCGTGACACGCTATTTAAGCACGTCACGATCGTGAGATGGGTGTGACGACCGTGAGGGCATGCTTCGCTGAATAATTTCCAGAAAAAGCATTTTCATAATTTAATAATAATCTATTTACTTCACTAACACTCATATTAAATAAACACCATATCGTTATATAATTGCAACACAATATTATACTAATTTGCATGAGAGATTGTATATAATAAGAAATAATGCAAGCATAACAGTACATAGAATAAAATATATAAATTTCTAAAAGTGGAGAAATTTTGGAATTAACGGTGCATTGCATAAAGTACATAAACTGAAATTTTGAAATGAAGTTACATAAACTGAAATTACGGTATGAAATTGTTGCGAAAAATAAATCTAACTAGAAACGAAAACAATGAGAAAAATAAACTAAATCACTTATAACATTTTCAAAAGCGTTTCTTCAAGTCTTCGATGGCGGAGTTCAAGTGATAGAATTGTTCGCAAGTTATGTCCGTCAATCCTATGATGTCCAATCGCATGCTCTTAATGTCTTCTTTAAATATATTAATATCAGTTTGGTAGGCATTGAGAGTGTTCATGATGTTTTGCAAGTTGTTAGCATAATCTTCTTGATTCACTTCAGGTGTTTCATGTACTGCTCCAGTGGGGTCGATGTTATGGTAACCAGGAGGTGTCTCGGGGTCAGTTTCGACATTGGTCAGTATATCATCGTTTATCCTGTAAGGCCGAGGTGTTTCAGGAGTAGATGGATAATCAGGTGGGTTTAACTCATAAAGCCAGTTATCCTTATTATGAACACTTACTCTAGCATGATTAGGCAATGTGAACAGGGTTACTACTTCGTTCCGGATTAGGTACTCAAAAGGTGGATGTCCTAAATTCCTTATGATATGCCTATTGAAGCAGAAATTGAGATTCATAGGGCGGATTGTTCCTAGACGGTTGCACCTGTCCAGTTGGTACCTAAGTCCTATGGCATCAACAATCATGGTTACAAGACCTCCTACTAATATAGGTAATTCAGGTTCTTCTTGGATACGGTTGAAGGTTTGCATCATGAAAGGTACACCATTAACAGGCTGTCCATTAGTGAAACATGACATAATGAATATTTCATCTTTAGAAACTCCGGTAATGTTTTCTTCTTTTCCAAAGAAGGTGTGGGCAAGGAATTTATGGAAGTAACGGAGAGCAAGATTATGGATCTCATCATTATTCATGTCATTTGGTTCAGGGTGGTAGTTTCCGATTAAAGTTCCCCAAAAGAAATCTAGCTCCACATCCATCAATTCTACCTGTGTGGTAGTAAAAGCAAATGGTCCACTAGGGAATCCTAACAAGTCAGCTAGTTCTTTATGGTTAAAGTCATATTCTATTCCAAATAGGCGGAAACTAATAAATCCTTTCCTAAATCCAAAACCGCGCTCAGGTAGGTAAAGTAAGGAGCTAAGGAACTCAAGGGTGAGCTCGCGGTAAGTCACAAAATTATGTTGGATCAATGCATTCTCCCATCCGAGTCGGTTTAACAAGTACATGACACTATCATGTATACCTAGGGTTTCCATAGTCTTATCATCCGGGTACAGGGTCAAATCCATTTGCCTCTGTGATAACTCTTCAAACTTCATTCTTTGGTTCCTACCTCTAAATTTGGTTTCCATATGGTTAATTGGTTGGTTAGCCATGGTCAGTGCAAATATGGGGGAAACAAATCAGTGGAAAAGACTTTAGAAAATCTGTAAAAAGTGATTTTAAGAAAAAAAAAATAAGAAAATGAAATGCATAATGTAATGGCGATAATAGTAATGTAAAATAAAATTGACAAAACAATTAAACAAATAGTAAAAACGATAAATAACAATGTGCTAAAAGAAAAGAATAGTTTAAATAATTAAATAAGTAAATGGGTTGCCTCCCACTAAGCGCTGTTTTTATTGTCAAAAGCCTGACGTAATGCTTAGGTTTAGATTAATCAGGGGAATTAGTGGATAATTCTAAAAGCTTTAGATTATTCGCATAATCTCTATTTTCAACTTTATGATAATGTTTTAGACGTTGTTCGTTTACTATGAATGGTTCACTATTCCTACCCTTAATTTCTATTGCTCCACTCGGGAATACTTTAGTTATTTCAAAGGGTCCTGACCATCTAGATTTTAATTTTTCAGGAAAGAGCCTAAGCCTTGAATTAAAGAGGAGTACAACTTCTCCCACACTAAATTCTTTCCTAGATAGGCGTTTATCATGCCATCGCTTAGTTCTTTCTTTATATATCTTAGCATTCTCATATGCATCTAACCTTAACTCTTCTAATTCGTTAATGTCTAGGATTCGCTTTTCTCCTGCAGCATTATAGTTTATATTGAGAGTTCTGATCGCCCAATAAGCTTTGTGTTCTAGTTCTACTGGGAGGTGACAAGATTTTCCATAAACTAGTTTGAAAGGAGTAGTACCTATGGGTGTCTTGTAAGCGGTCCTATAAGCCCATAGAGCTTCATTAAGTTTAGATGACCAATCTTTCCGAGATGTGGCGACAGTCTTTTCTAAGATTTGTTTAATTTCTCTGTTTGAGACTTCGACTTGTCCACTTGTTTGTGGGTGATATGGTGTAGCCACACGGTGTCTTACTCCATATTTAGATAGTAATTTGTCAAAGATTTTTGAAATGAAGTGCGAGCCACCGTCACTTATGACGAGTCTAGGCACACCAAATCTGGGAAAGATTATATTTTTGAAAAGCTTTATTACTACTCGTGTATCGTTTGTAGGAGAAGTTATGGCTTCAATCCATTTCGTAACATAGTCAACAGCTACGAGTATGTAATTATTACCGAAAGATGATGGGAATGGTCCCATGAAATCTATTCCCCAGACGTCGAAGATTTCTACTTCTAAAATTCCCTTTTGCGGCATTTCATCTCTTCTTGAAATATTGCCAGTGCGTTGACACCGATCGCAATTCATAACAGCGATGTGGACATCCTTCCATAGATTAGGCCAGAATAGGCCGACTTGCAAGATTTTTGCACAAGTCTTGGAAGTGCTTGCATGTCCACCATAAGGAGATGAATGGCATTGAGCAATGACATCTTCTATTTCTTCTTCGGGAATACATCGGCGAAAGATTCCATCTGGTCCTCTTTTGAACAATAATGGTTCATCCCAATAGTAATGTTTCAGATTATGAAAGAATTTCTTTTTCTGCTGATAGGTTAGATCGGGTGGAAGAGCTCCTGCGGCTAGGTAGTTGACAATGTCAGCGTACCATGGCAGTCCTACAGTTGTCTGGATTGTTTCCACGGATTCTGGTTCATTTATATCTAGCTGAGCAAGGTCGCTTCCTATTTGTGCTATCATCTGTTCATACGGAAAATCATCGTTAATCGGCACTTGTTCGGGTTTAATACCTTCTATTCTAGATAAATGGTCCGCTACGACGTTCTCAATACCTTTCTTATCTTTTATTTCTAGATCAAACTCTTGTAAGAGTAAAATCCATATTAAGAGTCTTGGTTTAGCATCTTTCTTAGTTAATAGATATCGGATAGCAGCATGGTCTGTGTAAATGATTATCTTCGCTCCAACTAGGTAAGAACGGAATTTGTCAAGCGCAAAGACAACTGCTAACAATTCTTTTTCTGTAGTAGCGTAGTTCATCTGGGCAGAATCTAAGGTTCTGCTGGCATAGTAAATCGCATGCAGTTTCTTTTCCTTTCTCTGGCCCAGAACTGCGCCTACAGCATAGTCACTCGCATCGCACATGATTTCAAAAGGTAATCTCCAGTCAGGGGGTTGCATGATTGGTGCGGTGATGAGGGCTGTTTTTAGAGTTTCGAATGCTTTAAGACAATCTTCATTGAATATGAACTCAGCGTCTTTCATTAATAAACCAGTAAGAGGTTTAGTGATTTTCGAGAAATCTTTGATGAATCGTCGGTAAAAACCGGCGTGTCCTAAAAAGCTTCGTATTTCTCGAACGGTTTTAGGGGGTTGAAGATCTTTTATTACTTCAATCTTAGCTTTATCAACTTCAATCCCCTTGTCGGATATTACAAGACCTAATACTATTCCTTCGTTGACCATAACATGACATTTCTCCCAGTTAAGCACGAGATTTACTTTCACACATCTTTCTAACACCATTTCTAAGTTCGATAAGCATCCTTCAAAACTTTGCCCGCATACAGAGAAGTCGTCCATGAACACTTCCATGATGTTGTCTATAAAATCTGCGAAGATTGACATCATACATCTTTGAAAGGTTGCAGGAGCGTTGCATAATCCAAAGGGCATTCGCCTATAAGCGAACGTTCCATAAGGACATGTGAATGTAGTCTTCTCTTGATCATCAGGATGGATAGGGATTTGGAAAAATCCTGAGTAACCGTCAAGATAACAGAAGTAAGAATGCTTGGCTAATTGTTCTAACATTTGATCTATGAAAGGTAGTGGAAAATGATCTTTACGAGTGGCTTTGTTTAGTTTACGATAATCTATGCACACTCTATATCCCGTCACTACTCTCTGCGATATCGATTCGCCTTGAGCGTTTTTCACAACAGTGATACCTCCTTTCTTTGGCACTACATGTATTGGACTAACCCATTCACTATAAGAGATTGGATATATTATCCCGGCATCTAATAATTTCTTAACTTCTTCTTTTACTACAGTGCTAAGGGTTGGGTTAATTCTTCTTTGAGATTCTCTGGAGGTTCTGCAATCTTCTTCTAGCAGAATACGATGCATGCAAACTGAAGGACATATTCCTTTGAGATCAGATATGTTATATCCTAATGCAGTTGGATATTTCTTCAAGACATCTAAAAGTTTCTTTGTTTCTATAGTTCCTAAACTGGAATTTACTATAACTGGTCTTTTACATTCAACGTCTAAGAATTCGTACCTTAGGTTATGAGGTAAAGTTTTTAATCCTAATGTAGGTTTATCTTTACTTGGCATGGGATCCGGTGTAAGTGCTAAACTTTCGCTTAGACTATCATCCTGATACGATTTTTGCCAATTATCATCTTCGAAAATCGGAGGGATTTGAATTTTCATGATTTCAGAATAAGTGGTCTCCTTCAGTTCCATTTCTCTTACACATTCGTCAATTACGTCCATTAGATAGCATGTATCCTCTATAGCTGGTGATTGTAAGAATTGTGTTAAAACAAACTCAACTTTCTCTTCACCTACTTCAAAGGTTAGCTTTCCTCTTTTTACGTCTATTATAGCTCCGGCGGTAGCTAAGAATGGTCTTCCTAGTATGATAGGTGTAGTGGAGTCTTCAGAGATGTCCATGATTATAAAATCAGTAGGGATGTAGAATTGTCCTATACGTACTGGGACGTTTTCTAGTATGCCTACAGGATATTTAACAGAGCGATCGGCTAGTTGAACAGACATTTTAGTTGGTCTTAGGTCTCCCATATCTAGCCTTTTGCAAATCGTTAAGGGCATAACACTGATAATGTCTCCTAAATCGCATAGAGCTTTGTCAATGACGAATTTTCCTATTACACAGGGTATAGAGAAACTTCCTGGATCTTTTAGCTTAGGAGGCATGTTATTTTGAATTATGGTGCTACACTCGGCAGTAAGTGTAACTGTTCCGTTATCCTCTATCTTTTTCTTATTGGATAAGATCTCTTTTAAAAACTTAGCATACGAGGGTATTTGGGTAATTGCTTCTGTAAACGGAATAGTAATATTCAACTGTTTCAGAAGTTCGACAAATTTCTTAAATTGACCCGTCGTCTTGGAATTTATTAATCTTTGAGGGTACGGAATTGGTGGTTTATAGGGTGGTGGAGGCACATAATGTTGTTCTTTCTCCACTACCTCTTGATTGTCATCTTCCTTTTCTTCTGGATCATTCACCACTTCAGTCGGTTTATCCGGTTTTTGGTACATGGCTGGATTGTCAAGTCTTGGATCGGTAGGTCCGTCAAGTTCCTTGCCACTTCTTAATATTACAGCGTTAGCATGTCCTTTCGGATTAGGTTGAGGTTGTCCAGGGAATACTCCAGCTGGTGCAGCAGTAGGTGCTTGTTGTTGAGCTACTTGTGAAATCTGAGTTTCAAGCATTTTGTTATGTGTAGCTAATGCATCTACATTACTCAGTAATTGTTTAATCTGCTCACTAGTGTGAATGTTTTGGTTTAAGAAGTCCTTGTTTGTTTGAGATTGGTTAGCTATAAAGTTCTCCATCATCAATTCAAGGTTCGATTTTCTAGGGATATTAGGAGCAGTCTTTTGATATCCTGGTGATGTAGCTGGTGCTTGACCTGGTGCGTAGTAAGCATTGTTGTTCTTATAGGAGAGGTTCGGATGATTCTTCCAACCTGGGTTGTATGTGTTTGAGTAAGGGTTTCCTTGAGCATAATTCACTTGATCAGTGGGAGTTCCTGCCAATAGTTGACAATCAGAAACTTCGTGTCCTGGGACTCCACATAACTCACAGTTAGGTGTTACTACAGCCACGGTGGCTGCAGGTGTTATGGCCAAGTTATCGATCTTTTGGCTTAGTTGGTCAAATTTCGCATTGACTTGGTCCATACTACTTACTTCGTACATACCTCCCTTTGTTGGTTTCTCAGTTGCGACTCTCTCGCTTCCCCAAAGGTAATGATTTTGAGCCATACTTTCGATAAGTGCATAGGCATCGCGATATTCTTTGTCCATCAATGCACCACCCGCGGCAGCGTCAATTGTCATTCTTGTATTGTACAAGAGTCCATTATAGAAGGTATGGATGACCATCCAGTCTATTAATCCATGATGTGGACAAAGTCTAAGTAGATCCTTATAGCGTTCCCAAGCTTCGAATAATGATTCACTTTCTCTTTGCTTAAATCCGTTGATCTGAGCTCTCAGCATAGTTGTTTTGCTAGGTGGAAAATACCTATTCAAGAAAACTTTCTTAAGTTCTGCCCACGTGGTTACTGAGTTCGAAGGCAGAGATTGAAGCCAAGCTCTTGCTCTGTCTCGAAGCGAAAAAGGAAATAAACGTAGTCTAATAGCTTCTTGGGTAACTCCATTGGCTTTTACGGTATCTGCATATTGCACAAAGATCGAAAGATGAAGATTCGGATCCTCGGTAGGATTTCCGGCGAATTGATTTTGTTGCACGGCTGATATCAACGAGGGCTTTAGTTCGAAATCATTTCGGTTGATAGCCGGCGCTGCAATGCTTGAATGCGGTTCACCTTGCGAAGGATTAGCGTAATATTTGAGTGGATGAGTTTGTTCTTCAACCATCTCTGCGTCCTCTGATTTTATGACTGGTTTAGGCGGATCTAATTGAAGATCTGGAATATTGGAATTATTTTCGAAATCGAATATACGCCTTCTTACGTGTAAGAAGCGTTCCGATTCAGGGATTAGAGGTTGCAAGTCTTCGCTTTTAGAGCGAGTACTTGGCATACACTCGGAGATTAGATTAAATTAAATAATTGATACCTTAGTCTAGACAATGCTACCTAAATGCACTAGTAACTAAATTAAGGAATCCCCGGCAACGGCGCCAAAAACTTGATGGGCTAAAAATGTGTCTACTTATGCGTCTAGCGGTATCTTACTGCAAGTGCACAACCTATCGAAGTAATATTTAAGATTATCGATCCACAGGGATTCTATGGTTACTTAGTGCTAGATGAACTTCTAGTTTAGCTAAGGTTAATGATTGTCACGATTTTTGTTGGTCTTTAAGACTGTTAAAGGCGGAATTAAGTTTAAGTTTAAATAAAGCAATATTAAGGCGGTCGGTATGTAATTATACTAACTTAGGTGGGTCAATCTAACCTAGGCTTATAAAGGTGTTCACTTAATCTATTCGGTAGAGATTACCAGTTTAAATACCCTCAACTCACACTCTCGTGGTCTTATATCAGATCTTATCCCTAAAGCCCTATGCCTGCTCTCGCTAGCCCATAAGTGTTTAGAGGTAATTTTTGGAAACTTAGTAATTCTAATTTATCTTAAAGCGCTCTCGCTGTGTTTAATTTAAATGCCTAACTTTAGCTATCTGGTTAAAATCTCACACTCTCGTGGTCTTGACCTAACCTAATACTCTTTTCTTACTCTCGTAACGAAAAGATCTATTTCAATTAAAAAGTATCAGCCAGAATGTTAAGTGATTAATTATTTTCAGCCTATGGTTATATTTACCGGTTAAGTTTGTTATAACTACATACCGCCCTAAGGTGTTTAGCTACTCATCGACGTTGAGCCAGACAGAGAATTAAATAATAACTTACTCATGGCAGAAAAATAAATAAACATTATAATTAAATTAAATTGCAATATAATGAAAAACCTGGTTAACAAATATTCGAGCAGACTCCTTCTTCCACAGACCGGAAAGCTTGGAGTGGGCGGAAATTAAAATTAAACGAATGCTGAAGGTTTAGAAACAACTAAATGTATAACAATTCCCTGGTATTGGAAATTGTTATAGGGTTGGTTTGGATACAAATAAAAACGAAACAGAAAACTAAAATTAATGCAGGAATGTAAATGCTGGTTCGTAAGGCAGTTTGGCAGAGCTTCCGCAGGAATTTTGAATAAAGAAGTTTGTCCCTTGTGTTCACAGAGCTTGTGCTATTTATAGAGTCCTTAATGGGCTGGATTCTTGGTCCTTTGTTGCATGGGCCTTGCTGAAGTTGTTGAGGGAATGCTGGAACGTGGCAACAAAATGGGAGAAGTGGTCTTCACGTAATGCCTTGAGGAGAAATAAGAGGAGAAGTGGTCTTCACGTAGTGCCTTGACGTAGTCTGAGTCAAAACCAAGTTTTATCCTTGTCACGGGCGTGACAAGGTCTTCACGTTCGTAATTTGAGGTTTTTAAGTGTCACGGTCGTGACCACTCTCTTACGGTCGTGATGGCCCAAATTGGGGTGTCACGGTCGTGACACCCTTGTAACGATCGTGGCTGCAACAAATTATGCAGTCTTTTTGCAGGCTTCTACATTTCTTCATCTCCTTGTGGTCTCTTTTGTTCCTTTTATCTTAATTCATGATTTAGCTCCATATAATGATGTACCTGCAAAATAGTAAGAAAAACTCGAGAAATCGAGTGTTAAAACGGTGAATATGCGATAAAACGTCAATGAAATCTAGCGATATAATCGATGCGTTTTCTCGTTATCATATATATATATATATATATATATATATATATATATATATTATAAAATCATATAAACATCATTAAAAATACTATATTCCACCATTAACATCACAACAACATATTTATAACAACATTCAAGTTTCGTCACTTACAACAAGATTTCTTAACATATACAATAATTAATTGTCACATTCCTCAACATATTAAATATGCAAATATTGGGAAAATAGTTCACCTACTTATACCTTGCTAAAGTTATACTCATTAGCTTTCCAATACTTCAAACAGTTCGTCATTTGGATAATTGGTTAAAAAGTTATGAACGAAATCGTTTCTAGCATTTTCTTCCTATGTGTCGACGCAAGGATCGACGCACAGGGTATGCAGGTCGACGCGAAGGCTTGCGAGTCGATGCATGTTGTTCCAATTTTCAAAATATTTGTTTCGGGATGCTTCAGATCGACCCACCAGACCTTGGAGGTCGACGCATGCTGACACGAAGCTCAAAAATCATGTTTTTTTAAAAGCACTTTCACACCAGCTTTTCATATCAGAGCCTATGCTACAAAATCCCATCATCATAGATTCAATTTTATACTAAATTAACATCCTAAAACTCAATTATACCTTGTTTTTCTCATAGATTAACATCATATCATCATCAATTTCATACCTACGACTCAAAACTTTGAAACTCAACAATGGAGGAAGTTATCAACAATTTCAAAACAGAATTATCCCACATTTAGGCAACGAAATTTGTCACATACCAATTAAACAAATCATCATTCATAACAAACTAATTAAATAATATTATCATTAATTACTTCACAATAATTATATCATAGAACAACACACAACCCACAATGTAAGAACCTAAACCATTACCCACTATTCAACATACTAATCCTTAGAAGATCAGAACTCCACCCTTATCTTGTAATTGAGCTTTCTAAACCTTCAAATTGGTGGTTCACTCTTCTTCTTCAACCCTAGCCTTTCTTCCTTTCTTCTCAAAAGTTACGATCTACATAATTAAATCGATTTCCTTGTTTTACTTGTTCACTCTTCTTCTTCAACCCTAGCCTTTCTTCCTTTCTTCACAACATACCAACATGCCCCCATTCTTCTTTTTCACCTTAATATTTATTTTATTCTTATTATAATCCCAATATTATTATTATTATTATTATTAATACTTTTACAACTTAAATAATAATAACATTATCTCTACTAATTTAAATTAATATTATTAATCAAATATTACTAATATTACTGTTGTAAATGTGCCTTAAAACCTTTGTTGATGAAGAGAAAGAAAACATATTTTGGAGATTGCATTTACAGTGAAAATCAGACGAAAAGTCAAGTAAAAAAATCGGTTGGTGAATAGTGTCGTATGTACGATGAATAGTGCTATCCATACGGATGAATAATGACGTTCGTACGGTGAATAGTGTTTTCGAGTTTTTGGGCTTTTTCAATTCGGTCCATAGATCCATGTGATTATGGGCTTTGTTTGTTGGGTATTTGATATTATAAATATGTATCTCTTATATGTTTGGTGCGTGACAATCTTAGAGTTTACACCAACAAGGGAGAGGAAGGGTTTAAAGGTATATCATAGGGTTTCAGCTATGCACAAAGAAAACCTTGGATTACACCTTAGGTTTGAGTGATTCATATATTGAGAGTTGGAGAGGTAGGGAAACACTTGGGTAGAAAATAAGGTTGTTCTTGGGCGCCTTCAGTGTTGTTCTTGGGAACCTGAAGGCAAAGACTATTTTCTTGTAACTCATATGTAATTTCTTGTAAAAACTTTTTGAGTATAGTAAATTAGAGAGCTGCTCTCTCCCCCAGAGTAGATCGTTTGATCGAACTGGGTAAACAAACCTTCAGTTTTTTCTTGCCTTATTCTATTATATTATCCGTGTATGAATTATTACTGCTGAAGACCATTTATTTTGGTTGCTATTGTTCTTTTCCTCACAAATTAATATTGAAGTTTGTCGTAATTCACAACAAGATTCACAACAAGTGGTGCAGTGAGCGTGGAGCAAAGAGATATTGTTGACAAGTGAGCACCATGGTTAGTAGATGGCAGATCGAGAAAATTTTTCGGTAACAATGACTTTGGGTTGTGGAAAATTAAGAGGCAAACAATTTTAATTCAAGAGAAGTGTATCGATGCTTTGAAGAGTGAAGCATTGATGCCTGCAGAGCTTACACAGGTACAAAATACCGAGATGGTGGATAAGGCAAGGAGTGCCATTATCTTGTGCCTCGAGGATAAAGTTCTAAGAGAAGTCGCCAGGGAGCAAACTGCGGTTGCTATGTGGGTAAAACTTAAATCATTGTATATGACAAAGTCTTTGGCTCACAGGTTGTATCTTAAACAACAACTATATTCATTCCGGATGACGGAGAACAAATCCATAGTTGAGCAGCTCACAGAATTTCACAAAATTATCGATGATCTTGAAAATGTTAACGTGAAGAAGTTTATTCTGATAAAAGTTTGTTTTGAGTAAGAATAGCATTATTGGTACCTAACTCTAGCACTCCTGGTTTTCGTTGAGTCACTCCACGATTATGATTTCCTTGATGATCATTAAGCACCATCTTTTCAATGATTGCAATTGCTTCTTCGGCACTTTTAGACATCAAAGAACCTTCCGCCGTAGCATCCAGCAAGGTCTTGCGAACCGAGAGGAGACCATTGCGGAAAATGTGAACTTACGTAAGTTCATCAAAACCATATCCTTTACATTTTCTCAACATCGACTTGAATCTCTCCCAAGCTTCGTTGAGGGATTCATTTCCTCCTTGTGAAAATATAGCGATAGCCGTCTTTGCTTCCATGAACCGGTTATGTGGAAAGAACCATTCAAGAAAATTTTCTTCCAATAAATTCCAATCCGTCATTATTGTTGTAGACTGATGAAGATACCATTCTTTCGCTTTCTTGATCAAAGAATAAGGAAATAGTCTCCTAAATAGTGATTCTTCATCAGTTTTTGGTGCTCCCGTTGCACCCGCAATCTCATAGAATTTGGTAAGATGTGTAAACAGATCCTCATGATCTAACCCAGTGAAAGGATTTTGATAAATGAGTGCAAGGATTCCCGTTTTCATCTCAGCTTACCTTCCATTTTTGAGATTGTGTGCAAACTGAGCAGTGCTTCTTGGACTATTTGTACATCAAACTGAAGCTAGAGGTGGTGGTGGTGGAGCTGCCTTGATTGGTGAATCAGGTGGAGTGGATGAAGAAGATTATCCGTGCTCTTGTCTTTCCCTAATTTGTTTCCGTCTCCGCCTTGCGAGACTGTTGAGTCGGCGAGCAGTTCTTTCAATCTCAGGATCGAAAAGAAGGTCTTCAGGCCGGACTTGTCCTCGCATAAACAAATTCTGCATACAAGCTAGACAGATCAAAAATCACAAAGAATTACAGAGATAAGAGATTCACAATACACAAATCTTAAAGTCACTAAACTATTGCAATGCTTGCAATATTCTACTAACAATCCCCAACAACGGCGCCAATTTGTTAAAATTATTTGTCGGGAGTGTTTTATCGTATCCACAGGGATTGATGAGAATATTTGATGCTTGTCGTTCAATGGTTTAGTGATTTAAGAAGGGGGTTTTTAAATTGGTTTCTATTTTGTAACAAGAGTTTGTAAGAAATAAAACAAGGTAAAATTTGGTTTTAGTTTAATAAAAAGCATGCCAAGATTAGGGTTTACTAATCCATCTTAAACGTATCCAACCAATCAAATATGTGAGCTTAGTTTTAACCAAAATAATCGCGTATCCTCGCAAAAACGTTCATCTCTAAAGCGATTTCGTGAATGTTATTGTTTCGACCGTTAAATGATCTCTCTAAATAACACTCAAAACAATAATCATTAAGATCAATACAATGAAAATATCAACTTCCAAATCTATGTCTAGAGTTTGTAGAGTTGATATATGAAGAAATTAGGTTAAGACTTGAAAAGTTCATGTCTAAAGCAATCCAAACCATAAATATAACAAAAGATAGCAAATAACTTCATCTATATTGATCAAAGCCTTGTTCACATATAAAAGATTAAGAAGAATACATAAAATCAGAAGTATCTACCTCTAACCTTGACACAAGAGGGGTTTTAGCCACCCATTTCCATGATAGCTTAAGCAAAAAGTTTCGGAAGAAGGTTGATCAACATCCGAGTCGAATAATAGAGATTGAATGGGAATCCACCTTCTTTTTGTGAAATATGGCTAAGAGATGATAAAAATGGAGAAACTGGGGGTTTTTGTGCTGAAAAATATCAAACTATGAAAAATACAAAAGAAAAGATATTTTGGCAAAAGTGGCACACACTACTTATAGACATGCTGCTGAGCTGTCAAATTCGCAGTGCGAATAACTTGTTCGCCTAGCGAACAATCAAAAGTGGCACTTGAAGTGTCAGTGTACAGTGAACACACCCCTAAGATATTTTCACATATTCGCTGTGCGAGGAATCCTTCGCATTGCGAAGGCTTCGCTACAAATTTCGCACAACGATCTCTTGCCCAAATACTTACTGCCTCAGGTCTGGGAGTGTTCGCTAGTGTTGTGGTGAGAATCGTGATACCAAGCTATTGATTAACTTGAATCTTTAATTCTTTAAATTCACAACCGGACTTTAATTTATCCAAGGGAAATGTCTAAGAGAGAAAGAACCTTTTGCACGATGTAACAACAACGCTAAGAGATTCGGGGATCGGGGGTTGGTTATGCTTAGGGTAGTTATTTCACATCCTAAACATCTGTAGTACTCTACAGGAACCTTTTGTTTGTTTGCCTGCTGAGTTTGCTATGGACTGGGATTGGGTAAAGGTGTAGGTTAAGACCTAAGGACAATTTCTAAGTTTGCTCGCAAAGACACCGCGTCCTCTGCCTACGTATCCTTACTAGGATAGAATCAGAGCAATCATAGTTCACCTCACTAAGGTTGAAGAACACTTGATTATGATCAAGGTTCAAAGGGGAACAAACATTACAATGATTGTGTAGAGTTTAAGAGAACTCTCTAAATCTACATTGAACACTCAAGAAAGGGGAATAAGAAATCATTTCTATGATCCTTACATGGAGTTAACAAACTCTATCCTAAGTTCTAATTGAAAGAGCACTCTTAACAAATGGTTAGTTCATTAGACTTAAGCAAAGTCTAAAGGATAGGTTCTAACTTAACTAAGGGTATGGATGACTTAACAAAGTCAAGGGAGGGTAATGAGCTATCTATGACCCAAAGGTCAATAGAGAGACTTTCCTTTGGAAGGATAGAAGGGGAGGCAACTTGGATGAGAACTAAAGAGTTCCATCACTTGGGGAAAACAAACTTAACAAAGTACAAACATTCAAACATGATGAATATAAGAGATATGGTTACAACCAAACAAGCAAGCATATTACAATAAGCAAGGATTTAATCAAGATAAATGGTTACAACTAAAAATCATGTAAGCATCAAGATATCACAATATTGTAAATAGGATTCTTACAAGACTTAAGCACAAAAGGTTAAAGTCAAAAACTGACATATCTTAATGAAGATGGTGGTAACAACCCAAAAGAGATATATTAACAAATATGAAGGTAACATCCATGCAAATAAATCACAACTTGAAGTAAGCATGCTATAGGGTTCAAGGTATATTAAATGTAACAACATCATACTAACAAATCATGCATTAATGACAATCAAATACAAGTAAGAAGGGTTATAACAGTTCAAGCTCAAGGTTTTATGGAGAAAGTATGCAAGTTCATAGTGACGACCAAAAGAAGGTAGACCCTAACATATTATGATTCTAAACATAAACAAGTTAACAAACACGTGTGGATCAAGCATAAACAATCTCACAAGATAGCTCAAGCATTAAAAATTTTCAATAAGAAACAAGGTAAACAAACTTAAATGGAAACAACTTTCAAGTGGGTAAAAGTATCACAAACGTGAATATCTTTGAAATATTTTCTTATTATGTGAAACTAGACAAAATCAAGAATATTTAGCAAAAAGAAGGGATTAAAAATGTTAAAACATGAGAAAGTTATGAGGTGTTGAGTTTTTCTGAAGAAAACATAAAAAACAAATGGTAAAAAAATAGAATGCTCATGGAAGGTGTTGAACCCACAACCCTTAGTTTACAAACTTAAAACATTACCAAATCCACCACTGCGCGCGCGTGTTCATTAAATGGAAAAGAAAGAGAAAATATTAAAACAAGATAAAAGAAATAAAAAACAAAAGAGTTTATCCACCAGGGATCGAAATCAAGACATGTAGGAAAGCAAGGTACTTAGCGCATAGGTTACAACCAATGGGGTGGAGATACTTCCAGTACGTAAAGCCACCCCATTATAACATATACTTAACAAAGTGCGTTTTCTGGGCAAGGTTACAAGGCAATTTCAAAGCAAGCATGATGAAAACGATTTCAATCCAATTTTCTCAAATCTTAACCAAATCTAACAAAATTAAAGTCTAAATCACTTGGAATCTTATGAGGATTAAGATGGTAACAACCGTTTCTTAAAATGATGCACACACAACAAAATTCGAATGAACACGCAAGTATGAGCTTTGAGATGCATTTTGGTATTTACTAACAAAAACTGATGAGTTCATGAACCAACAACAGTCTGCACAAATTTGAAGTGTACTTCCTATGATTATGCTTAAATAGATGAGCTCAACTTTGCCATAGATCACAAAGTGACTGTCAAATGCAAGTTAATGAAGTGGTGTTTTTTAAAGGAATGTATATCCACATGATATTAAAGCAATGAGTTGAGAGTAAACAACTTATCAAACCAAATGCAGCAGGTCAATGAATTTCAATACACAAAAATGCAATAGTTAAAACTGAAACTCAATGGTATCAGAATTGAGCACATTTCAAAACAGGCAGTGAGTGGCAGACTTGCACAAAGGTTTTCTAAAACAGCAAACATGCTCATCCAAAGTTCCATTGGTCTTGGCAGCAGCCACATTTGTGGTGCTTCAACAATATCCATTAATGAATTGCAGCCAACATGTCTTTTCAAAGACATGGCTCCAACAACAACTTTGAAAAAAAAACAAACTTTAAGACTAAGACACAAAACAAAGCCATCTTGCTTAAAACATAAACAAAACTCAAAACCTGATGCTACAACCTATAACCAACACAACAGTCTAAGGCTTTTCCTTTATGGCAGTCAAAGTGATTTAACAGACCTTAGTAGTGATTGGTACAAAACTGAACATAACAATGTTATCACCTTCTCATAAGTTACAACTTATCAAGCTACCACCAACAAACTTAATATGACTACAGCCAAAATCACAAGTTGACTAACTTAAAGATCCAAAACAGTTCAATAGCAGCAGTGGCAAGTTTAGCTCTTGGTATTCCAATCCATGGGTTCCAATCATGGCTCCAACAAATTCACTCATAACAGCAACAACTCAAAAAGTTTCAATGTAAAAAAAACATGATTAAGGAAAACATGATCAAAACAAACAACATTTTTTTATTCAGATCATAACAAGCTGTGAATTCCACACACAAATGGTTTTTGACCAAACTAGAATCTTTTAATGCAAAAACTAACATGCTTTTTTGAAAAAACTGCTGGCAGCCAGCTGTTGGTATTTCAAACAATGCCTATTAATGAATTCCAAATAACATGTCTTTATAAAGAGGCAATTACAAATATCCACTTAGAAAACATGATCAAAGCAAATGGGATTAAGTGAAACTGTTTTGGTTTAACAAAAAGCCTTGATATTACAATATTCAAGGAAACAGACTAAAAGTCCAATGTCTTGCCTTACTGACAGTTTACAAACTTAATGCAAGCAAAAGTGGAACAGACCAACATGTGCTTGGCAACCAAACTTTGGTCTGAATCTAATTGAACTAATGACAGCACAATGAAGTAAAAAGCTAATGGATCAGAGGTTAACAGACTTCACAACATGACAGACAATGTGTTCTAGTATTTCAATCAATGAACTTTGATGAATTCCAATTACCCTTCTGTCAGCAGCTCAAAGATAAAAAAACTAAAATGCAAAAACAAAATTGAAGAGGTTTTATTAATAATTGAAACAATCACATGCTTATATTGTAAACAGGATGCACCAATCAAAACTAGACCACCAACTTGTTAAAGCAAACACAAACTCAAACTTTAGTATGGAAAGACAACTTAGAACAGTGATGGATCATGAGTTTACAAACTCATGATGATTCTTAACAGAACCAAAACATAATAATGTTTATTCAAAATGTATCACAAACTTTCATAATATTTGTATTTTCTAGCAAGAGTTCATAGTTTAACAAACAACACCTCTAAATTCTAACAAAACTGTTTGCAATTTATCAAGAGTATGCTATACATTAATAAACTTGTCATGACAATATCAAGTTAATGCTTTATATGACAGTTAACGAACTTCAAGCTACCACACATAAATTTAAATCAACAAACAGTTATGAGCTTACAACATTCAATCATTTTGACAGCACATCCATAATTTAGCATGACAATGGCTAAACCATCTAAACAAAGCATGATTCATTTGATACTACATTCTCAAGACAACAAGTATGTGCCAAGCACAAAACAACAGTTTAAAAAAAACACCACAAAGGCAAACTTGGATAACACAGTTAAACATCAAACTCAAAGCACATTTTTTCATGATGGCTACAACCTTGACAGTATGCATAAACAACACTCGATCATGAGGAATATGTGTTAACAAACACACACTTAAAATAACAGTTGAACTTCAAGGACCAAATGTATATGGCACATATGAATTTATGACAATAAATGCAAGCATATCCAAATTTGTAGTCAACAGTTTAATGATGCATATTGTACATGAAAGAAAATAAAAGTTATAGTTCACCAACCTCTTGTAGACTTCCAAATATCAGCTAGCTGCCCAGAAAGAAAACCAGAGATCCCTTTAGAGCAACTTGGTGAAGCTTGCTTCCTTTTGAAGAAATAACCAAATATTGATGTCAGTTTGAATAAACTCACTTCCAGCTATGATTTAAGATGATGAATAGCTACAATATCATAAATATGGTGTGTTTTGAGTGTTAAATTGGTAAGAGTGGATGCAAGTAGTGGTTTGGTGTGAAAAGTGCTCAAAAGTCAAACTATGGTGGTGTGAAGTTTGAATTTTTGACTTATGGAGTTTTTGGTGAATGTGATGATTGAAACAACTCTAGATAGTTATTTTAAGGTTGTGTATATGGTTTTAGTGAGGTTTGAATGGTTGGAAATGAAGCTGGTGCAGATTTGCACAAAGGCAATTTTGGTGGTTTTAGAAGGTTTCTTTACTCTCAAGCAAAGAGAGGAAGGAGACGAGAGTTGTGTTTCTCTGGTGCTTAGAGTGCTCTGGTGTGGTTTGGAAAGTGGAAGGAGCCCTCCTTTTATAGGCCAAGAAGGCTGGGGCAAAATTGTCATTTTTTGAATTGCAAGCTTGCATTGGTAGGAAACCTCAATACTTCAAAAATGTGTCTGCTGGTTTAAGGTTAATTCCATCAGTTAATGTCCTTCCTAACATCTGTCCTCAAGTTGGCTGTGTTTAAGATAACTATGCTGCAGCAAAACCAAGGTTTCTTACACAATTTGCTTTTGCTTTTCAACATAGTAATCAAAGGGATTATGGTGAGATTCTTGGTTTTCCCTTGGTTTTCCCCCACATCAGGTTCCAACCTAATTCTAACACCACACCAGATATATCTCTATGGTTGGAAATGAACCATATGGTTGAAAATCAATTTATGTTGAATTTTGAAAAGTTGACAAACTAATGCTCAGGCCCAACTTGCACACTTCATAACTCTCAGCTCACAAGGGCTATGAATGAGTTCTATAACTTTCAGGAAAGCCCTCATGGAGCTCTACAACTTTCATATTTTTGATATTTTCAAATTCCCAATGGAACTAGGTCAAAAGACCTCTCAAAGTTGCTGAAAAACATGCGTAAAAGGCCAATAACTTAGAATTTTTCCAAGTTATTTTCCTTCTTGAAATAAATTTTAGTCATAACTCCAAATCTAGGCATTTTCTGCTCATGGACCACTTTTGGACTTTTGCAGGACTTGTCAAGAGCTTTCCAATGAGCTTTGAACCAACTCAATTGGATGTGTGGTTAGGGAGTTTTGATCTTGCCCTTTTCAAAACCCTAATTTCCGATTTTTGCAATTACTCCCCAACCCTTGATCCAATGGTCATGAAACTTCATGGGTAGGTGTAATATGTCATTAGGAACATTTTTGATTCCCACCTTAAGGTCAAATTCTTTATGAGTGAAGAGTTGACTTTTCGGTCAACCGAACAATCGATCAATGACTACCGAGTCGACTGTTGACGTTCCGGGTCTTTTGGGGACTTGAAACTTCTTTAGTAGACTTTAATAAGCCATATGAGCTTCATGAACCATGATCCCACCATTGGAAAGCCATTTAAATCAAAAGTCAAACTACAGTTGACTTTTCCTGATCGAAAACCGTAATCGGGTATCCTGAACTGCACTGTTCTTGCTCCTTGGGTGACAAACTCAAATTGGATTCATACTTGATCCATTGGAGTATATTTGATGATGTGGAGACTTATTTCATGGAGAACCAATCAAATACATTGACTGATTAAACTCTTGAAATCACGATTCTCGGCTGTATGGAACCCTAATTCCTGTATCTTAACAAAGACCAACTTGAAACATGTTGAGGTTAGATAATAAAATCCATATGACCCTAAAATGATGATGAAGATCTAATGGGTCAAATTTTGGGGTGCAACGTTGCCCCTATTTAAATATTTTCACTAGATGGCAATGAGAGATGATAATCCTCATAGAATCGTAGTGAAAGGTATTTAAATATAGCAAACCAAAAACTTTGTCCCTTAGATCCGATGGTATGCAAAAGGACAAATGAGAATATTCATGAATCTAAATGATGTTTTATGATGCTTTATGCAAGACAGATGCAGACACACGAGCTAAGATAAAAGGACGACAATACAACGAGTAACTACTCACGGGGGACCCAACACACTGGGGAAAGATCCAAGGCAAAACAAAGCAAGATAGTTCAAACATGACTAAAGATGCTGCTCAGGGGAATCTTTCACGCAGGGGACGCAAACTCCCCCAGGGAAGACAAATCTTCATTGGGGAAAAGGAGACACACTCCACTGGGGAAGAAGGCAATTCTTCACCGGGGAAGCGAAAGATCAGAGACGCAAACCTCACTGGTGATAACCAAATGAGGAATTTCCTATAACAAAGAGTTCGAACGGGATCTTCAGGAAAAGACTAGAAACAAGACCAGACGCACTGGGGATGCTAGTATCCACTAGACCTCCAAGATTCGAATGGGAAAGCAACGACTTTGCTGAGAACACTGGTGACGACCAGAACAATAAACAATTTTAAGCGTGCTAGTTTCCACTTAGAATTATAGGGGATAATGGTGACGACCAAACCAAAGTTACGAACAATTGGGAATTCCCAATAACATTTATAAAATACAGGACTTCGGCTGGGGAAGTTGGTAACAATCAACTTTCGGTACTAATAACGATTAGTTTTCAAGCAATGCCAGTAACCACTGGACTTAGAGGGGACTGGTGATGACCAAATCGGGGTATACCAATAACAATTGGGTCGAGATAATGCTAGCAATTACTAGACTTAATTGGGAAGATTGGTACCGACCGAGTCAAAGGAGACTAATAACCATTGGATTTAAGCGATGCCAATAACTATTGGACTTAGACAAACTAGTGACGACCAAATCATAGGTATAACAATAACAACTGGTTTTGATAATGCTAGTAACCACTAGATTTGTCAAATGATGCTAGTGACTACTAGACTTAGGAAAATTGGTAATAACCGAATCAAAAGGTACCAATAAAAACTGGATTTAAAGATACCACTAGTGACTACTAGATTCAGAAAGATTGGTAATAACCGAATCAAAAAGGCTCCAATAACAACTCGTTTCTTTATAACAGAGTTAATGACAACTGGGTTTGGAAAATTGTTGGTGACAACCAAATCGAGACACCAAAAACAATTGGTTTTAAACAATGCTAGTGACTACTATACTTTCAAAGATTATTGGTGACAACCAAATCAGAGATAAACATTAGTAACAACCGTCCATCTATGTAAATCGGATACTGCTAGTCACCACCAGCTTCCCAGAGAAGAGATAGTAATCCCAGGATTACTAGTAACATTGGGGTATCAACCTCAAAGCGAAATCTGCGGCAACAGATCAAAGATAGAGGTAACGACCAAAGGATCTCAAAGGCAACAACCAAACAAACAGAGATCAAAACCACATGCAAGCGAATGCGTATGCTGATATGATGCCGTATGTAAAATGCAAACCGACCCGCAAGAAAAAAAGGAAAAGAAAAACAAGGAAGACACAGAGGGAGCTCATCACGCTGAGTCTAAATTGCTTTAAGTTAAGTGGCGCTTTCTTCTAGTGTAGATAACAATCTTCCAAGATAGACAGTATCCTCGTAATCCTGCAGGGGAGAAGTCCTGGCTTAAGAGCAGGAATTGCTGTCGGACGTATCTAGTTTGGTCAGAGGCGACAACAAGCTTTCACGGTTTGAGAATTGTGTGATATTGTTGGATTACCTCTAGAGTTCTTCAATCGTTTTGTCAAATTGTTTTTTCTTTTAAAACAAAATTTAAGTTTTTCAAAACACTTTGCTTTTCGAAAAAATCCTTATTAACAAATAAGTGAAATTACATAACAAAAACAGGATATCATAACAATGATTGGCCAAAATCTGATTTCATTGATAGGCGAGAACTTTACAAAGGGCAAAGCCTCGGGAATTTTATACATTTGGAAAAACGGCAAACAGAAAGGGTTACAGAATCCCATAATAATCCGGTCCTCCTAACTATCCGTTCATTTGCTCCGCCGCTTCTGACGAGAATGACAGACATTGATCTTTCTTTTAATATCTTGTACGAGACTTTGGCCCGGTGTTTGTCGGCTTTTAACCCATGGACTCCTGTCTTACCAAAGCACTTGCATCACCTTTTTCGGTTTTCTGCTTTAGGCATACAAATTTCTCACTACATTTGAGTTGATAGGGTACTTAAGTTGTTCGCCATCCATGGTCTCAAGAATTAGAGATCCTCCGGAGAAGACGGTTTTTACAACGAAGGGGCCATCGTAATTGGGCATCCACTTGCTGCGTATGTCCTTTTATGTTGGTAAGATTTTTCTAAGCACAAGCTCTCCTTCCCTATACTCTTTGGGACGAACCTTCTTGTCGAATGCTCTTATCATCCTTTGTTGATATATCTGACTATGACACATGGCCGTCATTCTTTTCTCATCAGTAAGGTTCAATGAGTCGAACCTTTCTTTTATCCATTCGTCTTCCTCAAGCTTGGCTTCCATCAAGTTCTTTAGAGAAGGTATTTTAACTTCGATGGGCAGCACAACGTCCATCCCATACACTAAGGAAAAAGGAGTTGTCCTTGTTGAAGTTCGCATTGATGTTCGGTATCCATGTAGAGCAAATGGTAACATCTCGTGCCAATCCTTGTAGGTTATGACCATCTTCTGTACTATTATCTTGATATTTTGTTTGCAGCTTCGACTGCGCCATTCATCTTGGGTCTGTAAGGAGACAAATTGTGATGCTTGATCTTGAAGTCGTCACATAGTTCCTTTATCGTTTTGTTGTTTAGATTCGACCCGTTGTTAGTAATGATCTGGTTAGGAATACCGTATCGACAGATGATTTCCTTTTTGATGAAGGGGCAACCACTTATTTCGTCACGTTTGCATACGACGCTGCTTCTACCCATTTGGTGAAGTAATCAATTGCAACAAGGATGAAGCGATGGTCATTGGAAGCTTTTGGCTCTATTGCCCTAATCATGTCTATGCCCCACATTGCAAAAGGCCATGGTGATGTCATCACATTGAGAGGATGTGGAGGGACATGCACTTTGTCAGCATAGACTTGGCATTTATGGCATTTTCGAGCGAAGAGGATGCAGTCCGTCTCCAGAGTTAACCAAAAGTAACCCGCTCTTAAGATCTTCTTAGCCATGGCATGGCCATTGGCATGGATACCGAATGTTCCTTCGTGCACTTCAGTCATTATGAGCCTTGCTTCTTTTTCATCGACACATCGAAGTAAAACCATGTCGTGGTTTCTCTTATACAAGGTGCCATTGCTGATGAAGAACTTAGCCGACAATCTTCGTATGGCTCTTTTGTCGATTCTGGATGCGTCCGCTGGATATTCCTGATTTTGAAGAAAGTTCTTGATGTCGTGGAACCACGATTTCTCATCAATTTCTTCATCTATTGTCATAACATATGCGGGCACTGTCCTTCTCTCAATGCAAATCAGAGGCGCCTCGTTAACAAACTGGACCTTCCACATTGATGCCATCATGGCTAATGCATCAGCAATGTAATTTTCCGCTCTCGGCACATGCTTGAAGGTAATCTCGTCAAAATATTCGGCCATCTCTAAGATATGAGTTTTGTAAGGGATCAACTTTTCATCTCTGGTTTCCCATTCTCCTTTGAGCTGATAGATCACCAAAGCAGAATCGCCTATTACTTCCAAGATTTTGATGCGAAGATCAATAGCAGCTTCCAATCCTAAGATGCAGGCTTCATACTCGGCTATGTTATTCGTGCACGAGAAACAAAGTCGGGTTGTGACGGCAGTATACCCTCCAACTGGATTTTTTAAAACAGCTCCAACACCATGTCCGTTTTTGTTTGACGCTCCATCAAACATCATTTCCCATTGGGATCCAGGCTCAGGACCTTCTCCAGGACCAGGTTCTGGTTTCGTGCGCTGAATGTACATCACATCTTCATCAGGAAACTCAAACTTGAGTGGTTGATAATCTTCCATGGGATGCTCTACGAGGTGTTCTGACAAGACACTTCCCTTGATAGACTTTTGAGCAACATACTGAATATCATACTCTGATAAGAGCATATGCCATCTGGCCAATCTTCCCGTTTGAGATGGTTTTTCAAAGATGTACTTGATGGGGTCCATCTTAGAAATCAGCATTGTGGTGTGGCAGATCATATACTGTCTTAGGCGCTTGGCGGCCCATGCTAAAACACAACAGGCTTTTTCTAAGGGAGAGTAACGACTCTCGCAATCGGTGAACTTCTTGCTTAGATAGTAGATTGCATGCTCTTTCTTTCCCGACTCATCAGTCTGGCCCAAGACGCAACCCATTGAATCTTCTAGTACTGTCATATACATGAACAATGGTCTTACAGGCACAGGAGGAATCAACACCGAAGGTTCTTGTAAATACTGCTTGATTTTCTCAAATGCGGACTGGCAGCTTTCGTTCCATACCACCGTCTGATCTTTTCGTAACAACTTGAAGATCGACGTGCAAGTAGGAGTTAGATTAGAGATGAACCTGGAAATGTAATTCAAGCGTCCGAGGAAACCTCTGACCTGTTTCTCTGTTTTAGGAGCAGGCATCTCCTGGATTGCTCTAACCTTGTCAGGGTCTACTTCAATTCCTTGTTGACTAACGATGAAGCCGAGTAATTTGCCTGAGCGAACCCCGAAGGTGCATTTTGCTGGGTTTAACCTTAGTTGATACTTTCAGAGTCTCTCAAATAGCTTCAACAGATGATCCAAATGGTCTTCTTCGCTTTGAGACTCTGCGATCATGTCATCCACATATACTTCAATTTCTTTGTGTATCATATCATGGAAGAGTGTGACCATGGCCCTATGATATGTCACCCCTGCATTCTTCAAACCGAAAGGCATGACCTTATAACAATAGGTGCCCTAGGGTGTGATGAAGGTTGTCTTCTCCATGTCGTTCGGGTCCATTTTTATCTGATTATAACCAGAAAACCCGTCCATGAACGAGAATACCGCGAAACTAGTTGTATTATCCACCAAAGTTTCGATATGTGGTAGACGGAAATCGTTCTTCGGACTTGCTTTGTTTAAATCCCTGTAATAGACACACATTCTGACTTTGCCATCCTTCTTTGGGACTGGCACGATGTTTGCCACCCACTCCGGATATTTGGATACTGCTAAAAAGCCCGCATCAATTTGCTTCTTGACTTCATCTTGGATCTTAAGAGCCATGTCTGGTCTTAATCTGCAAAGTTTTTGCTTGACCAGAGGACACTCTGGCTTCAGGGGGAGCTTGTGCATAACAATGTCAGTATCCAACCCTGGCATTTCTTGATAAGACCAAGCGAATATGTTGACGTAATCTCTATGGAGTGCTATCAGCTTGCTTTTGACTTCTGGCCCCAATGACGCCCCGATCTTGACTTCTTTTTTTTCTTATTCGGATCCCAAGTTGATGACCTCAATCTGCTCTTTGTACGGCTGAAGGTAGGCATCTTCATACTCAGTCATTCTTTTTAATTCTTCTGGGACTTCTAATTCTTTATCATTCTTTTCTTTGGCTTGGAAGACAAATGAACCACTGGTAGAAGGAACCGAAGGATCATGGGATTCTGTGGGTAATGGAGGTATTCTGCATGTTTTATTTTTGGGAATAATTAGACACACACATAGACATGCAGATGAAGGGTTGCTTTTACTTTTTCAAAAAGAGTTGCCATTTTTCCTTTTAACAAAAAGAGTGAAAATGATAAGCAATAAATAAACAAGAGTTTTAACAAAAACACTTTTCATTCATAGATTTTCAAATTGCAAAGTGGCCCATACAAAATAATTCGCAAGCCTTGGGCACGACCAGGAACTTTAAAGAAAACACAAAGCTAACAAGCAAAATGAATTACTCTAAAGGTAAAAAGGCAGGAATTTCCATAGCCTCCCAGTTGTGTAAATCTGCTCCTCCCCGAGTTATCATATGATCTAGATCACAATCCTCATCCTCAACAATGATAGCGTTGATTTGTATTCCGCCACTGGTAAAGATTTCTTTTAATGACTTCTTCCGCATGGTGCTTTCTTCCGGCTCGCCTTCTAGAGTTGGTTTGTAACCCAACCATTGTCGATCGTTCTTCGCCCGAGCGTTGACTTCAATAATCTCTCCCCATCTCAACGGGATTCCAGCTTTTAGCGCCGCTTTGACACTCTGAACAGATGTGAAGGATGGACCGCGAATTATGTCAGATTCGTCGACCAGAACATCGTGGGCTATCTCTAGTGCTTGAAAGGCTGTTTTGAGGGAATCTTTGTCAGCTTCGATGTATCAAAATGAGGATAGGTTGCTCACCATTAGATCCTCTTCACCGTGAACGGTGACCAACTGATCATCCACAACAAACTTCATCTTTTGATGGAGGGTAGAGGTTACAGCGCCCGCTGCATGTATCCATGGCCTCCCTATTAGACAGCTGTAAACCGAATTGATGTCCATCACCTGAAAGGTGACTTTAAAGATTTGCGGTCCTATCATGATAGGAAGATCAACCTCCCCTATTATAGCTCTTGTAGACCCGTAAAATGCCTTCACCACGAGAGATGTTGGCCTCATATTAGCACCTTGGTAAGCCAACTTGGCTAGTGTCCTCTTCGGCATCACATTGAGCGCGAATCCTGTATCAACAAGCACCCTGGATAATGTATCTTCTTCGCATTTAATCGACACATGCAGAGCACAATTGTGCTTGCATTTTTCAGCTGTTAGATCATTGTCATCAAAGCTTAGAGTGTTGCAGACCGTGATGTTCGCCACAATGGAGTCAAACTGCCCCACTGTAATGTCCTTGGTCACATGGGCTTGCGTCATGATTTTTAGCAAAGCCTGGCGATGTGCTGGGGAGCTTAAGAGTAATGACATGACTGATATCTTAGATGGCGTCTGGTTCAGTTGGTCTACCACCCGGTAGTCACTTCGTCGGATGATCCGCAGAAACTCTTCTTCATCATTTTTTAGGCTCTCTTTTCCTTTGACCAAAGGCTCCTTAGTGACGACTACCTCTGGAATGGGTTTTTGAGGAACAACAACTTTTGGAATGGGAACCGCTGGCGGAGGAACCGCATTATTCGCCCGTGGTTGGTATATGCGACCGCTCCGGGTCATCCTACTCCCACCGGGGATATTGGCTACATTTGCTGGCTTCCTTTCTTTGAAAATTCCTTCACACCATGAATGATCCTGTTTTGGTGCTATGGCCCTTGGGTGAGGTCTAGATCCCCCCCTTGGTTCAAATCTGGCTTGCCCTCTCCCAAATTTTAGGGGTGCATCGTCACGGAACACTGGCCGAACGCTTTTGTTGTTGTTGTTGTTGTTATTTATGAAGACGGCCCTTTTGCTAGGCTCTTCAGGCATATTGAACACATGTTCAATGACCGCTATATCTTCCTTTTTATTTCTGCCAGCGATCTCTATCATCCCTTGCTCAAGCATTGCTCGAATGTCTTTTTGCACAAGGTCACAACCTTGTGGGTTCAACATGCATTGTTCGCAATCTTCATGAGATGTTTTAAGTGCCCATGCTTGAGCAAGACGTTTGTGTAGTTCCACTAACGGTACCTTGATCTCGTTAATGGTAGTAACCGTCTTAGCTTCATACCCTTCCCCTTCTTCAGTAATAGCATTTACTCCATCATGATTTGGTAGAGGGTTATTCTTTATGTTCGGGTGGTTGTCTTCAAAAGACATAATCCTTTTTTTGATTAACTCTCGAACGAGGTGCTGGAGTGCGAAGCATCCCTCAAGGTTATGGCCCAGAGCGTTTTCATGGAATAAACAGCGGGCATTGGCGTTGTAGTAGACTGGAAGTGGAATAGGTGGAGCACCTAATTTCATTGTCTTGACTAACCCTCTTTCTATCAGCATTGGGAATAGATAAGTGTAACTCATTGGTATAGGTTGTATCTTTGGCCAATTCGTCTGGTAGTTCGCCCTTTGAGCCCTATTTTGAGGCTGCTGACCCTGCTGTTGATGGTACTGTTGTTGATTATTAGGATAATACTGTTGTTGATTGCTGGATGCCCCATGTTGAGGACCCTGCTGCGATGACTGTTGAAAAACTGGGGTCACAGCTGCTATGTATGATGGCGAATGATATTACTGGCGATGGTTCTTGGAATTTTGCGCCTTCTTTTCGTATGTTACAACACTTACGCCCCCTCCTTATTTTTATGGAAGTTGTTGGTCGGCTACTTAGCAGCACTAGTGCTTGAATTGGTATTTGGTGTAGTCACTTTCCCACTTTTTAAACCGGCCTCAACCTTGACTCCTACCGCGACGATGTTAGAGAAGTTGGTCGTGACACTGCTGATTAGCCGCTCATAGAATTCTGGTATGACCGTATCTACGAACCAGTCTGCCAATCCCTTTTCAGTAAGGGGTGGCTCCACCTGAGCAGCAGTCCCGCGCCATCTTTGCGCGTATTCTTTGAAGGTTTCAGTGCTCTTTTGTGTCATGCTGAGGAGCTGATGGCGGTCTAGAGCCAGGTCCATGTTGTATTTATATTGTTGAATGAAGGCATCTGCAAGATCCTGAAAACCACGGATCTTTACTTGATCTAGGCTTAAATACCATTTAGCTGATGCTCCTTTAAGACTGTCCTGAAAATAGTGCACCAACAGTTTGTCGTTTTCAATATGCGAAGCCATCCCCATGCAATACATGATCAGGTGTACCTTGGGACAAGTAGTTCCCTCGTATTTGTCAAACACGGGCATCTTGAATTTCTGGGGGAATACTAAACCGGACACCAGACACATGTCTTTGGCGTCTGATCCAAAAGCATTGCTTCCTTCGATGGCTCTCATTCTTTTAGCCATAATGTCCATTTCCACTCTTAACTTCTCGTGCTTCTCATCTTCTGCTTTAGAGCCATCTGGTACATCAAAGATTGGCTGATGGTTGAACATAGGTCAGACCTGAGTTGGCCCCCCTGCCTGAGTGAAAATAGGATTTGTCGCCATTGGACCAACTTGCGGTTGAAAGCTGGCTGATTGAAGATTGTTGATTGGAGGTAAGAAGTCCATGGATATGCTGAACGGGAACTCAGTTGTCACGACTGGCGCAGTGGGGAGACTCGTTGCCGCTGTAACGACTTCAGAAACTACGGTAGCATGTGTATCCATCTTTGCTTTGATCATATTGAGGACCTCCATGATCTGACTGGCGTTGTCTTTGATCCCCTCGATGTCATTATCGATCTGGTCGATTCTTTGGTTGTTATCTGCCATTCTGCGTTGAGCTTGGGCCCGGGTATTGTACTTGTGTGAATTCAGTGTGAACTTCCTCTCTCCCCTCTCTCTCTGAAACAAGAACAAAGGATGAGTTGCGTAACTCGAATGAAAAACCAATGATGAGATGTGAATGCAAATGTAAATGCAAATGCACAAACCATTCAAGGAAAAGCAAATTTTGTTTACAAACAAAAAAAAGTTGGAACAACATGTAACGTCATGCTTTAAAAAGCGTTTTTCATTGATAATTTGAAATCTATTACAATAGATGGCTCTTGCTAAAAAGCAAGACCTTTCTTACAACAAGAAGCGAAAGTAAATGCAACATAGGATTACAATCCTTTTTAGGAAAAGCAGGAAATGGTGAAATAATGATCATTCTAACAAGATGATCCTTCTCCTTCTTGGTCTTTGGTGCGAACTCGATCCTGGCGGATGATCTCCCACAAATCTTCATTTTCACATTGTGCTTTGATCAAAGCGTACTTCAGTTCTTCCCTAGTTACAGGGACCTCTGGTTCCATCGTTATCTCGTGATCACGAGTGTAGAACATGGTCAAAGCTATTTCCTTCGACCAAAGCAAGTAAGCTCTGGTAGTTAAACAACTTATGTTCTCCATTGGAGTTATACCCAAGAGGTGCGGATCTCTCTGAGTGTAGTTAGCGCGGGCTTCCAACTCCGGGTTGCAACCGGTTTCATAGAAGCAAGGTCTTAGCAGCTCGGGCTCCAGTTCTGGCCCGGTTGAATACCCATACTGACGCTGAGCGAGAATGGGGTTGTAGGTGATGACCCCTTTTGTTCCAATGAGAGGTACATTAGGGAAGTCTCCATAACTGGGAATCAGAGCTAGATTACCAAGGCTGAGGTCATACTAGGTGATATCGTAGTGCTTGAGAGTGATGAGCTTGGAAATCCATGCATTCTTGCTATAAAGCCTCCAAAGGATGTGAGTCTTGGGCAAATGGAAGGTAAACCATCTGTCGAGTAGTGCGAGACAGCATGAAAACTGGCCGAGGTCATACAAGGTGTAGCGGTGGATGACCACATAGGTATCTGCCAGTATCGCGTTCACTGGATTGTTGATGATGAAGAGACGGATTGCCTCCTCGCTGATGAAATCATGACGACTTGGGAAGAGGTACAAACTGTATACCAGAAAGGCTAAAATGGCTTCGAAAATCCCCATGTTTCTATTTTCGTAATGGAATTCAGCCATCTTCATTAATGGTCCTGCTTCCATTCCATAACATCCCCCCTTTGCTCTCATAGGTGGTAACTCTTCTGGCCTGAGATGTAAGGCTTTGGCCAAATCCATTCTCTTTGGTTTTCCATAAGAATGTGTGAAAGTCCATGGAATTTTCAGATAGTCAGTGTATTCCTCTATGGTCGGAAGTAGCTGAAAATCTGGGAAGATGAAGCAGTGGTAGATTGGAGAATAAAATTCAACAAGAGCCTGCAGCATGAACTCGTTGACTTGAGCACTTAGCAATGGTAGGAGATACCCATACTTGGCAATGAAGGCGACGGGGTTCCTGACAAGGCCTGCCAGCATCCTAAGACGGCCCAACTTCAAATCCGGGAAAGGAAGCATGCCTCGTCTTACCATGTTGTCGCCTGCAAAAGAAAATTTTGAATTTCCTTGAATGGTTAGAAAAATGCAAAAATGCGACTGGTTTTACAAAACTCAGAAGATCAATTTGTGTCAAACTCTCATTTCATTCATCATTGGTAAAAGTTACCACTTTTAAGGTACAATACAAGAAATTCAAATTACATCAAGAAACTAGGCTTTACAACCTAAATTAATAACTTCAAGCACGTGGCCTCTTCAACTTCTTTAAGATTGCGTTCTCCATTACCAATTTGTCCACTATCCCTTTCCAAGCTCCAGAGGTAGGGGGATATTGGAGTACTCATGGTTGCTTTGAGTGGGTTTGATGTTAGAGAAAAATAAATTCTCCTTTGTTGTTTCTCCATCGATTACTCGTCATTCGAGCCATTCTATCAACTCATCTTTTTCTTTCACTTCTCGGGCGAGCTTTGTCGTTTCGGAGAAGAGCGAGTGATATTTTCCTTCCCAAGTATCTCTCTCAAGCTGTGCTCTTGCAAGGAGCTCTTGGTATTCTTCCATTTTCTCAATGGGAATGGCGGAAGATGACGGCGTAATGACAATTTGTGCGTCTTTTTCTGGGAGGTACGACATCTTCAAATCTTTCGCTCTAGATTGGACCCATTGAGTAAATGGCTCCAAAGCTATGCAATTTCTCTTTCCCAAATCTGCTTTCATTTTCTTATGGATGTTTTCCCAAGTGTCGATGGTACTATTTCTCATACTTTCGATTACCTCTATGTTGAGATAAAAGAAACTGGATAGAAGCAAATTGTTGGGTTTATCTTTCATCGGAAAACCAAATTGTCGTCGAGCCAAGGCTGGATTGTAGTTAATTCCTCCTCGTACTCCAATGAGTGGTATATTCGGGAAACTTCCGCAATGGTCAAAATAGACTCCTCGATCATATGGGGGATCATACCAATGAATATTTGCTTGAGTCAAAGAGATTATCCTTTGAGACCATCTCCATCCATTGGGATTCTTTTTGAAAGCGTCAGTTGTTGGCAAATGATTGACAAACCATTTGTATAACATAGGTGCGCAACAGAGGAAAGTTCATTTTCCTTGAAGTGTACGATGATGAATTGAATGGTACGCATCTCCCAGCAAGGTAGGCACAAGATTTCTGCTTAAAAATATGATGATGGAAGGGAAGTTGACGAACTCCTCTACTTCAGGAAATAATACTAGTCCATAGATTAATAGAGCTAGTACTGATTCAAAGGCATCCATACTTCCTTCTTTGGCAAGATAGGTAGCTTTCTTGATTAAGAACTCTGAATGAAAACCCACTACTCCTTTCTTAGTTGCACGATGGGCCTTGGTCTCGAAAGCTTCAAGGTGAAGAGCATATGCAATTTCTTCTGATGAAGGCATCCTCTCCAATCCACTATAAGGTTTTTGATCTTTCACAGGAACTCCCATGTAATAAGCATATTCCTCCAAAGTTGGCATTAACTGATAGTCAGGAAATGTGAAACAATGATACAAAGGGTCGTAGAATTGAACCAAAGTATTGAGGATCCCTTCTTCCATTCTCATTCTGACAAGGCTTAATATTTTTCCATATTCCTTTCCAAAGTCTTCTGATACCATAGTTCCTAATTTTCTCAACTCGGAAGTATCGGGCTTCTTGAAAGTGTACCTCTTGGTTTTTCTCGTCCCAATATCCATGATATGTCTGGGATTTCACACACAAAGAGATCAACTGAGTTTTATAAAACTAGTTGCAACATGAAATGCTTATGATGATATGATGAGATGATGCACACACCACACAAAAGCAAGATATTCACAAATATAATGCACATGCACACACAAGGCCTTCCTAAGCTCAAGGTCAAAGCATGAAGTCAAAGGTCTACCCATCCCTAAGGATTTGTACTATGAGATATTTTGTACCTGCCGAACGGGTTCTATCAAAGTTCCCAAAGTCATAGTAAATCCTTCGGATATTGCCAACTAACGCGACTACTCACGTGAGTCAACAATATTCTCAAGATAAACTCGTTTGAGTGTAGCATCGCATGACAACTATTGAGGGACTACTCCCTAACAATTTCTGCGCTACGTCCTAAAAAGGCTAAGTGGGGTAAAAGTGTTACTAAAGGTTCCCAGCTTCATCGACTCATATTGAAATAATTAGTGAATACATGACTACTCATGCATTACCAATTATCTCAAAGAGTCTCCACTGAGTGCGATTACATCATATGTCAAACATATTAGGACTACTCCCAATAGCCTAACTATTGATCATATCACAATCCTATCTCATGTGTCACTCAAATCCGGGTTAGGATTTATCTCACCTCTCAAGGCACCCCATATCCAACATACAAACAATTATATTGACAAATATACATGTTAATCAAATATTCACAAATATAGCATATAATAACAAAATAGGTTAAACCCTCAAGTTCTAAATTAGTCCCCAGTGAAGTCGCCATTTCTGTTGCGGTGAGAATCGTGATACCATGCTATTGATTAACTTGAATCTTTAATTCTTTAAATTCACAATCGGACTTTAATTTATCCAAGGGAAAGACCTAAAGAGAGAAAGAACCTTTTGCGTGATGTAACAACAACGCTAAAAGATTCGGGGATCGGGGGTTGGTTATGTTTAGGGTAGTTATTTCACATCCTAAACATCTGTAGTACTCTATAAGAACCTTTTATTTGTTTGCCTGCTGAGTTTGCTAAACGTTTGCTATGAACTGGGATTGGGTAAAGGTGTAGGTTAAGACCTAAGGACAGTTTCTAAGTTTGCTCGCAAAGATATCACGTCCTCTGCCTACGTATCCTTACTAGGATAGAATCAGAGCAATCGTAGTTCACCTCACTAGGATTGAAGAACACTTGATTATGATCAAGGTTCAAAGGGGAACAAACATTACAATGCTTGTGTAGAGCTTAAGATAACTCTCTAAATCTACATTGAACACTCAAGAAAGGGGAATAAGAAATCATTTCTATGATCCTTACATGGAGTTAACAAACTCTATCCTAAGTTCTAATTGAAAAAGCACTCTTAACAAAGGACGAGTTCCTTAGACTTAAGCAAAGTCTAAAGGATAGGTTCTAACTTAACTAAGGGTATGGATGACTTAACAAAGTCAAGGGAGGGCAATGAGCTATCTATGACCCAAAGGTCAATAGAGAGACTTTCCTTTGGAAGGATAGAAGGGGAGGCAACTTGGATGAGAACTAAAGAGTTTCATCAGTTGGGGAAAACAAACTTAACAAAGTACAACATTCAAACATGATGAATATAAGAGATATGATTACAACCAAACAAGAAAGCATATTACAATAAGCAAGGATTTAATCAAGATAAATGGTTACAACCAAAAATCATGTAAGCATCAAGATATCACAATATTGTAAAGAGGATTCTTACAAGACTTAAGCATAAAAGGTTAAAGTCAAAAACGGACATATCTTAATGAAGATGGTGGTAACAACCCAAAAGAGATATATTAACAAATATGAAGGTAACATCCATGCAAATAAATCACAACTTAAGGTAAGCATGCTATAGGATTCAAGGTATATTAAATGTAACAACATCATACTAACAAATCACACATTAATGACAATCAAATACAAGTAAGAACGGTTATAACAGTTCAAGCTCAAGGTTTTATGGAGAAAGTATACAAGTTCATAGTAACGACCAAAAGAAGGTAGACCCTAACATGTTATGATTCTAAACATAAACAAGTTAACAAACACATGTGGATCAAGCATAAACAATCTCACAAGATAGCTCAAGCATTAAAAAATTTCAACAAGAAACAAGGTAAACAAACTTAAAAGGAAACAACTTTCAAGTGGGTAAAAGTATCACAAACGTGAACATCTTTGAAATATTTTCTCATTATGTGAAACTAGACAAAATCAAGAACATTTAGCAAAAAGAAGGGATTAAAAATGTTAAAACATGAGAAAGTTATGAGGTGTTGAGTTTTTGTGAAGAAAACATAAAAAAACAAATGGTAAAAAAATAGAATGCTCATGGAAGGTGTTGAAACCATAACCCTTAGTTTACAAACTTAAAAAATTACCAAATCCACCACTGCGCACGCGTGTTCATTCAATGGAAAACAAAGAGAAAACATTAAAACAAGATAAAAGAAATAAAAAACAAAAGAGTTGATCCACCAGGGATCGAACTCAGGACATGTAGGAAAGCAAGGTACTTAGTGCATAGGTTACAACCACTGGGGTGGCGATACATCCAGTATGTAAAGTCACCCCATTAAAACATATACTTAACAAAGTGCATTTTCTGGGCAAGGTTACAAGGCAATTTCAAAGCAAGCATGATGAAAACGATTTCAATCCAATTTTCTCAAATCTTAACCAAATCTAACAAAATTAAAGTCTAAATCACTTGGAATCTTATGAGGATTAAGATGGTAACAACCGTTTCTTAAAATGACGCACACACAAAAAAATTCGAATGAACACGCAAGTATGAGCTTTGAGATGCATTTTGGTATTTACTAACAAAAACTGATGAGTTCATGAACCAACAACAGTCTGCACAAATTTGAAGTGTACTCCCTATGATTATGCTTAAATAGATGAGCTCAGCTTTGCCATAGATCACAAAATGACTGTCAAATGTAAGTTAATGAAGTGGTGTTTTTTAAAGGAATGTATATCCACATGATGTTAAAGCAATGAGTTGAGAGTAAACAACTTATCAAACCAAATGCAGCAGGTCAATGAATTTCAATACACAAAAATGCAATAGTTAAAACTGAAACTCAATGGTATCAGATTGAGCACATTTCAAAACAGGCAGTGAGTGGCAGAATTGTACAAAGGTTTTCTAAAACAGCAAACATGCTCATCCAAAGTTCCATTGGTCTAGGCAGCAGCCACATTTTTGGTGCTTCAACAATATCCATTAATGAATTACAGCCAACATGTCTTTTCAAAGACATGGCTCCAATAGCAACTTTGAAAAAAAAAAAAACTTTAAGACCAAGACACAAAACAAAGCCATCTTGCTTAAAACATAAACAAAACTCAAAACCTGATGCTACAATCTATAACCAACACAGCAGTCTAAGGCTTTTCCTTTATGGCAGTCAAAGTGAATTAACAGACCTTAGTAGTGATTGGTGCAAAACTGAACATAACAATGTTATCACCTTCCCATAAGTTACAACTTATCAAGCTACCACCAACAACCTTAATATGACTACAGCCAAATCACAAGTTGACTAACTTAAAGATCCAAAACAGTTCAATAGCAGCAGTGGCAAGTTTAGCTCTTGGTATTCCAATCCATGGATTCCAATCATGGCTCCAACAAATTCACTCATAACAGCAACAACTCAAAAAGTTTCAATGTAAAAAAACATGATTAAGGAAAATATGATCAAAACAAACAACATTTTTTAATTCAAGTCATAACAGGCTGTGAATTCCACACACAAATGGTTTTTGACCAAACTAGAATCTTTTAATGCAAAAACTAACAAGCTTTTTTAAAAAAACTGCTGGCAGCCAACTGTTGGTATTTCAAACAATGCCTATTGATGAATTCCAAACAACATGTCTTTATAAAGAGGCAATTACAAATATCCACTTAGAAAACATGATCAAAGCAAATGGGATCAAGTGAAACTGCTTTGGTTTAACAACAAGCCTTGATATTACAATATTCAAGGAAACAGACTAAAAGTCCAATGTCTTGCCTTACTGACAGTTTACAAACTTAATGCAAGCAAAAGTGGAACAGACCAACATGTGCTTGGCAACCAAACTTTGGTCTGAATCTAATTGAACCAATGACAACAAAATGAAGTAAAAAGCTAATGAATCAGAGGTTAACATACTTCACAACATGACAGACAGTGTGTTCTGGTATTTCAATCAATGAACTTTGATGAATTCCAATTACCCTTCTGTCAGCAACTCAAAGATAAAAAAAACTAAGAAATCTCAATGCAAAAACAAACTTGAAGATGTTTTATTAATAATTGAAACAAACACATGCTTATATTGTAAACATGATGCACCAATCAAAACTAGACCACCAACTTGTTAAAGCAAACACAAACTCAAACTTTAGTATGGAAAGACAACTTAGAACAATGATGGATCATGAGTTTACAAACTCATGATGTTCTTAACAGAACCAAAACATAACAATGCTTATTCACAATGTATCACAAACTTTCATAATATTTGTATTTTCTAGCAAGAGTTCATAGTTTAACAAACAACACCTCTAAATTCTAACAAAACTATTTGCAATTTATCAAGAGTATGTTATACATTAATAGACTTGTCATGACAATATCAAGTTAATGCTTTATATGACAGTTAACAAACTTCAAGCTACCACACATAAATTTAAATCAACAAACAGTTATGAGCTTACAACATTCAATCATTTTAACAACACATCCACAATTTAGCATGACAATGGCTAAACCATCTAAACAAAGCATGACTCATTTGATACTACATTCTCAAGACAACAAGTATGTGCCAAGCACAAAACAACAGTTTAAAAAAAACACCACAGAGGTAAACTTGGCATAACACAGTTAAACATCAAACTCAAAGCACATTTTTTCATGATGGCTACAGCCTTGACAGTATGCATAAACAACACTTGATCATGAGGAATAGGTGTTAACAAACACACACTTAAAATAACAGTTGAACTTCAAGGACCAAATGTATATGGAACATATGAATTTATGACAATAAATGCAAGCATATCCAAATTTGTAGTCAACATTTTAATGATGCATATTGTACATGAAAGAAAACAAAAGTTATAGGTCACCAACCTCTTGTAGACTTCCCAATATCAGCTAGCTGCCCAGAAAGAAAACCAGAGATCCCTTTAGAGCAACTTGGTGAAGCTTGCTTCCTTTTGAAGAAATAACCAAATATTGATGACAGTTTGAATAAAATTACTTCCAGCTATGATTTAAGATAATGAATAGCTATAATATCATGGATATGGTGTGTTTTGAGTGTTAAATTGGTAAGAGTGGATGCAAGTAGTGGTTTGGTGTGAAAAGTGCTCAAAAGTCAAACTATGGTGGTGTGAAGTTTGACTTTTTGACTTATGGAGTTTTTGGTGAATGTGATGATTGAAACAGCTCTAGATAGTTATTTTGAGGTTGTGTATATGGTTTTAGTGAGGTTTGAATGGTTGGAAATGGAGCTGGTGTGGATTTGCACAAAGGCAATTTTGGTGGTTTTAGAAGGTTTCTTTACTTTCAAGCAAAGAGAGGAAGGAGACGAGAGCTGTGTTTCTCTGGTGCTTAGAGTGCTCTGGTGTAGTTTGGAGAGTGGAAGGAGCCCTCCTTTTATAGGCCAAGAAGGCTGGGGCAGAATTGTCATTTTTTGAATTGCAAGCTTGCATTGGTGGAAAACCTCAATACTTCAAAAATGTGTGCTAGTTTAAGGTTAATTCCATCTGGTAATGTCCTTCCTAACAGCTGTCCTCAAGCTGGCTGTATTTAAGATAGCTATGCTGCAGCAAAACCAAGGTTTCTTACACAATTTGCTTTTGCTTTTCAACATAGTAATCAAAGGGATTATGGTGAGATTATTGGTTTTCCCCCACATCAGGTTCCAAAATAATTCTAACACCACACCAGATAATCTCTATGGTTGGAAATGAACCATATGGTTGAAAATCAATTTATGTTGAATTTTGAAAAGTTGACAAACTAATGCTCAGGCCTTACTTGCACACTTCATAACTCTCAGCTCACAAGGGCTATGAATGAGTTCTATAACTTTCTGGAAATCCCTCATGGAGCTCTAAAACTTTCATGTTTTTGAGGTTTTCAAATTCTCAGTAGAACTAGGTCAAAAGACCTGTCAAAGTTGCTGAAAAACATGCCTAAAAGGCCAATAACTTAGAATTTTTCCAAGTTATTTTTCTTCTTGAAATGAATTTTGGTCATAACTCGAAATCTATGCATTTTCTGCTCATGGAACACTTTGGGACTTTTGTAGGACTTGTCAAGATATTTCCAATGAGCTTTGAACCAACTCAATTGGATGTGTGGTTAGGGAGTTATGGTCTTGCCCTTTTCGAAACCCTAATTTCCGATTTTTGCGATTACTCCCCAACCCTTGATCCAATGGTCATGAAACTTCATGGGTAGGTGTAATATGTCATTATGAACATTTATGATTCCCACCTTGAGGTCAAATTCTTTATGAGTGAAGAGTTGACTTTTCGGTCAACCAAACGATCGATCGATGACTACCGAGTCGACTGTTGACGTTCCGGGTCTTTTGGGGCCTTGAAATTTCTTGAGTAGATTTTACTAAGCCATATGAGCTTCGTGAACCATGATCCCACCATTGGAACACCATTTAAATCAAAATTCAAACTACAGTTGACTTTTTCTGATCGAAAACCCTAATCGGGTATCCTGAACTGCACTGTCCTCGCTCCTTGGGTGACAACCTCAAATTGGATTCATACTTGATCCATTGGAGTATATTTGATGATGTGCAGACTTATTTCATGGAGAACCAATCCAATACATTGACTGATTAAACTCTTGAAATCTCGATTCTCGGCTGTGTGGAACCCTAATTCCTGTATCTTAACAAAGACCAACTTGAAACATGTTGAGGTTAGATAATCAAATGCATATGACCCTAAAATGATGATAAAGATCTAAGGGGTCAAAATTTGGGGTGCAATAGTTAGGTATCCGCTTCTTCTTTGTTCCAACGAACTCTTTGCTACTTCCTTCGGATAACGAATTTAGGCTCTTTTTCTTTCTGTATGAACAGTGTTAGGATCCTAATGGCCTTTGCTAGAAAGTTCGTTGTGCGAACTTGATGATGTATTTTCTGGGCAACTTCGCTAGGAAGTTCGTTGTGCGAACTTCTTGATGTTTTGCTGCTTACTTGGTTTCTTTGTCACATGTTTTTGTCTTATTCTTCTTATTTTGTGCCTAATTCCTGCACAATAGCACACACATAAAAGTAACCAAGACATTTTCACACAAAGAAGCATATCATCAAAAACAAGAGTGATTCAATTTAATTTCTCTACAAAAAGAATGAAAGATGCCAACATTTGATAGATCTAATAAGCAAAGTTTAACATCTAACAACTCTCCCCAACTAGATCTTTGCTTGCCCTCAAGAAAAGTATGCCTCTCGTTTCAAACAAGAGGATTTGCTCAAGATTAAGATTCTCCCAAGAATAGATAAAATGGCTCAAACACAAGGAATGCAACCAAGCATTGGTTTCAAATGTTGAGAATCAAACAATGCATAAGAACTAAATTCATAAAGCAAATATCAAGCCATGCATCAATCAATAACTATGTTTTTCATGAACGAATCACTCTATCTCTCCTCTTCGAATAAGGATTGAGGAGATTAAGCGTTTGCAACCGCAGGGACAATTTCACTCACCTAACAAACAATGCCAATATTTATCTATATCATACAATATCTAACAATCAAAAGTGAAAATATGGAAGTAAGAAGATCACTAAGGTCTTTAAGGTTGTAGCTTGTCCGGGTTCACAAACAATGGACATTTCTAAGGCCATTGAAACGAAATTTCTGATGCAAAAGAGACATTCACTGTACACAACATTTACACATCCCAACTTCATTCCATTTGTTTCTCAATTGCAAACTTTCACAAACTTTATTTCACAACTTATTCTTTCACTATTTTTCTTTTCCAAGGAATCATTCTTTTTTTTTTACATTCATATTCACACACTTGTTTCAATGCTTGCTTGAATTTTTCAAAAGTTATACCAACGTATCATTCTTCTTTTTCATTCTCCCCAACTTGACTTTTACTCAACCCTCAAGTGAATGCTCTTGGCTTTTTATGGCAAAGATGACAATTAAAACAAAACTCAAGGGTTCAAGAAAAAATTTAGAATCTCACAAAGTTCAGAATGAGATTCACATTATTTAGGCTCAAAGGGGGTTAATGAATATTCTATACTCACAGGTAAGTTACATTTGGACGTGGTTGTGCTCAATGTAAACAAGTGCCTTGATCATTTCTAATGCTTCCACAGATTCACAATAATAACAAGATAAAACACGCATTAAACGAATCAACAAAGTTTATTAGAAATCCAGCATTTAGCACACAATGGAGGCTTTCTCACAATTTGTGGTTTTTGGTCCTAAGTGAAACGTTCATTCAACAAGTTGCTAAAATAACAATTTTCATTTACATAAAGATTTAAGTTCTTAAGCATTCTAAAATTCTAAACAAAGGTAACCATGTACCTTGACATTATTCACTTGCTTAATACTATCACCGCCATCCAAACTTGGATGAATCTTCATTGGATACTTCTTTTCAGAGAGCAACTAATCTAGAAGTTCAATTAAAGCTCCACAGCATGAGAAACATTAAAAACCACTTGAAAAACAATATTTTTAACATAAAAACTTATTGACATTAATAATACTCAATAAAATGTGCTTAGGTGTAAAAACACCTTAAAATAGTACATAAACAATATTTGAAACAAAGTATAATAATAATAATAGTAAAAGCAATGATCTAAGCACAAAAATACATCACTTTGAAGACCAAAGGAAGTTGCTCATGATCATGCCCACAAAATAGAAACAATACAAAATCAGTCCTCATCGGACTCTGTGGCCTCCACACTCTCTGAACTATCTTCCGAACCAGACTCATCATCATCATCAGATTCTTCAACCTCATCACCATCTCCTACCTCAGCACCGCCAACATCAAGGCCAGAAGCATCCACCCCCTCTCCAAATGTAGGCCTGACCTCAGGCCAACTCGCATGCGCTAGGAACTGCTCCCTAGTAATCATGTTGCGCTCAACGGAGGGATCTCGACACTGCAATTGGAGTACCTGCATAGAATCATGAATGTCAATCATGGTACGCTGAGTAGCCGCCATCCAATCCCAATTATAGTTTTAGACAGACTGTTGAAACAGATTAAAATTCTGAGTGAATGCAACCCTGAGGCCCTCAGTAGCCCCATCATCCGAAGCAGCTGCAGCAGATGAACTTCGTTTCACACTTTTGGCTGGAAATACTTGTCCATATAACGACCATCAATAGCAGCCGGGTTCATCACTTGTCTATGCGAAGGTAGCTTCACCCTCGTATGGACATATAAAGCCAAGATGAGACATGGGAAGGCAAGGGGGCAGTTAACACGAGCCCCGACCTTCAACCCAATTTCCACCACAAATCGCATTTCATCTGCGATGATCCTAGCCACATCAATCTGAATGTTTGTGAGAATGCAGTGAACTAAATAGGCCTCTAGGATTGGCACGACAGAAGTGTGTGATTTTGGTTTTATGTTAGTCAAAACCAACAACAACACCAATTATGGTAAGGGTTTCATATCCTCCATGTGGTAACATCTTAGAACCCTAGATGGGTTCAATTCCACTATTTTCCTTCCATTAACAGAGCCTCGAAGATCAAATTGGTATCTCTGTGAAGCCTTAGGTTCCGATGATAGTCATCTATCTCATCTTCACCTAGGTTCAGTGGCCTTCCGAGTACTTTGATGATAGTGTCTCGGTCAAAGCTTACCTCTCTGCCCAACACTCTTGTAGTCCATGTGAACGACTCGTCATCATTAGAAAGAGCATTGGCATAAAACTCCCTTACCACTTCCTTATTGTAGCTATCCGTCGGTGTTACCAACATATCCCACCTTTTACTATGAATGATTCCAGCGACCGTTCGGTAGGATCCTTCCGGATTAATGATGAATCTTTTTTCCGGCAGAATTTTTCTTTTTTCCAAAGCCACATAACGTACGGCCTGCTTTGGTCTTACGAAACGATCACTGTCATACTGAATCGGTTGTGGACGTGAGGTGCTTCCAATATTTTGCTTCTTGGACGCCACAATTTTTGGAGCCATCTGCACAAATCAAAACAAACAAACAAAATCGCATACACAACAGGTTAGTCCAAAAAAACAAACAAGAAGGCATAACAAAACCCCCTTGTGCCAGTGATATTAAAGAAAAAACTGCTGTCATGTTAGCCGGAAGCTTCGCTGTACGAAGGCCTGGCAAAAACTCGCCCTAGGTTCGCTGTGCGAACTTTCCTGCGAACGTATGCAAATTCACAATTTCAACCCTGTTTGTTTCAAAAATGAATTGTGCCCCATTTTCTTATGCAATCACACACGAATCATAATATGGAACACAATTTTAAGCTACACATAGCCACATGCAACAAATTTTTACTCATGAAAACCTAACCCTAATCAACTTCATGAAGTTGCATTCTCAACCCTAACAACAATCAAAGACAGGATAAATTCAATGAAAGAGTAACTAGGAAAACCTGGACTGTTGGATGGTGAGAGATTTCCGCTGAGAATGTGAGAGCACTTGTGGTTGTGTGAGAGCAAGTGTGAGAGTAAGAATTGTGAAAGTGAAGGAGGGGGAATGCTAACCCCTCAAAAAGGCAGAAAGTAAAAAGTTCAGGAAGGCACTTGGATGGGCCCAAAATGCTGGCCTAATAGCCCAAATAACTGATGTGGCAAAAAGTAAAAAGGGTCTGCGTCGCTTTACTCACATTGCGAGTTTTCTAGCGAAGATGTTCGCTCAGTTGTTCGCACAGTGAATTTGCTGGCGAACATGACTGGATTTTTTTTTAAATTTTTTTTCTTCTCCTTTCCAACTCTTTCCACCACATCATTTGCACAAACACATAAGTAAAAACAGAAAAACATAAATACTTACAATGTTGGGGTGCCTTCTAACAAGCGTTTTGTTTAACGTCGTTGGAGCTTGACGGTCCAATGCGATCAAGAATCGCACAAAGATACAGAGGTAGTGTTCCGCTCAAAATCACCCCCCAAATAAATCTCCAGTCTTTGGTCATTTACTGTCCAACTCTCTTTGGATTCCATATCTTCTATAATGATTGCTCCAAAGCTCATGATGTCTCGAATCCGGAACGGACCCGACCATTTTGATTTTAGCTTCCCTGGAAACAATATCAACCAAGAGTTGAATAGCAACACCATCTGTCCCACTTCAAACTTTTTGTGCACAATTTTCTTATCATGATAACCCTTCACCCGATCTTTGTAAATTTTGTTGGATTCATACGTTTGTAAGCGTAATTCCTCCAATTCATGCAGTTGGATTTTCCTCTTCTCACCACTTGCCTTTTGTTCAAAATTCAGCAACTTTAACGCCCAAAAGGCCTTGTGTTCCAACTCGACCGGTAAGTGACAGTTCTTACCATAAACCATTTTAAAATGAGTGAGACCAATCAGAGCCTTAAAAGTCGTTCGATAAGCCCACAAAGCATTGTCTAATTTAATCGACCAATCCTTTCTTTAAGTTGTCATACCCTAATTTTTGACCATAAGATTCTATTTTACATCATCTACATAACATAACATGCACTTCATCTTGCATAGTGTCCGAAATGTCAGTCAGAATAAATTTGTTGGATTTACAAACAAACCGGTCTAAATTTATTTCAAAATCTAACCAACCGCTGTATTTTTCCAATATGTTTATTTCAGGCTGATTATTTTGGTGTGTTCATTTTATTATTTCGAGCACTTTTTTGCCCGACTTTTTATTTTCTTTTTAATCATTTATATTTAAACAATCATTTAATTAATTTAAATTTAATTAGATATTTAATGTAAATTTTTATTTTTATTAATTAGTTTTATTTTTAATTTGTTTATTAATATTTCCTTTTTAAAAAACATAAAAACATGATTTTTAATTTTTTATATTCTTGTCTTATTATAAAAAAAACAAAAACATAATTTTTAATTCTTTTTATTTTTGTCTTATCATAAAAAACACAAAAACATGATTTTTAATTCTTTTTATTCTTGTCTTGTCATAAAAACACAAAAACATGATTTTTAATTCCTTTTATTCTTGTATTATTATAAAAAAAACAAAAAAAATAGTGTTAATTATTATTATCATTCTTGTGTATTTTCTAGTCCTATATATATGCATTAGAAAAACAAAGGGTACACACAAAAAAAGAGACAAAAAACTTCTGTCTCCTCATTGCTCTCTCTCTCTCTCTCTCTCTCTCTCTCTCTCTCTCTCTCTCTCTCTCGTTAAAATAAAATAAATAAATAAAAGAGAGTTCATACTTCATCTTCACACAAGTCCATGAATAACAACAACAAATCCGTTTATCTTTCAAGCTCATAACAAATCCGCAAAGCACCATGAAAATCTCAAAATTACAAATCGAAACATCCGCAATCATGCACACATTCGGCACCATCCAACCTATGTTTGTGGTAGCTTTCTCTTATCCCTTTCATTTTATGCTCATAAAAACTTTTTATTGATTTTATTTGTTTTAGTTTTAAGAAATCTCTTTATTACTATGTTAGGTGTTTAGAAATATTTTTTGGTCTTTTTATCAAAACAAAACCTTTTTAAAATAGAAAAATGACAAAATTTTATAAAAAAAATATAACAAACATTTTATCTTAATATTTGTGATGGATTTTCTTTTACTTTATTTATATAGATTTATGTTGATTGTTTAATTTTATTATTTATTTATTTTGTTTGTGATTATTTAATTATCATTATTGCTTTTATTTTCCATTAGTTAGAAAAGATAATTAATTGAATAATAGATAAAATAAAACAAAAAATATATAAAATTAACTCTTTTAAAAAAGTAAATAATAAATACTCGATCCAATGTCGAGATACTTTTTCTCAAGTCAAAACCAACAAGCTCATTTTATTTTCGTGCTTGCGCTTATTTCTTTAATTGAGTTTACTTATGATATTTTCATTTCATCCCTATTCGACAAAATGTACCCCGTTCCCATTAAGTGTAATAATTTTATCGCTTTCATCTTGATTGTATTTTAATGTTTTATACATCTCTTACTTACACGCTCAAACTATTTTCATACTAATTCTTGATTCTGAGCCCTTTTTCAAAACACCTTTATAAGTGGATTGTTTCAAAGATCGCCATCAACCAAACCCAAAACATTCTTGATTCATATATCAAGTCATACCCTAACTTGTAAGTTGAATGTTTTTTAGCATCGCCATCAACCTCATGCACATACTTACACTTTTTTTTGGCTGTGGTTTCGTTTACTAGGAGCATCCTTAGGGACTAGGAATCGACCTAACTTTTTCTCAAACCCTTGATCCAATGTCAAGTGGTTACTTCCCTCATAAGTCAGTTGCATTTTACAATCACCATCACGCAAGTTCAAACCTCGATCTTTTATCAAGTAGTTTTTTCCTTAACTAAAATCTCTTTCTTTTCTCAAAAATACCAAAATACTTTAATCATATTTCTAATCTGTTTCGGAAACCTTAATAAAAACACTTACCTCCCTTTCAACCTAATCTTAAGTTTAGAGTTTCTTAACTCTATGTAGATATTCTGCCATAGACACTTACCTCCCCCCTGGAACCTTGATCATAGTCAAGAGTTACTCACCCTTTTTTAGGGGAACTACGAATGCTCTGATTCCACTCCCGTCAGGATACGTAGGCACAAGATGCGACTTCTTGGTGAGCATACTTAGGAATAACACCTTAGGTATCCCTTTACATTTTCACCCCTTATCAAACAATAATAACACAATAAAACAAGAGGTTCCTGTAGAGTACTACAGATACTTAGGATGATAGCATCTTCCCTAGGTATAACCAACCCCCGAACCTTAGATATTCTTTTGCTTTGCATTGCATTGCATATTTTGGGTTATTCGATCTTTTTCCCTTCCCTTGAATAAATTAAAGATCGATGGTAAACTATGATTTGTGATTCAAGTTAATCGATAACTTGATATCCAATTCTCACCGTGACAAAAATGGCGACTTCACGGGGGAATTGCTTTCGAGGGTTTCCCCTAACATGCTTATTTGTGTTTTTGTTGTATATATATATATATATATATATATATATATATATATATATATATATATATATATATATATATATATATATATATATATATATATATATATATATATATATATATATATATATATATATATATATATATATATATATATATATATATATATATATATATATATATATATATATATATATATATATATATATATATATATATATATATATATATATATATATATATATATATATATATATATATATATATATGTTTCCTCTTTGGGTTGTTATCCTTGTGTGGTGAGATAAGTCTTACACTCGGACTTGAGTGCACTTATGATAGGAAGGTGACATATTCGAGAAGACTTATAGTGAGTTGATTCCTGACCAAGCTAACTTGAGAATCACCGCTCAGTTGAGGCCCTCTTGAGAATAGTATTGTTGAACGAGTATTCGTGAAAACACTTACTATTTTCGACCTAGGAGCTCGTGACACTGAGAACCTTTAGTTACCCTTAACTCAACTGACATACTTAGGACGTAGTGCGATGAATATGAGGGAGTATTCCCAAAATAGTTGATACGCGATACTACACTCAAAAGAGGTTCTCTTGAGGATATTATTAACTATCGAGTATTTGGGAAATTGATAATATTCAAAAAATGGACTGATGACTTTGGGAACCTTTTAGAACCCTTGTTTTGTAGGTACATTGAACCTTTAGTCCACACCATTTGGGATGGGTAGACCGTTACTCCATGCTCGCTGATTTTTAAACCTGGGTCTGTGTTCGTTTGAATGATATATCTGTATATGTGGATCTGTGTATACCTATGCTTGAACATACATGCACTCATAAGCATTATATTCATAAAAGTTTCATGGAATTCAAAGCTTTTGTTTACAAACATCATAAGTTTTACCGTTAGATTATGAGACTATACCCAATTTTCAATAAAATGAGATTTTCAGTTATCAAAAGTATTTTCCACTTTGTGGCGTTTGCAAATATAACCTTTGAGTTCCTTGAAACCCATATGCATTGGTGCATTTGCATTCTTCATTAGCATTGCATTCTTTGCATCTCAGATTCTCACTTTAGCTTTTATCCTCAAAGAGGAGGCAAGCTAATTCATCAGTACGATACTTGGGCCAGTCAAAGAAAGAAAATGAAGAACATTGAGCAAGAAAACCATGAACTTCGTAAGGAGGTGACTACTTTGAGGGCTGGTGTGGAAATGCTCTCTGCTCTGGTTGCTACTCAAAGTAAACCTTCTCCTCATATTTCTCAGACTCCGCTTCAAAGGACCGTGATTTCTAAAATCATGTCAATCCCCATTCCTGTGACTCCTATTAGTACTTCTAATAACTCTAAGCCATTGGGATCGGGTCAAACTGGTCCATGTGATGTTTACTTTTGTTACGAGATCCTTCTATTTCATCTGAGACTTGGTAATGGCACCCAGAAAGACCAGACCCATGAAATCTCACCCTTTTTGGTTCAATCCATATACTAGTTGTACATTTCATGATGAAGGAATGAGGCATTCGATTGAAGAGTGCAAGATTTTCCAAGAAAAATTCCAAGAGATGATCGATGATGAGGTGTTAACTTTCAAGGGAGGAAGCCCAACTGTGAAGGGAACACCTTTATACTGATGGATATGAAGACTCAAGAGAGTCCTTATAAGCCGGTGAAATTAAGAGTAGAGCTCATCAGGCTGTTTGTTTGTTTGCTTGCATTTGTTATTATTTTTTTGATTATCAAAACATGATTTGCATGTAAGACCTTGTTTATTTTGAATGATTAATGCAATAAATATGTTTGACTTGAAGAAATCCACTCGTATTCACTCATGAAATGCTTTTTCCTGTTTAATAATGCCAACTTTACCCAATATTTTGCTTTGATAGAGAATTGGGAGGATGATGATGAAATCAAAAAACGCAAGATCTATGGTCGTATGCTTTTGAATAAAACCTGATTAATGATGTAAGGCATTGTTTCAAATCCTCAAACACTGGAAATATAAGGGAGATAGACCCTCGTTAACCCCTTTGAGCCTTGAACTAGGAGTTTTCTTTTCCAAATAAAACAAAACCTCTCAATTTTAACCTGGGGCAGGGTAGTTTTCAGTTAAGCTGATCGGGCGCCCAGACTTTCAAAAAAGGAGGAGTGAACATTCGAGAATCCACTTTATCTATCCCTCACACATTAGGAGGTTGGAAGTCAAATCCAAAATAATTATCCCTTGACTATCTAAAGAGTGAGGCAGTCACAATCCTTTCAAAAAGGTCAAAATAACTTAGAGTCACGCGACTTGTTTATAAATAAAAAATAAAATAAAAACCAAAATCCCGCTAAGTCAAAACCTATAAAGATGACTTAGGAAAAATTGAGGCATCCCGCTGGATTTCAAAGTTAAATCTAAAGACTTCTTCTAGGAAAAAGTTAGGGAATAAAATAAAAAAAGAAATAAATAAAAAAACGCGAAAGGAAAAGACAAAGGATCACAAAGAAAAATCCTCAACAAAGAACAAAGTCGTATGATCAAACACCAGAAGCAACTAGGTGAGTGGCTGCCATGTCCAAAGCCTCGATGGGTTCTCGACCATATCAAAATCCTCTTGAGAAATAAGTGCTTGTATCGAGTTAATTGAACATATGATTGGAGAACATCACGAAGAATGGGTGGGCACAAATAACCTTTGAGACTTTATCCTTTTTTTCTTAAACCGTGAACCAAGCCACGATACAACCTTTAAAAGACCTAATTGAAGTAGGGTTTATTTTGAAATCATACTCGATGAGATAACGTTTCCTGAATCCTATGAGCTAAGCTCAAAAGTTGTGTTGGCTTTGTAAAATTTTATAATTTCCTATCCTAACTAGTGATTCGATCACAAGTTATTGTGATATCGTTTCAATAAATAAATAAAAACTTCAAGACAAACATGTGTGTTGCATTAACATTTTCAGAATTAACATTTTTTTGCTTGCTAACATTTCTTGATATCATATAAGCTTGCATACGAACAATAATGATAAGCTTAATCTTTTGAGACTTGAAACTCTGATAAAAAAAGGGGGAAACATTCCAAGAATGACCATATCCAGGGGCATGTTGTCTAAAGACTCTGCTGACCAGGGGCAAGTTTGTTTCCCAGTTGTTGCTTTCACAGACTAACCATCCCCAAGGGGGCAAGTTTGAAGTTTCAGCTATACAGAATGCAGTCAATCTGGGGCAGTTACATTAAGATTCGAAAAATCTCTCAAAGAGTTGGAAGATATTGGAACATCTTGGATTCCATGTTTTCTGTAAAATACTTTTGGAATTACTTTCTTCTCATAAACTATGTGTTCTTGGGGCATTTGAGAATTGAAGATTATTTTATCCATTCACAACAAATGTTGTTCGAAATGGTGACCACCATGCAGTTCATTAATGCAGAGCTACTTTGTTCTCGTAGCATTATTCACCCATACCCCAAAGAGCTTTTGTCTCAAGTGGTGTAATGATTCCCTGTTAAGTCTCTACAACAGGTAGTCATGACAATTCCCCGGTGAATCTCCACTTCAAGCAGTTATGACATGTCTGGTGGAAGATTTCCCTTATTAGTAACCTAACCATCCACCTGTGAATTTCCTTGGCTTCAACCTTCCCAGTAAAGTGAATGTTATTTCACGCCTCAGCAGAATTCTTAGAACTTCAATCTTCCCCGAAAAAGTGAATGTTTATTTCATCCCTATAGAGTCTCAACTCTGATATTTACAGCTACGACTTTGATCCAAGTTCCCCTAATGAAGTGGATATTTATTTGGGGCCTCAACTCTGGCATCTCTGATAATGACTTCCTTTCAGTCTACTTTAGTTCATAGTGGATATTTATTTTATCCCCTATGAAGTTTTTTCGATCATGAGTTTGATCCTTTCCATGTGAATCTTTCTCATCCCAACAGAGCAGTGAGATTCATTTTGACAATCCGTTAAGTGAAGTCATGATATAATATCCCCAAGTGGAGTGTTCTCTTTTCCCCATATAAGTTTGAAGCCTTGAAGCAAGATTGTGATTATATATGTGGCTTTCCATTCACCCCAGTGATGCTTCTATCTTGCAAAGATTAGCCGAGTATCCATGTCGAGATGTTTATCTCATCTCCACTTTACTTCTCTTTGTATGTTTTGTCAGCATAAGCATAACATGACATTCATTCAAACAATACTCATGGCATCTATGCATTTCACATTTTTGTGGTTTTTTGTTTGTTCGCTTTGGTCGTGTTTATCCCTAAGTGGCTGAGTTTGTCTTCTCCCTCTTAGTAAAGTCGTCAGTCCTAAGCAGAAAGAGCACATCCTTTCTAATTCCCCACTGAGTTTTAATCTCATGGAAGATGGTTGCTTTAGTTCTCTGTCCCATTTTTGGATGAAGATAAACCCCAGTTGAGTTCATTCCTTAATGGATAGAGTCTTACTTGACCGTTTCTCTTCAGTTATTTCCTGAATTAAACTTTGGTCCCCGAAAATCACCATGATGGATATCTCTAGGCTTTTGAACCTGGATTGAGCATGCATTTATTTTTCATTTTGTCTCCCGGGAAAAAATATGTTTGAAGATCACCATTGGAGACAAAATATTTCCTCAGCGGTAGTGTTACAAAATTTTCTAAGCAATTTATACCCAGACAATAAGTGGCAGCTCTTTATTTGAGCAGCTTGTTACGTTCTCAGGTTTTCTTTTTGGATAACAAATGGCAGTCTCCTCAAGACAGTTTGTCTATCCCCAATGAGTTTATCAACATTATCAACTTATCCTTCATCAAATGGCATATCTTCGAAAATCAATCCGAGAAGTTTGGAAAAGACTTTACAAGTGTTTCTCTTTCTTTGAGAACTCCTGATAAAAGGACTTTATTTGCTTCAATGCAACTCCAAACTACAACAATACTTCTACTCAGTGATGTTCTCCCCAACAAGTCCACTATTCAATTTGCTTCCATAAAATGGCATCTCTCCGAGAAGTTTGATGAAGATTTAGATGATCTTTCTCTTTATTTAAGAAGATATATTTTGCAAATCAACCGACTTACATCTTTTTTAGATCCCTGACGATTTTTTCTAACCTCCAATAAATTATGGATCCCTGCTGAAGTCGTAAATCTCCAGTAAAATTACAATTCCCTATGAAAATACTCTCCCATAAGTATTCACCTTTCCAAGACGAAACTGAGACCAGTTCATGGCATACAACCTTGAAGCAAGGGGATGTTTATTTTACCCTTTTCAAGTGGAATACTTGATTAAAGAAGAAACTGAGACCCGTTCATGGCATACAACCTTGAAGCGAAGGGAGGTTTATTTTACCCTTTTCAAGTGGAATACTTGATTAAAGAAGAAACTGAGACCCGTTCACGGCATACAACCGTGAGGCGATGGGAGGTTTATTTTACCCTTTTCAAGTGGAATACTTGATTAAAGAATAAACTGAGACCCGTTCACGACATACAACCTTGAAGCGAGGGGAGGTTTATTTTACCCTTTTCAAGTGGAATACTTGATTAAAGAAGAAATTGAGACCCGTTCATGGCATACAACCATGAAGCGAAGGGAGGTTTATTTTACCCTTTTCAAGTGGAATACTTGATTAAAGAAGAAACTGAGACCCGTTCACGGCATACAACCTTGAGGCGATGGGAGGTTTATTTTACCCTTTTCAAGTGGAATACTTGATTAAAGAAGAAACTGAGACCCGTTCACGACATACAACCTTGAAGCGAGGGGAGGTTTATTTTACCCTTTTCAAGTGGAATACTTGATTAAAGAAGAAACTGAGACCCGTTCATGGCATACAACCTTGAAGCGAGGGGAGGTTTATTTTACCCTTTTCAAGTGGAATACTTGATTAAAGAAGAAACTAAGACCCGTTCATAAAATAAAACCTTGAAGCGTTGGGGAAGTTTATTTTATCTTTTATGGATCATTTAGTTAAAGAAGAAGTTGAATCAATTTTGATAATGGAAGCTTAATTTCAGGTTATTATCTTTGCTTAGGCTATCATATGTTTGAAAGTAGGTAATATACCGCATCTTTTTGGTCGGATACCTTTGCTTAGGCTACTACGTTTGGTAGTAAGTCCTCTTTGCTTTTGTGTTTACCTTTGCTTAAGCTATCATGTACCTGATAGTAGGTAATACACGTTCCTTTATTTCAACTGGATACTTTTTCTTAGGCTACCATCTCTTGATAGTTGGGCATCCTTCCTTTCAAATTTCATGCCTGCTGTTTAGGCTACCATATCCTTTTTGATAGGTAATATACATCTTTACTTGTTGGAGATACCATGTGTTTAAGTTACCCTGTAATTGTCTGTTGGTAGTCTTTTCCCCGGTGAGTTGAGTCTCATCCCTAGTGGAGTTGGACATTTTTCCGTGGAGTCTTGCTAAGTTGTTCCTCGTTAGACCTTCCTTTATTTAACTATGTTTCAGTGTTTTCTGTATGCAGTTATCCCCTGTGACGTCATTCCTCACAAGATTTATGTCTTGCATATCATATCATATCATAAGCATTTTGTGGCGTCTTGGGGCCAAAAATTGTGAATGTTTGTATTTAAGTCTCTCCTATCACGTCGAGATGAAGATTTCAATCTCCATATTTCCGGATAAAAGAAACTTAAATAGGGGCAGTTGTCATACCCTAATTTTTGACCCTAAGATTTTGTTTTTCAGAATAAGCCATTGGGATCGGGACAAACTGATCCATGTGTTGTTTACTTTTGTTACGAGATCCTCCTATTTCATCTGAGACTCGGTAATGGCACCCAGAAAGACCATAGCCATGAAATCTCACCCTTTTTGGTTCAATCCATATACTAGTTGTGCATTTCATGATGAAGCAATGAGGCATTCGATTGAAGAGTGCAAGATTTTTCAAGAAAAAGTCCAAGAGATGATCGATGATGAGGTGTTGACTTTCAAGGGAGGAAGCCCAATTGTGAAGGGAACACCTTTATACTGATGGATATGAAGACTCAAGAGAGTCCTTCTAAGCCGATGAAATTAAGAGTAAAGCTCATTAGGCTGTTTGTTTGTTTGCTCGCATTTGTTATTATTTCTTTGATTATAAAAACATGATTTGTATGTAAGACCTTATTTGTTTTGAATGATTAATGCAATAAATATGTTTGTCTTGAAGAAATCCATTCGTATTCACTCATAAAATGCTTTTTCATGTTTAATATTCCAACTTTACCCAATCTCTTGCTTTAATAGAGAATTGGGAGGATAATGATGAAATAAAAAATGCAAGATCTATGGTCGTATGCTTTTGAATAAAACCTGACTGATGATGTAAGGCATTGTTTCAAATCCTCAAACACTGGAGATATAAGGGAGATAGACCCTTGTTAACCCCTTTGAGCCTTGAAGTAGGAGTTTTTTTTTCCAAATAAAAAAACCTTCTCAATTTTAACCTGGGGCAGGGTAGTTTTCAATTAAGCTGATCGGGAGCCCAGACTTTCAAAAAAGGAGGAGTGAACATTCGAGAATCCACTTTATCTATCCCTCACACATTAGGAGGTTGAAAGTCAAATCCACAATGATTATCCCTTAACTTTCTAAAGAGTGAGGCAGTCACAATCCTTTCAAAAAGGTCAAAATAAATTAGAGTCACGCGACTTGTTCATAAATCAAAAATAAAATAAAAATAAAAATCCCGCTAAGTCAAAACCTATAAAGATGACCTAGGCAAAATTGAGGCATCCCGCTGGACTTCAATGTTAAATCCAAAGACTTCGTTTAGGAAAAAGTTAGGGAATAAAATAAAAAAGAAATAAATAAAAAACGCGAAATGAAAAGAAAAAGGATCAAAAAGAAAAATCCTCAACAAAGAACAAAGTCATGTGATCAAACACCAGAAGAAAATAGGTGAGTGGCTGCCATGTCCAAAGCCTCGATGGGTTCTCGATCATATCAAAATCCTCTTGAGAGATGAGTGCTCGTATCGAGTTAATTGAACATATGATTGGAGAACATCACGAAGAATGGGTGGGTACAAATAAACTTTGAGCCTTTATCCTTTTTTTCTTAAACTGTGAACCAAGCCACGATACAACCTTTAAAAGACCTAATTGAAGTAGAGTTTATTTTGAAATCATACTCGATGAGATAATGTTTTCTGACTCCTATGAGCTAAGCTCAAAAGTTGTGTTGGCTTTGTAAAATTAATTAATTTCCTATCCTAACTAGTGATTCGGTCACAAGTTATTGTGATATCTTTTCAATAAATAAATAAAAACTTCAAGACAAACATGTGTGTTGCATTAGCATTTTTAGAATTAACATTTTTTTTCTCGCTAACATTTCTTGATATCATAGAAGCTTGCATACGAACAATAATGATAAGCTTAATCTTTTGAGACTTGAAACTTATGATAAAAGAAGGGCGAAACATTCCAAGAATCATCATATCCAGGGGCATGTTGCCTGAAAGCTCTGTGGGGCAACTTTGTTTCCTAATTGTTGCTTTCACAGACTAACCATCCCCAAGAGGGGAAAGTTTAAAGTTTCGGCTATACTGAATACAGTCAATCTGGGGCAGTTACGTCAAGATTCGACAAATCTCTCAAAGAGTTGGAAGATATTGGAACATCTTGGATTCCATGTTTTCTGTAAAATCCTCTTGGAATGAGTTTCTTCTCATAAACTATGTGATCTTGGGGCATTTGAGAATTGAAGATTATTTTATCCATTCACAACAAATGTTGTTCCAAATGGTGACCACCATGCAATTCATTAATGCAAAGCTACTTTGTTCTTGTAGCATTATTCACCCATGCCCCAAAGAGCTTCTGTCTCAAGTAGTGTGGTGATTCCCTATTAAGTCTCTACCACAGGTAGTCATGACAATTCCCCGGTGAATCTCTACTTCAAGTAGTTATAACATGTTCGGTGGAAGATTTCCCCTATTAGTAACCTAAGCATCCACCAGTGAATTTCCTTGGCTTCAACCTTCCCAGTAAAGTGAATGTTATTTCACTCCTCAGCAGAATTCTTACAACTTCAATCTTCCCCGGTAAAGTGGGTGTTTATTTCATCCCTATAGAGTCTCAACTCTGATATTTGCAGCTACGACTTTGATCCGAGTTCCCCTAATGAAGTGGATATTTATTTTATCCCCTGTGAGGCCTCAACTCTGGTATCTCTGATAATGATTTCCTTTCAGTCTACTTTAGTTCGTAGTGGATATTTATTTTATCCCCTATTAAGATTTTTCGATCATGAGTTTGATCCTTTCCCAGTAAATCTTTCTCATCCCAACAGCGCAGCGAGATTCATTTTGACAATCCGTTAAGTGAAGTCATGATATAATATCCCCAAGCGGAGTGTTCTCTTTTCCCCAGATAAGTTTGAACCTTGAAGCAAGACTGTGATTATATATGTGGATTTCCATTCACCCCAGTGATGCTTCTATCTTGCGAAGATTAGCCGGGTATCCATGTCGAGATGTTTATCTCATCTCCAGTTTACTTCTCTTTGTATGTTTTGTCAGCATAAGCATAACATGACATTCATTCAAACAATACTCATGGCATCTATGCATTTCACATTTTTGTGTTTGTTTGTTTGTTCACTTTGGTCGTGTTTATCCCCAAGTAACTAAGTTTGTCTCCTTCCTATAAGTAGAGTCGTCAGTCCTAAGCATAAAGAGCACATCCTTTCTAATTCCCCACTGAGTTTGATTCTCATGGAAGATGGTTGCTTTAGTTCTCTGTCCGATTTTTGGATGAAGACAAACCCCAGTTGAGTTCATTCCTTAATGGATAGAGTCTTGCTTGACCATTTCTCTTCAGTTATTTCCTGAATTGAACTTTGGTCCCTGAAAATCACCATGATGGATATCTCCAGGCTTTTGAACCTGGATTGAGCATGCATTTGTTTTTCATTTTATCTCCCGGGAAAGAATCTGTTTGAAGATCACCATTAAAGACAAAATATTTCCTTAGTAGCAGTGTTACAACATTTTCTCAGCAATTTATACCCAGACAACAAGTGGCAGCTCTTTTTTTGAGCAGCTTGTTTCGTTCTCAGGTTTTCTTTTTGGATGACAAATGGCAGTCACCTCAAGACAGTTTGTCTATCCCCAATGAGTTTATCTACATTATCAACTTATCCTTCATCAAATGGCATATCTCCGAAAATCCATCAGAGAAGTTTGGTGAAGACTTTACAAGTGTTTCTCTTTATTTGAGAACTCCTGATACAAGGACTTTATTTGCTACAATGCAACTTCAAACTACAACAACACTTCTCCTCAGTGATGTTCTCCCCAGTGAGTCCACTATTCAATTTGCTTCATAAAATGACATCTCTCCGAGAAGTTTGATGAAGATTTCAGATGATCTTTCTCTTTATTTGAGAAGATATATTTTGCAAATCAACCGACTTTCATCTTTTTTAGATCCCTGACGATGTTTTCTAACCTCCAGTAAATTATGGATCCCTGCTGAAGTCGTAAATCTCCAGTAAAATTCCAATTCCCTATGAAGATACTCTCCCATAAGTATTCACCTTTCCAAGACGAAACTGAGACAGTTCATGGCATACAACCTTGAAGCGAGGGGAGGTTTATTTTACCCTTTTCAAGTGGAATACTTGATTAAAGAAGAAACTGAGACCCGCTCATGGCATACAACCTTGAAGCGAATGGAGGTTTATTTTACCCTTTTCAAGTGGAATACTTGATTAAAGAAGAAACTGAGACCCGTTCACGACACAACCTTGAGGCGATGAGAGGTTTATTTTACCATTTTCAAGTGGAATACTTGATTAAAGAAGAAACTGTGACCCATTCACGATATACAACCTTGAAGCGAGGGGAGGTTTATTTTACCCTTTTCAAGTGGAATACTTGATTAAAGAAGAAACTGAGACCCGTTCATGGCATACAACCTTGAAGTGAAGGGAGGTTTATTTTACCCTTTTCAAGTGGGATACTTGATTAAAGAAGAAACTGAGACCCGTTCATAAAATAAAACGTTGAAGCATTGCAGAAGTTTATTTTATCTTTTATGGATCATTTAGTTAAAGAAGAAATTGAATCAATTTTAATAATGGAAGCTTAATTTCAGGTTATTATCTTTGCTTAGGCTATCATATGTTTGATAATAGGTAATATACCGCATCTTTTTGGTCAGATACCTTTGCTTAGGCTACTATGTTTGGTAGTAAGTCCTCTTTGCTTTTGTGTTTACCTTTGCTTAAGCTATCATGTGCCTTATAGTAGGTAATACACATTCCTTTATTTCAACTGGATACTTTTTCTTAGGCTACCATCTCTTGATAGTAGGTCATCCTTCCTTTCGAATTTCATGCCTGTTGTTTAGGCTACCATATACTTTGTGATAGGTAATATACATCTTTACTTGTTGGAGATACCATGTGTTTAAGTTACCCTGTGATTGTCAGTTGGTAGTCTTTTCCCCGGTGAGTTGAGTCTCATCCCTAGTGGAGTTGGACTTTTTCCCGTGGAGTCTTGCTAAGTCGTTCCTCGTCGAGCCTTCCTTTCTTTAACTATGTTTCAGTGTTTTCTGTATGCAGTTATCCCCTGTGATGTCATTCCTTACAAGATTTTTGTCTTGCATATCATATCGTATCATAAGCATTTTGTGGCGTCCTAGGGCCAAAAATTGTGAATGTTTGTATTTAAGTCTCTCCTATCACGTCGAGACGAAGATTTCAATCTCCATATTTCCGGATAAAAGAAACTTAAATAGGGGTATTTGTCATACCCTAATTTTTGACCATAAGATTTTGTTTTTTAGAATAAGCCATTGGGATCGGGTCAAACAGATCCATGTGTTGTTTACTTTTGTTACGAGATCCTCCTATTTCATCCGAGACTCGGTAATGGCACCTAGAAAGACCAGAGCCATGAAATCTCACCCTTTTTGGTTCAATCCATATACTAGTTATGCATTTCATGATGAAGCAATGAGGCATTCGATTGAAGAGTTCAAGATTTTCCAAGAAAAAGTCCAAGAGATGATCGATGATGAGGTGTTGACTTTCAAGGGAGGAAGCCCAACTGTGAAGGGAACACCTTTATACTGATGGATATGAAGACTTAAGCGAGTCCTTCTAAGCCGGTGAAATTAAGAGTAGAGCTCATTAGGCTGTTTGCTTGTTTGCTTGCATTTGTTATTATTTCTTTGATTATAAAAACATGATTTGCATGTAAGACCTTGTTTATTTTGAATGATTAATGCAATAAATATGTTTGTCTTGAAGAAATCCATTTGTATTCACTCATAAAATGCTTTTTCATGTTTAATAATGCCAACTTTACCCAATCTCTTGCTTTGATAGAGAATTGGGAGGATAATGATGAAATAAAAAATGCAAGATCTATGGTCGTATGCTTTTTAATAAAACCTGACTGATGATGTAAGGCATTGTTTCAAATCCTCAAACACTGGGGATATAAGGGAGATAGACCTTCGTTAACCCCTTTGAGCCTTGAAGTAGGAGTTTTCTTTTCCAAATAAAAAAACCCTCTTAATTTTAACCTGGGGCAGGGTAGTTTTCAGTTAAGCTGATCGGGCGCCCAGACTTTCCAAAAAGGAGGAGTGAACATTCGAGAATTCACTTTATCTATCTCTCACACATTAGGAGGTTGAAAGTCAAATCCACAATGATTATCCCTTGACTTTCTAAAGAGTGAGGCAGTCACAATCCTTTCAAAAAGGTCAAAATAACTTAGAGTCACGCGACTTGTTCATAAATCAAAAATAAAATAAAAAGCAAAATCTCGCTAAGTCAAAACCTATAAAGATGACTTAGGCAAAATTGAGGCATCCCGCTGGACTTCAAAGTTAAATCCAAAGACTTCGTCTAGGAAAAAGTTAGGGAATAAAATAAAAAAGAAATAAATAAAAAAAACGCGAAAGGAAAAGACAAAGGATCATAAAGAAAAATCCTCAACAAAGAACAAAGTCGTGTGATCAAACACTAGAAGCAAATGGGTGAGTGGCTGCCATGTCCAAAGCCTCAATGGGTTCTCGACCATATCAAAATCCTCTTGAGAGATGAGTGCTCGTATCGAGTTAATTGAACATATGATTGGAGAACATCACGAAGAATGGGTGGGCACAAATAAACTTTGAGCCTTTATCCTTTTTTAATTAAACCGTCAACCAAGCCACGATAGAGCCTTTAAAAGACCTAATTGAAGTAGGGTTTATTTTGAAATCATACTTGATGAGATAATGTTTCCTGACTCTTATGAGCTAAGCTCAAAAGTTGTGTTGGCTTTGTAAAATTAATTAATTTCCTATCCTAACTAGTGATTCGGTCACAAGTTATTGTGATATCTTTTCAATAAATAAATAAAAACTTCAAGACAAACATGTCTGTTGCATTAGCATTTTCAGAATTAACATTTTTTTGCTCTCTAACATTTCTTGATATCATAGAAGCTTGCATACGAACAATAATGATAAGCTTAATCTTTTGAGACTTGAAACTCTGATAATAAAAGGGCGAAACATTCCAAGAATGATCATATACAGGGGCATGTTGCCTGAAGACTCTGCTGACCAGGGGCAAGTTTGTTTCCCAGTTGTTGCTTTCATAGACTAACCATCCCCTAGAGGGGCAAGTTTAAAGTTTCAGCTATACAGAATGCAGTCAATCTGGGGCAGTTATGTCAAGATTCGAAAAATCTCTCCAAGAGTTGGAAGATATTGGAATATCTTGCATTTCAAGTTTTCTGTAAAATACTCTTGGAATGACTTTCTTCTCATAAACTATGTAATCTTGGGGAATTTGAGAATTGAAGATTATTTTATCCATTCACAACAAATGTTATTCGAAATGGTGACCACCATGCAGTTCATTAATGCAGAGCTACTTTGTTCTCGTAGAATTATTCACCCATGCTCCAAAGAGATTCAGTCTCAAGTGGTGCAATGATTCCCTATTAAGTCTCTACCATAGGTAGTCATGACAATTCCCCGGTGAATCTCCACTTCAAGTAGTTATGACATGTCTGGTGGAAGATTTCCCCTATTAGTAACCTAAGCATCCACCAGTGAATTTCCTTGGCTTCAACCTTCCTAGTAAAATGAATGTTATTTCACTCCTCAGCGGAATTCTTAAAACTTCAATCTTCGCCGGTAAAGTGGATGTTTATTTCATCCCTATAGAGTCTCAACTCTGATATTTGCAGCTACGAATTTGATCCGAGTTCCCCTAATGAAGTGGATATTTATTTTATCCCCTGTGAGGCCTCAACTCTGGCATCTCTGATAATGACTTCCTTTCAGTCTACTTTAGTTCGTAGTGGATATTTATTTTATCCCCTATGAAGTTTTTTCGATCATGAGTTTGATCGTTTCCCAGTGAATCTTTCTCATCCCAACAGAGCAGCGAGATTCATTTTTACAATCCGTTAAGTGAAGTCATGATATAATATCCCCAAGTGGAGTGTTCTCTTTTCCCCAGATAAGTTTGAACCTTGAAGCAAGACTGTGATTATATATGTGGCTTTCCATTCACCCCAGTGATGCTTCTATCTTGCGAAGATTAGCCGGGTATCCATGTCGAGATGTTTATCTCATCTCCAGTTTACTTCTCTTTGTATGTTTTGTCAGCATAAGCATAACATGACATTCATTCAAACAATACTCATGGCATCTATGCATTTCACATTTTTGTGTTTGTTTGTTTGTTCACTTTGGTCGTGTTTATCCCCAAGTAACTAAGTTTGTCTTCTCCCTATAAGTAGAGTCGTCAGTCCTAAGCAGAAAGAGCATATCCTTTCTAATTCCCCACTGAGTTTGATTCTCATGGAAGATGGTTGCTTTAGTTCTCTGTCCCATTTTTGGATGAAGACAAACCCAAGTTGAGTTCATTCCTTAATAGATAGAGTCTTGCTTGACCGTTTCTCTTCAGTTATTTCCTGAATTGAACTTTGGTCCCCGAAAATCACCATAAAGGATATCTCTAGGCTTTTGAACCTGGATTGAGAATGCGTTTATTTTTCATTTTGCCTCCCTGGAAAGAATCTGTTTGAAGATCATCATTGAAGACAAAATATTTCCTCAGTGGCAGTGTTACAACATTTTCTCAACAATTTATACCCACACAACAAGTGGCAGCTCTTTATTTGAGCAACTTGTTTCGTTCTCAGGTTTTCTTTTTGGATGACAAATGGCAGTCTCCTCAAGACAGTTTGTCTATCCCCAATGAGTTTATCAACATTATCATCTTATCCTTCATAAAATGGCATATCTCCGAAAATCCATCAGAGAAGTTTGGTGAAGACTTTACAAGTGTTTCTCTTTATTTGAGAACTCCTGATACAAGGACTTTATTTGCTTCAATGCAACTTCAAAATACAACAATACTTCTCCTCAGTGATGTTCTCCCGAACGAGTCGACTATTCAATTTTACTTCATAAAATGACATCTCTCCGAGAAGTTTGATGAAGATTTAAATGATCTTTCTCTTTATTTGAGAAGATATATTTTGAAAATCAACCGACTTGCATCTTTTTTAGATCCCTGATGATGTTTTCTAACCTCCAGTAAATTATGGATCCCCGCTGAAGTTGTAAATCTCCAGTAAAATTCCAATTCCCTATGAAGACACTCTTCCATAAGTATTCACCTTTCCAAGAAGAAACTGAGACCAGTTTATGTCATACAACCTTGAAGCGAGGGGAGGTTTATTTGACCCTTTTTAAGTGGAATACTTGATTAAAGAAGAAACTGAGACACGTTCATGGCATACAACCTTGAAGCGAAGGGAGGTTTATTTTACCATTTTCAAGTGGAATACTTAATTAAAGAAGAAACTGAGACCCGTTCACGGCATACAACCTTGAGGCGATGAGAGATTTATTTTACCCTTTTTAAGTGGAATACTTGATTAAAGAAGAAACTGAGACCCGTTCACGGCATACAACCTTGAAGCGAGGGGAGGTTTATTTTACCCTTTTCAAGTGGAATACTTGATTACAGAAGAAACTGAGACTCGTTCATGGCATACAACCTTGAAGCGAGGGGAGGTTTATTTTACCCTTTTCAGGTGGAATACTTGATTATAGAAGAAACTGAGACCCGTCCATAGAATATAATTTTGAAGCGTTGGGGAAGTTTATTTTATCTTTTATGGATCATTTAGTTAAAGAAGAAGTTGAATCAATTTTGATAATGGAAGCTTAATTTTAGGTTATTATCTTTGCTTTGGCTATCATATGATTGATAGTAGGTAATATACCACATCTTTTTGGTCAGATACCTTTGCTTAGGCTACTACGTTTGGTAGTAAGTCCTCTTTGCTTTTGTGTTTACCTTTGCTTAAGCTATCATGTACATGATATTAGGTAATACATGTTCCTTTATTTCAACTAGATACTTTTTCTTAGGCTACCATCTCATGGTAGTAGGTTGTCCTTCCTTTAAAATTTTATGCCTGCTGTTTAGGCTACCATATCCTTTGTGATAGGTAATATACATCTTTACTTGTTGGAGATACCATGTGTTTAAGTTACCTTGTGATTGTTGTAACAACCCAAATTTCATTAATTAATTAATTATGTTAATTAATTGATTTATTGGAATTAATCTTAATGATTTGGATTAAATGTATTTATTTGGTAGATAATTGAAGAGAGAAATGGGAAGGAAAGAAAATAATAGAAGTATATAAGGGATAAGTGGAAGGAATTGGATAGAAAGAAAATAGAAGAGAAAGAATAGAGAAAGAGGAGAAAAGAGAAGAGAAGAGGGAAACTTGGAGAAATCATCAAGAATCAACTTCAAGCTTCAATCCAATCAAGATAAGGGTGAGAAACATTATTATTTGATCAATGTGTATGATTATGTATGAGTTGTGTTGGATTTGTTGGTAGTTTTCTCTATTTTCCATTTCTAGGGCAAATGAGTTAAATCAATAGAAACCGAGTTTTAACGGATGAAACTCGAAATAAATTACGTAGTTTAGTCGGGTAGTGTTTAGCCGAGAGCATTGAGTTTCGTTTGAGTGAATTTGATCGAGTTTATGAGTTTTGCCATTTTTGGAGAAATTGGAGGTTAAGATTTTGGGTGAAATTCGGAAGTCGTAGAATTAGTGTTTTATGATCCTAAATTATCCCTATATGAGTGGTGATGATGAATAAGTATTTAATCGGGTGAAAACTATTTAATTGGGCGACTTTTTGGGGCTTTTAAGCCCGAACCCGTAGCTGTTTTTCTGAGTTTTTATGAGTTTTTCAGGTGTTAATCGGTTAACCATATACGTTAACCGATTAACACAGTGTTGGGGGCCTAAAAGCTGAGTTTTTGGTCTAAAAACTGAGTTTTTAGAGCGGTTAATCGGTTAACCATATGCGTTAACCGATTAACACTGTAAGTGTGAGAAAAATATTTATTTCAAAACTTCGAAAATTCATAACTTCTTCACCGTTTATCGGATTTTGACGTTCTTTATATCAAACTGAAGCTAATAATATGTTCTATAACTGAGTGAAAAGAAATATTATTTTTAGCCGACTTTTATCCGATTTTAACAATTAATCAAGATTAATTACTTTAAGTAAGTGAGGCTTAATTAATTAGAGCGTTCGGTTGCGATCGACCTCTTCTTGTATGAGTAGCTTATATGCTATTGTATGGTGTGTTGTGGGTAGCCGTATGGCGTGAATCCTAGATTGTGGAATTGATTATGAAATATGATCTTTTGACAAACTTGTGCATTTGTTTAAATTAATTAAAATGCATGATGAATGTGATGAATGTGATTGAGTTTGTTGCCATTGGCACGATATTATGAATGCATATTGATTGTATGCTAATGTATATGAATGATGCATGGGAACATATTGTGAATATGTGTGCATTGCTTGTGATTGTATATAAATGATGCATGGGAACATATTGTGAATATGTGTGCATTACTTGTGATTGTATATGAATGATGCATGGGAACATATTGTGAATATGTGTGCATTGTTTGTGATTGTATGTGAACAATGCATGGGAACATATTATGAATATGTGTGCATTGCTTGATAAATGTGAAGGTGAGATAATACTTAGAAGGGGGGGGGGGGGGTTGAATAAGTATGGAAAATTAAGACTTGAAAATAATCACACAATTATTTTTATCCTGGTTCGTTTAACAACTACTCCAGTCCACCCTTCCAGAGTGATTTGCCTTTCTCAACAAGGACTTAATCCACTATTAAATCAAACTGATTACAATAGTATCACCTAAGAACAACAATTCTTAGTCTTCTCAAGAGCTACTAATTCTAACTGAATCCTCTTAAGGAATATCCTTTACAATCAATGTAAATTAAATACAAGAGTTTTTAATGCTTCTATAAAGCTTTTATCACAACAGTGATTTTTCTCTTAAGTTTAAGTACAATAAGATCTTATGAAGAATAAGAATGAGAGCTTTTAGAATATTATGATTTCTTTTCAGCAAGTGTGTAACTGAAGAATGAAGTGAAGATCTCCTTTTATAGGCAGCTGAACCATGCAAGCTGAACGTTGAAAAGAGAGTCCCAAAAGGTCTGAGCCTTTTTGTCTTCACATCAACTGACCTTTCCTTGAAATAGATGGCACAGAAAAATCCTTTTTGTCTGTGTAAGTGTGTCTAGCACAAATAAGGAAAGAGACGTTGAATAGTTCCAACGGATATATTCTTGAAAATACTTCTTCAGTTTCAGCAAGTTCTTCAGAGTCTGAATGGATCAGAGTCTTCTAATGAGATTCAGAACTATGCTGTATCATAGTCTTCTGCAGCATGTGTGCTTCTAGCGTGTTGATCATCAGAGCATTTTGACACAGAACTTCAGTACTTGGCAGCGTAGGTACTTTCAGAAACTTCTGTAGACTAATGCTTTGAGAAACTCTTCAATCAATATTCTTCTATACTTCTGATGCTTCAGCTTCAGATGCTTCTGATTATCTTCAGATGCTTCTGACTCAGAATGTTCTGGAGCTTCTTGCTTCAGATCCTTCTGGAGACAACGCTCAGGATCTTCTGTAAGGAGCAAGCAGATTCTTCTGTAAGGTGCATCTGGCGCTTCAGAGTCAGAATAACTTCTTGTATTCAAGGCAGATTTGCTTCTAGAGAGTTAATATAAATTCAATCTGCAGTAAAACTCTCAAACAAATTTTAGAGTATATAATTCTTAAATATAAATTTCCTAACAGTTATCATCAAAACAAAGAGTAATTATTAAGAACCAATCTGTGTTCTAACAATCTCCCCCTTTTTGATGATGACAAAAAGTATCAGAAATTTTATTTAATTGAACATAAAGAATTATAACTCCCCCTGAGATGATGAATCTCCCCCTGAGTTGAATATGAAAAAGGAATAGAAACTTCCCTTTTTATCTTGAGTAATCTTCAGAGTCAGATCTTGTTTGTCTTTGTAATAATTAAGGGTCAGAATATCTTGCAGATATGAGATTCAGAGTTTGATAAAAGATAAATGATCTGAGAAACTCAGAGATTCTTTTATAGAGTGTTCTTATCAAATGTTCTGAAATAGTCAATTTAGATATTAGAAAGAGTAGATATGTATGAAGATTCATTCTAGTGAAATTATATTAAATAGTTCAGATCTTTATTTTCTCCCCCTTTTTTGTCATAAGCAAAAAGTAAAAACTTTTAATAAAGACAAATAAAAGGAACAATAAATAGATAATTCAATGGAGAGTAACAAACTGATTCATTTAACATAACAGAGCAAGAGTACATAGGAGAATATCAGAAGATATAACAATAAAATTCAGATGCAAAACAACAGATGCACAAACATGAGAAAAAAACATCTAAGAGTGTTTTGACAAAAGCATCTTCAATAGGTCTGTGATCTCAGATGATGATTGCTCTTGCTTTGACATCCACTTAGTCATTGTCTCATTCTTCTCATCTTGTTTAGACATCCACTCTGACATGTCCTCAGATTTCTTGTCTTGCTTCGCCATCCAAGATTTTATTTCAGATTGACCAGCCTCCAGAGCAGCAATCTTGTCTCCAAGATCTGGATTTTCTGTCTTTATCTCTGATGAAGAAGATGGAGGTTCTGCAGCCTGAACAGAGTCAATTGCCATAGGTTCTGGAGATCCTGAAGAGGGTTCTACCAGAGTCATAGTCAATGCATTGGCAGTTGGTTCTGGTGGAGGTGGAGGAGGAACATCCAAACAAAGCAGAGGTTCAGTCTTGTTTACAATCCAGAATTGAGTTCTTTCAGCTCTGAGCTTTGCATCATCAGAACAGATGTTCTTCAGATTAGAAGCTACAGTGTTGAATCTATTGATAAAACCTTTCCAAATGATGTCAGTCTCATTTGCATCCATAGTTTCAGAGCATCTCTTCTGAACAGTACCTAAAGACATCTGTATTTCTTGCAAAAACGTTTGAAATAAATGATCAATATTAAGTCTGGGTGGTGGTTTAAGCAAGGTTTCCAGAGTCATCTGTTTAGGTTTGGGAGTTGGTGGTATCAGTGATTTTGAGATGGAAATCAGAGGAGGGGGAACATATGGAATGAATGGAATTTCTGGTTTTTGAGGTAATGATCTGTTTAAAGCATTAAGCAGATTTGGTTGAGGTCTTGTGCATGGGTAAACAACATCAAAAGATGCATTGGAGTATGGTATGAAAGCAGAGTTTGATGGTTTATCAGATGCAACTGTGTTTTCAGATGCAGGATGCAAAGCTCAAACAGCAGCTTTACCAGATGTAGCAGATATAGTGGCTAAGGATCCTTCATTGTTCATAGATTGAATATATGAAAGGATTACAGATGGAAGGGCCTGTCTGAGTTTCGGTTTCAGAGGTTTCAAAGGTTCAGAAGGCTCAACTCTATCATAAAAATCTTTCAGTTTGAAACCATAAGATAAATTATGATAAAGAGAAGACACTTGGGCACAAGATATTCCAGATGATGATGGATTGGAAGTGGGAACAATCATCTCAGATGAAGTTGTAGGTGGAAGCATAGGGTCTGTAATGGTATTTTTAGCAGGTAAGGTTGATTCAGGTTCAGGTTCATGCACAGGGTATTTGTCAGATGGATTAATTAGAAAATCAGGATGAATTTCTGATTCTGATGAGTTGGAGGATGTTGTAGGTGTACAAGAGGTAGAAGAAACTTGAAACATTGTTTTTAATGGAGTGATGTCAAGAACTTCTGTCTCAGGGATATGAGATGGTTCTGAAGGGGTATCAGATTGTTGTGATGGTGGTTCTGATGAAACAGGAGCAGAAGTTACTTTAGTGGGTTCAGAAGTAACAGGTGCTACAGGTTCAGAAGATGGAATTATTGATGGTGGTATAACAGAGTCTTTTTCTGGTTGATCTTCTGTGGTTTGGTTTTCTGGATGTTCAGAAGTTTGTGGTAGATTTTCTGTTTGTGGTTAATCAGAGTTTTGTTTTCCAGAAGGTTGTGGTAGTTCTGATGGTTATGATTCTGTTGGTTGTGGAACTGATGGTGATGGACGTGGAGTGAAGTGTTTGATGTGTATTTTGGGTTGAGGTGGTTTTGATACAGAAGCAGTTGTTTGTTTCTGAGGTGAGACAGAACTAGGGGCAGCAACAAATGTTGTTTGAGTGACAGGGGGTTTGGGAACAGACTTAATAGATGAATCATTAATAACAACATTTTTAGAAATAGCAGAAGTCTTTGTACCTTTAAGTTTAATCCTCTTAGCAGATGCAGAGGCAGCTTCTCCAGAATCCTTTCTCTTTAAAAGATCCTTGGGTTTCTCAGCAATCTTAGCCTTCTTCTGGACAGGTTCAGATTCTGCTGCAGGCTGAGATCTTCTCCTATGAAGTGGAACTTCTTCTTCTTCTTCTTCTTCTTCTTCTTCTCCTGCATCTGGTAATGGTTGCTTGACAAGTTGAAACACATTTGCTGGAACAGGCACTCCTTCCTTTTTGCATTCCTCTATATACATCAGAACTATATGTCTAGGTTCTTCAGCAAAGAATAGAAGAAAGTCAGATACTGGAACCCTCTTATTCAAATCAGACATATTTAACCTCTTTGGAGCAGTAGTGAGTTTATCAACAATCTTAAGTCTCAGAAGGCTTTTAGCGTTCAGAGGCTTTCCCATAATGAACTCTAATTCCTCTGTAACACCAGCATCATACAGAGCAGCCACTAAACCATTTTCAGTGAGAAGATCTGAAAGCAACCTTCCAAAAGGTATCCAAGTCCTGATCTTCTGGCCTTTTTCTTTTACAGATTCTCTAGATGCATTGATGTGATTCCACAGATGCATGAACAAAATGTAAGGCAGATCTACCTTGTTGCTATGACTAAGGCAGTACATAAAATAGATCTGTTCATTGTTGACATAATCTGGGGAATTTGTTGACTTTCTGTGATGTATGCATCCCATGAAGATCTTGGCCCAGATCTTGTAATCAGGCTTCAGATCTTTGAATCTGTTAGAGGCTTGTCCAGCAGTCATAACTTCCTCATAAACTTCATCCATATCCACACGCCCAGCTGGCAAGTGTGAAACACCATCTGTTTCTTCATAGCCAATCAATCTTCTAATCAGATCCTCTGTGATGATAATCTCCTTTCCCAGCACAGATGATAAAATAAACTTGGGATACACAGATGCATGAATCCAGAATTCCTTAACAAGTAGAGGGTAAACTGGTCCAAACAATCTATCAAAGTATTTCACCCAACCTTGAGCTCTAACAATGGAGCGAAAATCAAACCCATTGTCAGCCAGAGAATCAAATTCAACCATGGATTCACACAACACTTCTAATTTATCAACAGGTGTGAGGAGAGTTCTCTTTGGAGGAGTATATGGAGCAGCACCTAGGTTATCTGAAGTCACAGCAGCCATTGTAGATTGAAACTGTGCAGTTGTTGATGAAGAAGACGCCATTGAAGAATGCTTTTTAACACACTTAGGTTTTGAGTTTTTATGCAGAGAGAACAATAGATGAAAACGCATGTAAATTCTGAGAGTGAAAAGTGTGAAAGTGAATACACAACAAGTATTTATACTAATCACATAGGCACATCAAAAGACAGAAAGAACGCACGTTTGAGCAGCATTAAATGAAGAGAATAAAATCATTTCAAATAATAAATGCTTCTGACAATTTTGGGGGGGAAAACCAAGATATTTACTATTCAAATTTCACCTCAAACGTCTTTTCAGTTGTGAACACGCCACCTCTTCAGATTTTGTGTGACACGTGTTTGCTTGCATGCTGTTCTGAATTCTCTCAAGAAATGAAACGTTAGCCAACGTTCAGATCTTTCTCAAAAATTTGATAATCTTCTAGTTGACTTTTCATCCAGAGCATCTGCGTGCTACATCCAGCAGCAGCAATGTATTCATCCTCTGTGGTTGAAAGTGCAATTGTGGGTTGCTTCTTGCTGTACCAGGAGATTAGATTTCTTCCTAGAAATTGACAACTTCCAGAAGTACTTTTTCTTTCAACTCTGTCTCCAGCATAGTCAGCATCACAGAATCCAACTAATTTGAAATCATCAGATTTTCTGTAACACAAACCCACATTAGAAGTACCTTTCAGATACCTTAGAATCCTCTTGATAGCTGTCAAGTGTGATTCTCTAGGATCTGATTGGAATCTAGCACACAGACAAACACTGAACAATATGTCAGGTCTAGAAGCAGTAAGATAGAGAAGAGAGCCAATCATACCTCTGTAGAGCTTCTGGTCTACTTTCTTACTTACCTCTTCTTTGCCAAGTGAGCTAGTAGGATGCATTGGAGTCTTTGCCACCTTGCTGTCAGACATGTTGAATTTCTTCAGAAGTTCTTTAACATACTTTGTCTGATGTATGTAGGTGCATTCTGGAGTTTGATTAACTTGGATTCCTAAAAAGAATCTGAGTTCTCCCATCATGCTCATTTCAAATTCTACCTGCATACATGTAGCAAACTCCTTTCCAAGCATAATATTTGTTGATCCAAAAATAATATCATCTACATAAATTTGGCAAATTAGAAGATCTTTCTTTATGGTTTTATAGAATAGAGTTGTATCCACTTTGCCTCTAATAAAATTCTTCTCCAGAAGAAAATTACTCAATCTCTCATACCAAGCTCTGGGAGCTTGTTTTAATCCATATAGAGATTTCTTTAATTTGAAAACATGATCTGGAAATTTTTCATTTTCAAAACCAGGAGGTTGGTGGACATAAACTTCTTCTTCTATAATACCATTAAGAAAGGCACTTTTAACATCCATCTGATACAGAGTGATGTTATTCTGTGCAGCAAAAGAAATAAGAAGGCGTATAGATTCTAACCTTGCCACTGGAGCATATGTCTCAGTGTAATCAATACCTTCTTGCTGACTGTATCCTTGAGCAACCAGCCTTGCCTTATTCCTCTCAACTTCTCCTTTCTCATTTAGTTTATTTCTGAAGACCCATTTTGTACCAATAATATTAAATCCTTGAGGTCTTTGAACTAGATCCCATACATCATTTCTGCTGAATTGGTTAAGCTCTTCTTGCATGGCAATAATCCAATCATTGTCTTGCAGAGCTTCTTCTACAGAAGATGGTTTAATTTCTGACACTAGTCCAAATAGTGATGCCTCAGATGATCTTAGAAAGGATCTTGTTCTGATGGGATCATCCTTCTTTCCAATAATGACATCCTCTGGATGAGAAGCTTTAATTCTGGATGATGATCCTCTGATAGTTGACTCTTCAGAAATATTTAGATTATTCATCTGAGAAGTTAAGGGAGTAGCATCTGGAGTTGCTTCTGGTTCCTTCACTTTAAGTTTGTCTGCTTCTGGAACTTCAGAGTCAATAAAGACTACTTCCCTATCTGCAGAGTTATCAACCTGCTTTGGCTTTTCAGAGCCAAGCTTATCATCAAATCTGACATGAATGGATTCTTCCACAATCTGTGTCTCAGTGTTGTATACTCTGTAGCCTTTAGAGCGTTCAGAATATCCAAGCATGAAACACTTCTGTGCTTTGGAATCAAACTTGCCCAGATTTTCCTTAGTGTTTAAAATATAACAGATACATCCAAAAGGATGAAAATAAGAAATGTTGGGCTTTTTGTTCTTCCACAATTCATAAGGAGTCTTCTTCAGAAGAGGTCTAACAGATACTTTGTTCTGAATGTAGCATGCTGTATTGATTGCTTCTGCCCAAAAATGTTTTTCCATATTTGTCTCATTGATCATGGTTCTGGCCATTTCTTGCAAAGTTCTGTTTTTCCTCTCTACAACCCTATTCTATTGTGGAGTTCTAGGACAGGAAAAATCATGAGCAATGCCATTTTCAGAAAAATATTTTTCAAAATATTTATTTTCAAATTCACCACCATGATCACTTCTGACTTTTATAATTTTGAAATTCTTTTCATTCTGGACTTGCTTGCAGAAGTCAAAGAACACAGAATGTGACTCATCCTTGTGTTTTAAGAACTTTACCCATGTCCATCTGCTAAAGTCATCAACAATGACCAATCCATACTTCTTGCCTCTGATGGATGCAGTTTTCACTGGTCCAAACAGATCAATATGAAGTAGTTCTAATGGTTTGGAGGTAGAAACAACATTTTTTGATTTGAAAGATGTTTTTGAAAACTTCCCTTTCTGGCATGCTTCACAAAGAGCATCTGAAGTGAACTTCAGATTAGGGAGTCCTCTGACAAGATTAAGTTTATTAATCTGAGATATACGTCTCATATTAATATGGCCCAATCTTCTGTGCCAAACCCATTGCTCTTCATTCACAGACCAGAGGCATTTAACATTTTGAACTTTAAGTTCTGAAAGATTTATTTTATAAATGTTGTTTTTCCTCTTACCACTAAATAGGATAGAGCCATCCTTCTGACTAATAGCTTTACAACATTTTTGATTAAAAGTTATATCATAACCATTGTCACTTAATTGACTTATGGACAATAAGTTATGTTTTAACCCTTCAACAAGTAAAACATTAGTAACAGAGGGAAGTTTACCATTTCCAATAGTGCCAGATCCAATGATCTTGCCCTTCTGGTTCCCTCCAAACTTCACGTCCCCTCCAGATCTAAGTTCCAGGCTTTGGAACATAGACTTTTCTCCTGTCATGTGTCGTGAGCATCCAGAGTCCAGGTACCATGATTGGTGTCCTGACCTTGCTGCTAAGAACATCTGCAACAGGAATTATTTTGTTTTTAGGTACCCAGATCTTCTTGGGTCCTTTGGGGTTAGTTGGTTTGTAGGTTTGTCTAAACTTCTGTTTTGCAACATAATGTTTATTCTGACTTGCCTTAGGTTTAAACACATAAGTACTCTTCTCAGAGCTTGTGTGTTTAATGTCATTCAAGTGACCAAATTTGAATTGAGAGTACAGAGGTGTCTTCCTGATGAAAAGTTTGTCAACAGGTTTTGGATTGCTTCCAGATGAAGACTCATATCCAATGCCTCTTCTGTTGTTTCCACTAACACCATAGATCATGGAAGCCATCTTGCTTCTGTCTATGCTCTTAGTGAGAAATTTCTGAAAACTAGAGTCATATTTTTCTAAAATATTTTCACAAGACTTAGTCTCAGATTCAGATTCTTGTTGAGTTCTATCAAAGTCATTTTTGATTTTTAAATTTATTTCTTTCTGCTCAACAAGTTCTGTTTTCAGAAGATCAATCTCAGATTCAAGATTGCTTTTCAGCTTCTTGTATTTGAGTTTGATGTTGTTATAACTTTTAAGAACTTCTGTTAAAACTTTAATGAGTTCTTCTTTGGTAAGTTTAGCCATTACCTCTTCTGCATCATCATCAGATTCAGATTCATATCCTGAGGTACTTTCCTCTTGATCCTCTGTTCTGGCCATCAGTGCAACGTTTTCACATTCTTCTTCTGATTCAGAAGATGATTCACACTCATCTGAGTCATCCCATGTTGCCATCAGAACCTTCTTCTTTTTGTTGAACTTCTTCTTAGGTTTTTCTTTCAGAAGTTTGGGGCAGTCATTTTTGTAGTGCCCAGGTTCTTTGCACTCATAGCACACAACTTCTTTCTTGGCAGATCTTCTGTGACTAGAAGATTCCTTTCTGTTGTCAGATCTTCTGAAGTTGTTGAACTTCTTTCCCTTGTGCTTCCAGAGTTTGTTAATCCTTCTGGACAGCATGGATAACTCATCTTCTTCTTCAGAAGAAGACTCTTCAGAGCTTTCTTGAATGACCTGCAAAGCTTTAGCAGTTTTGTTAGATTTTAATGCTACAGATTTACCTTTATCTTTCCTCTGAGGTTCATCTTCCTCAAGCTCAATCTCATGGCTCCTCAGTGAGCTGATGAGTTCTTCTAAAGAGATCTTGTTCAGATCTTTGGCCATCTTCAGGGCAGTCACCATTGGTCTCCATCTGATGGGCAGACTTCTGATGATTTTCTTTACATGATCTGACGTGGAATATCCCTTGTCCAGAACTTTCAGCCCAGCAGTGAGTATCTGGAATCTGGAGAACATGGCTTCAACAGATTCAGAGTCTTCCATTTTGAAAGCCTCATACTTCTGGATCAGAGCCAGAGCTTTTGTCTCCTTAACTTGAGAATTTCCCTCATGGGTCATTTTAAGGGATTCAAACATATCAAAAGCTGTCTCCCTGTTTGTGATTTTCTCATACTCTGTATGTGAAATAGCATTCAGTAATATGGTTCTGGCTTTATGGTGATTTCTGAAGTATTTCTTCTGAGAATCTGTCATAGATTTTCTGTCAATCTTTTTGCCATCTCCATCTGTGGGATGTACATATCCATCTATGACAAGATCCCATAGATCAGCATCATATCCTAGGAAAAAACTCTCAATTCTGTCCTTCCAGTAATCAAATTTTTCTCCATCAAACATTGGAGGTTTGGTGCTGATCCTATCCCTCTCTTCATATTTATTGTTAATATTTGACATTGAATTATCAGCCATGATAACAAATAAATATATATATCAAAGTATATCTCTCTGGATCTTTACTGACACTGTTAAGTGATAGCACACTCAGAACCGGAGCTCTGATGCCAACTGAAGGTGAGATAATACTTAGAAGGGGGGGGGGGGGGGGGGTTGAATAAGTATGGAAAATTAAGACTTGAAAATAATCACACAATTATTTTTATCCTGGTTCGTTTAACAACTACTCCAGTCCACCCTTCCAGAGTGATTTGCCTTTCTCAACAAGGACTTAATCCACTATTAAATCAAACTGATTACAATAGTATCACCTAAGAACAACATTTCTTAGTCTTCTCAAGAGCTACTGATTCTAACTGAATCCTCTTAAGGAATATCCTTTACAATCAATGTAAATTAAATACAAGAGTTTTTAATGCTTCTATAAAGCTTTTATCACAACAATGATTTTTCTCTTAAGTTTAAGTACAATAAGATCTTATGAAGAATAAGAATGAGAGCTTTTAGAATATTATGATTTCTTTTCAGCAAGTGTGTAACTGAAGAATGAAGTGAAGATCTCCTTTTATAGGCAGCTGAACCATGCAAGCTGAACGTTGAAAAGAGAGTCCCAAAAGGTCTGAGCCTTTTTGTCTTCACATCAACTGACCTTTCCTTGAAATAGATGGCACAGAAAAATCCTTTTTGTCTGTGTAAGTGTGTCTAGCACAAATAAGGAAAGAGACGTTGAATAGTTCCAACGGATATATTCTTGAAAATACTTCTTCAGTTTCAGCAAGTTCTTCAGAGTCTGAATGGATCAGAGTCTTCTAATGAGATTCAGAACTATGCTGTATCAGAGTCTTCTGCAGCATGTGTGCTTCTAGCGTGTTGATCATCAGAGCATTTTGACACAGAACTTCAGTACTTGGCAGCGTAGGTACTTTCAGAAACTTCTGTAGACTAATGCTTTGAGAAACTCTTCAATCAATATTCTTCTATACTTCTGATGCTTCAGCTTCAGATGCTTCTGATTATCTTCAGATGCTTCTGACTCAGAATGTTCTGGAGCTTCTTGCTTTAGATCCTTCTGGAGACAACGCTCAGGATCTTCTGTAAGGAGCAAGCAGATTCTTCTGTAAGGTGCATCTGGCGCTTCAGAGTCAGAATAACTTCTTGTATTCAAGGCAGATTTGCTTCTAGAGAGTTAATATAAATTCAATCTGCAGTAAAACTCTCAAACAAATTTTAGAGTATATAATTCTTAAATATAAATTTCCTAACAGTTATCATCAAAACAAAGAGTAATTATTAAGAACCAATCTGTGTTCTAACAAAATGTATTGATGGTATTGAAATATGAATATATTGTGTGTGCAATCATGTTATAATTCTTGAGGGATGAATTATTTGAATGCATGGGATTAAGATACGGGAACGGTCTTAAGTGCATTTTGTTGGTTGATTGCATATGCATCATTTAGTCAAGAGGCAATGTTTGCTAGTTTCGTGGAGACTAGTGGCTTGTCCCAAACCTAGAAGGGTGGATTTGAAAGCCTAGAGGACGGGCTTTGTTGTTATCGGTCTAGAAGGGTGGACCCAGTTTAAATGTAAAACCCGAAAAATGATAACAAGTGTTGGTACCACATGGCATGAGTTGCATTGAGTCTCATGGAATGAATATATGATTGTTGTATGAAGTTATGCATAGGTGTATGTACATGACTTGTGTAATTGTGAACTATGGATATGTTTGATGATTGTCCATATTTGCCTATATATATAAATATATGCTTTGTGAAATATATGATGAGTTATGACGAAGTATGGTGAGAATGGTGGAATATGTGTATGTGCATTACTTGTGTAATTGAGAGTTGTGAATATGTGATCATTCTATGAAAGTATGCTTGTGAACATGAACTGTTGATTTGAGAATTGTGAATGTGTAATTGTGAATTAGTGAGTAAACATAATATGTGTATATTCATGTAGAATGTTGAGATTTATGGATACGTGCATGACGAATATGCTTGGTGATTATCTATATTTGATTATATATATGTTGGATTGTACATGATGAGTTATAATGAATTATGGCGAGAAAATGTGGAATATATGTATTGTGTGCTTGTGTATTTATGTATATATAATTATATGCATTGTTATTATGATAATATTTCTCACCCTTCTGTTGGAATGATGTCCTACATGACATCGTGCAGGTATCAAGGAGTAGTACTGCTTGTAGTTGCGAGGTCGCTATTGGTGTAGCTGTTTAGTGATTTAATTATGTTGGGTCGAGTCATGCTCTGGTCATGTAACACTGGGATCACTTGGGTTGTGTTTAAGATATACATTATGTATTCTATAAACGTGTTTATATTCATTGGAATATTATGATGTTGGCCTTAGTGCTTAAACGATGTTGGCTTATGTGATAACACAAATGTTTCTTTATGAAAATTATTATATGATTGAATCCGCTGCTACATGCAAGTGAAATCTTGAGAAGGCATGATTAATTATTGAAGTGTTTATGAGCATGACAGTTGTTTTGATGTTTTGAAATTATGTGTAATGCCCTTTTGTAAATGCATGAAAAATTTACTCTCATTATTCATATGTTTTCCGTGGGGTTTAGAAGGGTGTTACAATTGTCACTTGGTAGTCTTTTCCCCGGTGAGTTGAGTCTCATCCCTAGTGGAGTTGGACTTTTTTTCCGTGGAGTCTTGCTAAGTTGTTCCTCGTCGGGCCTTCCTTTCTTTAACTATGTTTCAGTGTTTTCTGTATGCTGTTATTCCCCGTGACGTCATTCTTCACACGATTTATGTCTTGCGTATCATATCATATCATAAGCATTTTGTGGCGTCTTAGGACCAAAAATTATGCATGTTTGTATTTAAGTCTCTTTTATCACGTCGAGACGAAGATTTCAATCTCCGTATTTTCGGATAAAAGAAACTTAAATAGGGGTATCTGTCATATCCTAATTTTTGACCCTAAGATTCTGTTTTGCATCATCTACAGAGCATATCATGCACTTCATCTTCCATAGCGTCCGAAATGTCAGTCAGAATAAATTTGTTGGATTTACAAATAAACCATTCTAAATTTATTTCAAAATCTAACCAAACGATGTATTTTTCCAATATGTTTATTTCGTGCTGATTATTTTGGTGTGTTCATTTTATTTTTTCGAGCACTTTTCTGCCCGACTTTTTATTTTGTTTTTAATCATTTTTATTTAAACAATCATTTAATTTATTTAAATTTAATTAGATATTTAATGTAAATTTTTATTTTTATTAATTAATTTTATTTTTAATTTTTTATTAATATTTTCTTTTTGAAAAACATAAAAAGATGATTTTTTAATTCTTTTAATTCTTGTCTTATTTTAAAAAACACAAAAACATATTTTTTTAATTCTTTTTATTTTTCTCTTATCATAAAAAACACAAAAACATGATTTTTAATTCTTTTTATTCTTATCTTGTCATAAAAACACAAACATGATTTTTAATTCCTTTTATTCTTGTCTTATTATAAAAAAACAAAAAAAAAACTGTGTTAATTATTATTATCATTCTTGTCTATTTTCTAATCCTATATATGCATTAGAAAAAACAAAGGGTACACACAAAAAAAGAGACAAAAAAAACTTGTGTCCCCTCATTGCTTTCTCTCTCTCTCTCTCTCTCTCTCTCTCTCTCTCTCTCTCTCTCGTGTTAAAATAAAATAAATAAATAAAAGAGAGTTCATACTTCATCTTCACACAAGCCCATGAATAACAACAATAAATCTGTTTATCTTTCAAGCTCATAACAAATCTGCAAAGCACCATGAAGGTCTCTAAATAACAAATCGAAACATCCGCAATCATGCACGCATTCGACACCGTTCAGCCTATGTTTGTGGTAACTTTCTCTTATCCCTTTCGTTTTATGCTCATAAAAACTTTTTATTGATTTTGTTTGTTTTAGTTTTAAGAAATATTTTTATTAATATGTTAGGTGTTTAGAAATCTTTTTTGGTCTTTTTATCAAAACAAAACCTTTTTAAAATAAAAAAATGACAAAATTTTATAAAAAAATATAACAAGCATTTTATCTTAATGTTTGTGATTGATTTTCTTTTACTTTGTTTATATAGATTTATGTGGATTGTTTAATTTTATTATTTATTTGTTTTGTTTGTGATTATTTAATTATCATTATTGCTTTTATTTTCCATTAGCTAGAAAAGATAATTAATTGAATAATAGATAAAATACAAAAAAAAAATATAAAATCAACTCTTTTTAAAAAATAAATAATAAATACTCGATCCAACGTCGAGATACTTTTTCTCAAGTCAAAACCAACGAGCTCATTTTATTTTCGTGCTTGCGCTTATTTCTTTAATTGGGTTTACTTATGATCTTTTCATTCCATCCCCATCCAACAAAATGTACCCCGTTCTCATTAAGTGTAATAATTTTATCGCTTTCATCTTGATTGTATTTTAATGTTTTATACATCTCTCACTTACACGCTCAAAACATTTTCATACTAATTCTCGATTCAATATTGAGCCCTTTTTCAAAACATCTTTGTAAGTCGATTGTTTCTATGATCGCCATCAACCAAACCCAAAACATTCTTGATTCATATATCAAGTCATACCCAAACTTATAAGTCGACTGCTTTTTAGCATCACCATCAACCTCATACACATACTTACACTTTTTCTTTGGTTGTGGTTTCGTTTACTAGGAGCATCCTTAGGGACTAGGAATCGACCTAACGTTTTCTCAAACCCTTGATCCAATGTCAAGTGGTTACTTCCCTCATAAGTCGGTTGCGTTTTACAATCACCATCAAGCAAGTTCAAACCTTGACCTTTTATCAAGTATTTTTTCCCTAACTAAAATATCTTTCTTTTCTCAAAAATACAAAAATACTTTGATATATTTCTAATATGTTTCGGAAACCTTAATAAAAAAACTTACCTCCCTTTCAACCTAACCTTAAGTTTAGAGTTTCTTAACTCTATGTAGGTGTTCTACCATAGACACTTACCTCTCTCCCCTGGAACCTTGATCATAGTAAAGAGTTACTCACCCTTTTTGAGGGGAACTACGAATCCTCTGATTCTACTCCCATCAGGACACGTAGGCACAAAATGCAACTTCTTGGTGAGCATACTTAGGAATAACACCTTAGGTCTCCCTTTACCTTTTCACCCCTTATCAAACAACAATAACATAATAAAACAAGAGGTTCCTGTAGAGTACTACAAATAATTAGGATGATAGTATCTTCCCTCGGTATAACCAACCCCCGAACCTTAGATTCTCTTTTGCTTTGCATTGCATTGCATATTTTGGGTTATTCGCTCTTTTTCCCTTCCCTTGGATAAATTAAAGATCGGTGGTGAACTACGATTTGTAATTCAAGTTAATCGATAGCTTGATATCTGATTCTCACTGCGACAGAAGTGGACACAGTTTTCTCCAAAATAAAATTATTTCTCGATTTGATACTTTCGCCTGTCCATTGGCTTGTGGATGGTAGGGTGTTGCAAATTTGTGCTTAATACCATAATGCTCCAACGCTCTTTCCAGCTGAGTGTTGTAAAAGTGAGATCCTTCATCACTAATCAACACTCGAGGAGTACCGAACTGAGAGAAGATATTTTTCTCTAAAAATTTGATTACGATTTTTTCATCAGCCTTAGCACTTGTTATGGCTTCAACCCATTTTGACACGTTATCAACTACAACCAAAATATAATCATTACCAAAAGACGGTGGAAATGACCCAACAAAATCTATGCCCCAACAGTCAAATACTTCGACTTTCAGCATATTTTGTAATGGTATTTCATTCCGTTGTGAAATTCCACCACTCCTTTGGCATTTGTCACAACTCTTGGTGTGCGCATGCGCATCTTTAAACAAAGAAGGCTAATAAAAGTCTGATTGAAGGACTTTCGAGGCCATTCTTGTATCATTAAAATTACCTCCATAAGAAGAGTTGTGACAATGCCAAAGTATGTCTTTGGCTTCCTCCTGAGACACACATCTCCTTAGAATGTTGTCAACATGAGGCTCATCCCACACAAAATACTTGGCATCATACAAATTTTTTTTCTCTGGTTACTAGTTAGACCTTCCGGCATTAATCCGGCGGCTTTGTGGTTAGCCATGTCGGAAAACCAAGGTCTAACTTTCACCATATACAACTTTTCATCAGGAAATTCTTCCTTCACCTCCTGCTCCTGCTTCGTGACTTCATCATTCACAAGATGAGACAAGTGATCCGCCACCAAATTCTCGGATCCTTTTTTTTATCACAAATTTCCAAATCAAATTCTTGTAATAAAAGGATCCAACGAATTAGCCTTTGTTTTAAATTCGGCTTGGTGAACAGATACTTGATCGTCGCATGGCCAGTGTACACCACAACTTTGGACCCTATCAAATAAGACCTAAATTTTTCCAATGCATACACTATTGCAAGCAACTCTTTCTCAATTGTGGCATAGTTTATTTGAGCTTCATTAAGAACTTTCCTCGCATAGTGTATAACATGAAATTTTTTTGTTTTTCTTTGACCTAACACCGTGCCAACCGCATAATCACTAGCATCACACATGAGTTCAAAATCATTTTTCTAGTTTGGTGTTATGATTATGGGTGTGGTGGTTAAGCTTTGTTTTAAAGAATTAAAAGCTGTCATACAAGACTCATAGAAAATAAAAGACTTATCTTTATTGAGAAAGCTTCTCAATGGCTTCGCGATCTTTACAAAGTCTTTGATGAATCTCTGGTAGAATTCAGCATGACCCCAAAAGCTTCAGATTCCCTTCATGTTCAGAGGTGGTGGTAGCTTTTCAATGACTTCCACTTTGGCTCGATCAACTTTAAGCCCCTTCGAAGAAACTTTGTGTCCAAGCACAATTCCTTCCGTGACCATAAAGTTGTATTTTCCCAATTAAGTACTAAGTTAGTCTCCACACACCTCTCCAGAACAACATCTAAATTTTTCAGACAAAAGTCAAATGACGGACCGAAAACTGAGAAGTCATCCATAAACACCTCAATAGTCTTTACGATCAAGTTCGAGAATATAGCTTGCATACACCTTTGAAAAGTCGCTGGTGCATTACACAAGCCAAACGACATCCTTGTATAAACAAAGATTCTGAAAGGACAAGTGAAAGTTGTTTTTTCATGATCCTCCGGATTGACAATAATTTTATTATACCCCGAGTATCCATCCAAAAAACAATAATACTCTTGACCGGAGAGCCTCTCGAGCATTTGATCCATGAAAGGAATAGGGAAGTGATCTTTTCTTGTAGCTTGATTGAGCCTACACTAGTCGATACACATCCTCTACCCCGTTACAGTTTTTGTTGGAATCAACTCATTCTTCTCATTACGAATAACCGTCATTCCTCCCTTTTTCGGTACCGCTTGTACCAGACTAACCCACAGACTGTCAGAGATAGGATAAATCATTCTGGCGTCCAACATTTTCACAACTTCTTTCCTCACCACCTCTTTCATGGTAGGATTCAATCTTCTTTGTGGTTGAACTACCAGTTTGAAATCTTCCTCCATGAATATTCGGTGCATACAATTGGATGAACTTATACTTTTCAAGTCAGAAAGAGTCCAACCCATTGCCTCTTGATTTTTCTTTAAAACACCAATTAATTTTATCTCTTCCTTCTTGGTTAGCTCCGAACTAATGATCACCGGTTTTTTTCCTTCCTCATCAAGAAAGACATACTTGAGATGAGAAGGTAACACTTTTAACTCAAGTTTAACTTCCTCATTATTTTCCTTTTTCAAAATTTCCACCCTTTCATTCAAAGGGGGAATTTCTTCTAACTCTTCAAGTTCTCGCAAGCATTTCTCAATCTCTTTTTCTTCCCTCTCATTGACATTTGAAAGTGCATTGGTGAGAACTTGTTATAATGGTGTAGGAATTTGAAACAACTCTTTAACTTCTTCGATCACCCTTTCTGTTGCATCGATTCTAAAACAATCGGTCTTTTCCTTCGAATGCTTCCTCATCTTGAACTCCAACTTTCATTAGACCACCATTCATATCAATTGCCATGCACGCGGTCTTCATAAAAGGTAGCCCAAGAATCAAGGGAGAATCTTCATCTTCCTCCATATTAATCACCACAAAGTCGACTGGAAACAAAAATTTGTCAACCTTTACCAACACGTCTTCTGCTACACCTTGAGGGCGAGTGGTAGATTTGTCGGCAAGTTGCAATGTCATTTGAGTGGACTTCAATTTCATGTATCCTAACCGCTTCACAATGGATAAGGGTATCAAATTGATACTAGAGTCTAAATCGATCAACCCATTGCCAATAAGTGCTTCCAATTGTAATCGACAAAGTGACTCATCCTGTATCACTTTCTTTCCTCAGGAGAGTATGTTGAATGATTATGCTACAACTAGCATCCACCATGATAGTTTCTTGATCCGTATACCTCTTCTTCTTTGTAAGTATGTCCTTCATGAATTTCACATACTTGGACATTTGTTCCAACGCTTCGGAAAATGGAATATTGATTTGCAATTGCTTGAATATGTCCATGAACCGAGCATAGTTCCTCGCACTATCTTTCCTTGATAGAGCATGTGGATATGGCAAATTTTGAATCGGGATAGTGCTCACTTGTTCTTTTCCTTTCCTAGACTTTTTCACTTTTTCTTCTCTCTTATTTTTCTCTTCTTCCTCACTCTTATTCACTCTCTCTTTTTCAACTAAATCTCCCTCAATATTTTTTTATACTTCTTTCTCAATATTTTCATTTTCTTTTTCAACTACAACCTCTTCCTCTACTACCTCCTCACCTACATCCATGTCAATCTCTCTACCACTTCTTGTGAGAATCGCCTTACAATGCTCCTTAGGATTTGTGAGAATGGTAGCCGTAAATGGCCCTTTTTGTTGATCGACCAATTGTTTTGATAATTGATCCACTTGTGTCTCCAAATTCTTTATAGCCACATCATTGTTCTTTTGATTTGACATTGAAATTTGCATATATTGAGTAAGAGTTTCTTCCACTACCGGAGGACGATACCCGGTACGATGGTCGCCTTTACATAATTTGCAACTTGCCACTCGAGCTTTGGTAGGAACTTCTTGCATCTATTTGATTTGTTATGGAAGCTTCGACATTTGTTGAGTTAAAAGCTCCACTTGTTGTGATAAAAGTTTGTTATGAGCAAGAATAACATCATTGGCACCTAACTCTAGCACTCCTGGTTGAGTCACTCGACGGTTATGATTTCCTTGGTAATCATTAAGTGCCATCTTGTCAATGATTGTAATTGCTTCTTCGGCACTTTTAGACATCAAAGTACCCCCCGCCGTAGTATCCAACAAGGTCTTGTGAACCGAGAGGAGACCATTGCGGAAAATGTGAACTTGCGTAAGTTCATCAAAACTGTGTCCTTTATATTTTCTCAACATCGATTTGAATCTCTCCCAAGCTTAGTTGAGGGGTTCATTTCCTCCTTGTGAAAATACAGCGATAGCCATCTTTTCTTCCATGAACCGGTTATGTGGAAAGAACCGTTCAAGAAACTTTTCTTCTAATAAATTCAAATCCTTCATTACTACTGTAGACTAATCAAGATACCATTCCTTCGCTTTCCTGATCAAAGAATGAGTAAATATCCTCCTAAACAGTGATTCTTCATCAGCTTCTGGTGCTCCCGTTGCACCCGCAATCTCATAGAATTTGGTAAGATGTGTAAACAGATCCTCATGATCTAACGTCATGAAAGAATTTTGATAAATGAGTGCAAGGATTCCTGTTTTCATCTCAGCTTGCCTTCCATTTTGGAGATTGTGCGTAAACTGAGCAGCGCGTCTTGGACTATTTGTACATGAAACTGAAGTTGGAGGTGGTGGTGGTGGAGCTGCCATGAACGGTGAATCAGGTGGAGTGGATGAAGAAGATTTCCCGTGCTCTTGTCTTTCCCTAGCTTGTTACCGTCTCCGCCTTGTGCGACTGTTGATTCGGTGAGCAGTTCTTTCAATCTCAGGATCAAAAAGAAGGTCTTCAGGCCAGACTTGTCCTTGCATAAACAAATTCTGCACACAAGCTAGACAGATCAAAAATCACAAAGAATTACAGAGATAAGAGATTCACAATACACAAATCTTAAAGTCACTAAACTATTGCAATGCTTGTAATATTCTACTAATAATCCTCGACAACGGCACCAATTTGTTAAAAGTATTTGTTGGGAGTGTTTTATCGTATCCACATGAATTGATGAGAATATTTGATGCTTTCCTTTCAATGGTTTAGTGATTTAAGAAGGGGTTTTTTTAATTGGTTTCTATTTTTTAACAAGAGTTTGTAAGAAATAAAACAAGGTAAAATTTGGTTTTAGTTTTATAAAAAGCATGCCAAGATTAAGGTTTACTAATCCATCTTAAACGTATCCAACCAATCAAATATGTGAACTTAGTTTTAACCAAAATAATCGCGTATCCTCGCAAAAACGTTCATCTCTAAAGCGATTTCGTGAATGTTATTGTTTTGACCGTTAAATGGTCTCTCTAAATAACACTCGAAACAATAATCATTAAGATCAATACAATGTGAATATCAACTTCCAAATCTATGTCTAGAGTTTGTATAGTTGATAGATGAAGAAATTAGGTCAAGACTTGAAAAGTTCATGTCTAAAGCAATCCAAACCATAGATATAACAAAAGATAGAAAATAACTTCATCTATATTGATCAAAGCTTTGTTCACATACAAAAGATTAAGAAGAATACATAAAATCAGAACTAGCTACCTCTAACCTTGACACAAGAGGGGTTTTACCCACCCATTTCCATGATAGCTTAAGCAACAAGTTTCAGAAGAAGGTTCATCAACATTCGAGTCGAATAATCGAGATTGGATGGGAATCCCCCTTCTTTTTCTGAAAGATGCCTAAGAGATGATGAAAATGGAGAAACTAGGGTTTTTGTGCTGAAAAATATCAAACTATGAAAAATACAAAAGAAAAGATATTTTGGCAAAAAGTGGCACGCACTACTTATAGACATGCTGCTGAGCTGTCAAATTCGCAGTGCAAATAACTTGTTCGCCTAGAGAACAATCAAAAGTGGCACTTGAAGTGCCAGTGTACATTGAACACGCCCCTGAGATATTTCCACATGTTCGTTGTGTGAGGAATCCTTCGCATGCGAAGGCTTTGCTTCAAACTTCGCACAACGAACTCTTGTCCAAATACTTACTGCCTTAGGTCTGGGGGTGTTTGCCAGGTATTCGCTTCTTCTCCACTTCAGCGAACTCTTCGCTACTTCCTCTGCACAAAGAATTTAGACTCCTTTTCTTTCTGTATGAACAGTGTTAGGTTCCTAATGGCCTTCACTAGAAAGTTTGCTGTGCGAACTTGATGATGTTTTTTCTGGGAAACTTCGCTAGGAAGTTCGGGGTGCGAACTTCTTGATGTTTTGCTACTGACTTGGTTTCCTTGTCACATGTTTTGTGTCTTATTCTTTTTAATTTGTGCCTAATTCCTGCATAATAGCACACACATAAAAGTAACCAAGACATTTTCACACAATGAAGCATATCATCAAAAACAAGAGTGATTCAATTTAATTTCTCTACAAAAAGAATGAAAGATGCCAACATTTGATAGATCAAATAAGCAAAGTTTAGCATCTAACAATGATCTAGGCTATTGTACTAGATTTGAACGTGGAGTGTTGAAGATTTTGCGTGATAAATTGATTATTGCTAACGGGTCTAAAATATGTGGTCTATATATTTTAGAAGGTTCAAATGTTATTATTCATTCATCGTTAACTAGTAGAGGCTTTCATTAAAAGGAAGAGCTATGGGATTTAAGTTTAAGGCATCATGAATGCCTTGAGAAAGTTTCAGAGGAGTACACTAAATTTTGAAGAAATCAAAGGATAAAAATGCATGTTACCGCTGAGTTGTTATTGTGTTTTTTGGGAAGAGCTGAGGTTAAAACAACTTACTTGGTTGGTAGAGAATTTCTTTAGAAGAAGAATAGTGAAAACCAAGGGAGAAACCTGGGAGAAACCATAACGGAGAAAACTCAGTTTGAGGTGGAGTTTCCTACTATGGATGCTAGCAGTAGGGAGGGGATAGTTACAGAGATCTTTGATTATCATTTGACTCATGATAAGATAAGTAGGGCTATTGTAGTATCTCAAAGGGACAGTTATGCTAGCCTTGAATATTATGTTTTTAATGTGGATAAAGGATTGCAAAATAAAAGAAGAAAAACCTTCAGGGAGGCATTTGAAAACAGGTGGACTCAAGGGTGTTTGAAAAATCATACTTGTAGGCTTGTTAAATTACCTAGGCAGAAAAAGGTAATTGGAAACAAGTGGATTCAAGTTGCGAGATCAATATTCAAGGGTTGCTTGAATTTGATCAAAGTTATTGATTAAAGTTTCAACTTGGTAGAGAGCAGCAATTTTGTTGAGTGTTAAATTAGTATCAACAAGGTTTAAAGTCAAGGTGGAGATTGTTGTAAATGTGCCTTAAAACCTTTGTTGACGAAGAGAAAGAAAAAATATTTTGGAGATTGCATTTACCGCGAAAATTGAACGAAAAGTCGAGAAAAAAATTGGCCGGTGAATAGTGCCGTATGTACGATGAATAATATTATCCGGAAGGATGAATAATGACGTCCGTACGATGAATATTATTTTTTAGCTTTTGGGATTTTTCGATTCGGTCCATGGATCCATGTGATTTTAGGATTTGTTTGTTGGGTATTTGCTATTATAAATATGTATCTCTTATATGTTTGGTGTGTGACCATCTTAGAGTTTACACTAACAAGGGAAAGCAACCGTTTAAAGTTATAACATAGGGTTTCAGCTATGCAAATAGAAAACCTTGGATTACACCTTGGGTTTGAGTGATTCATATATTGAAAGTTGGAGAGGTAAGGAAACACTTGGGTAGAAAATAAGGTTGTTCTTGGGTGCCTTCAAGATTGTTCTTGGGAACCTGAAGGCAAAAGCTATTTTCTTGTAACTCATCTGTAATCTCTTGCAAAAACTTTCTGAGTATAGTGAATTAGAGAGTTGCTCTCTCCTCCAGAGTAGATCGTTTGGTCGAATTGGGTAAACAAACCTTAAGTTTTTTCTTGCCTTATTCTGTTGTATCATCTGTGTACGAATTATTAGTGTTGAAGACCATTTATTTTGGTTGCTATTGTTCTTTGCCTCACAAATTGATATTGAATTTTGTCGTAATTCACAACAAGATTCACAACAATTACTTTATTAATCATTCTCACCACACCACCAAATTCTACAAGATTAGTCACACACCCTCACCTGTAAGGTCTATTCCTAAGGTCATTACTTCATACCAAGGGTATCCCCAAACACAACAAAATATACATAATCACATTTATACACACAACTTCACATAATCAAATTACGAAAAATAACTTAAAGTAAAACGGGCGTTATGCCCCATGAGGTTGAGCTTGAACATGAGATGTCATGTTGAAGGACAAGACTGAAGATACATATGGATCTTAAGAGAATGGTGGACCTGAATAAAAAGGTTCTGGAGGTCTAAAGCCTGATGTTGGAAAGAAATGCAATCTAACGAATAAACCCTGTATCAAAGAGAAAATTATGAAAAATTATGCTAGAAAGTCCTCTTCCGAAATCGTCAATGGTGATTCAAATAGAAATAGGTCAAGAAAAAACCTTGTTGAGGATGGAAACTCTAAAATGAAATCAATAGCTTATGAATAAATTCTAGATGGATTAGGTCTTGGGAGAAACAACCATTCCTACCATGGCGCTTTCCTCGCTGTCAGACTCATCGTTGGCTAGAGTCGTTGCCTTTTTGTTCACTATGATAGACAAAGAGGTTGAACACAAGGAACACAATTTAGTGTAATGTTGTAATGGTGGCCCACGCTAGTTTTACCGGGTCCTTTTATGGGCGCTAATTGTATTTTTCAAAAGTACAATATGTGACAATCCCTAGTAATTAAGGGCCGTCAGAGGCTTTTAGAGTTTATTGTAGGGTTTAGAGCTAGCTCACACATGGAGGTGATGCGTTATGTATATATAATATATGTGTAAATGAAATAGATCATTCTCAACCTCAAGGTCAGGGTATTCATAGAAGTATTTGAGCATGGATCTCAGACTCCAAAGAAATAACAATCTCTCCTAAGAGCATGGAAATTGAGAAATTAGACCCCTATTATTTAGGACAACTTGGTATTTTTTCCCTTGATTCCTACTTCGCATTATTGTGGACTGAGACACATCACTACCAAATTTCTCCTATAAGGCGACCAATATGAGAAATAGGAATCACATCCTAATGATGGATACTCGAACTAATAAATCGGCGATCATGAAGTTATTTAGGCGATACGTTACACATTTCCCCTCTCATTCCTCCCCTTATAGGCTCTTTGCAAATATACTAATGTAATATACTTCAATTCACGAATTTACAATTATTAAATGCTTTGAAATCAAATGTCGACCTCCTCAAACACATAGTATCATGCAAGTTAATTGGTGTTTTTCTAATAATAATTGGAAGTACAACAAAAATGGAGCTTCAAGAAAAAATCCTGGAATACCAATGTGTGGTAACATATTTAGCGATAACTTAGAAACATTCTTGGGAGCTTTCTAAACTAATATTAGAGTTTTTACCTCCATTCAAGATGAATTACATGAAACCATACTTGTTATCAAATATGCTAATAGGAAAATTTTGTGAAATATTTGCCTTGAAAATGACTCAATGCTGATCATTTGTGCATTTTCTAATATGAATATCGCATCTTCGCATCTTTTAATAAAATCTAAGAATACTTTACAAACTATACATTCTTTTAAATCAAAGATATCTCAGATTTTTTAAGGAGGAAAATCCATGTGCAAATAGATTAGTCAAAATAGTTTTTATTTATTTATTATGGGACATGGTGAAATTCATTGCCTATTTGTGATTTTAAATTTTTTAAGGGATATATTGGACATATCCAACTATCATTTTCGCTAATTGTTTGATGAATTAGATTTTATGTACCGACATCCTTTTTTATTTTTCCTTTTATATTCATAAAATTATCTTTATTAAATAAAATAAATCATTCATAATTTTTTAAATGATAATTTTTTTAAAATATTATTGATATTATAAATTAGTATATTATTTAAAACGAATATATATATATATATACTTTTGAAATAATATAAAATACCGTGATATCAAAATTCGACGAAGTTTTACGTTGATTGCCGACTGTATAACAAAATCATCTCCTTTTATTTAGGTTTGACAGATATGCATAGTAAAATGATGGAGAAATAAAAGAAGATATAAAACATTAAATTCCAGTTAGATGAGTGAAATAGAGGAGGCCAAACTTCATAGAATTATGTGACAAAAAGTATCACTTAAGTTGGAGAATTTTTTTATTGGATTGCGGTAAGACATGTGATGTTATACGAGAGAATATTAAACAGTTTAAAAGCCACACGAAAATAAAATAAGTGCAACAGAAATAAAAATATTGCATTGGATGTGTAATAAGACTAAACATGATAAGATTAAAAAAAATAATATTATTAGACAGAGTGTTGGGAGTAGCACCTATAATAAAAAAAAATGATAAAACAATAAATTTAGATGATTTGAGTATATAAAAGAAATAACTGTAAATTATGTGGTAAGATCATTAGATAAAATCGAGAGAAGCCAAAAACTTAGAGGTAGAAAGAATTAAAAAAAATTATGAGAAATTATAAAAAACATGTCGACGTTAATATGGATAGAACCATAATTTTTAATAAAACATTATAAGTAATAATGTAGTCTACTCTGCTTAACAAGGATAGATTATTGTTGAAAAATAATATAAAATATAAGAGTGAGAGTTTATTTAAGTATGCAATTTGTGAGTTTTATTTATTGATTTTGGAGCATTACAAAGTTATTTATAATTAGTTCTTGGTAGATAAAAATCAGAAAAACATAAGCGTATAAATCATTATCTACTAACTTCGTATAAAAATTACACTATTTTTTTTTTTCAGAACCATTTGAATGAGAGAATTTGAATCTTCACACTCAAAGGTCAACCATATAACTATTTTTGAATGGAATACTAATAATGAATTTTGTATCCACTCTAGTCCTCCTTACTTGAGAAACTATTGCACATGCCTTATACTCGTTTTGCACGAGAAAAGGAAACACTACCCATACAATTAATTCAGTAAGTTTTTAAATAATTTAATATTCGCCCTTTATCTAAATATTAGTTACATTGTATGTAGTAATTTAATACAAAACATATAGGGAAAAATATTGAAGCACATGGAATGAAAGAATGTCGTGTAGTAAGTCCATATTGTCCCGTGACATGCTGCAAAATAAAGGTTTATGTGAGTCGGTGCGCTGGATTTGAAAAAATCCAATACTTAAAAGTTAGTACTTAATTTATATAGGATAATCCAGTTTTTGTGAGTTAAATAACAAGCCTTTATATCATTTGATCAGTTTGAACAAAGTTACTAATTTTTAGGTTCGTTTATGAATTGTTCAAATAATTTTTCTGTTTCATTAATATTAAATGGTTAAATTGATGAACCATCATATTCTTTTTATAAAAATTATTCAAAATTTTATTTTTTTAAAAATTAAATAACATATTTTTACTATCCTTTAGCATCATAGAATAATAAATAATATCATTTACTATTAAAAATCATCATAATACAATAAACTAAAGTTGCATGGCATAAAATTATATTAACATCAAAATAACTAAAATAAAAAACATTTAAAATTAGTTAAAGTTATTGTTTACTAAATAATAAATGTTAAACGAGACTAAAATTACAACAACTAAGTTAATATTCATCAAAATTATTAAAATTGTAATGACAAATATTTGATTAGTGAATTGGTGGAGTTTTTGGCTTTGGGTTCGGTTTTATCCAAAACACGATTTCTAATAGATTTTTTAGTTTTTAAACTCATATCCACTCAAATACCTAATCCAATCCTCATTTAAAATAATTTTTGGTAGATTTGATCGGATTTTGTGGGTTGACCAAACCCATAAACAATTCTACTACAAAATATAGACTAGTTGGAACACAAAATAACAAATATATATATATATATATATATATATATATATATATATATATATATATATATATATATATATATATATATATATATATATATATATATATATATATATATATATATATATATATATATATATATATATATTGTTGTGAATAGGATACCTTTAAACAAAGTATAAACGGTTTCTTAATGATCAAGAAACACACAAGGGTTAGGATTAACAAAGAAAACAAGGTAAAACAACAAGGAACAACAAGGATTGGTTATTAAACTGCTATTCTTTCCTTTCTCTTTGAACAAGATTACAAGTATACAAGAATAACAAAATAATCTCTCTCCCTTGAAATTAGGATTTTATCTTCCTATTTTTCCTTATTCTCAAGATTGAGAAACTAGCATCCTATTTATAATAAATTAGCATACTAACCTAATGGGCTTTTTAACAATTACCCATTACAAGCTAACTTAGGGTACAAGCTAACTTAAACAATTGGGCTTACAAGCAAGACCCAATTCAACATGCTAACAACCCTAGAAATATTTACTCATGCTAACAACCTTAGCAATATTTACTCATGCTAACAACCTTAGCAATATTTACTCATGCATGTTAGAACAAACTTCGACTACAACACGCATTACTTGCGAACAGACTTCGACCACACTAGAGTTCGATCCAATGTCTCACAAATCTCCACCTTGGATCTAACTCTATAACATCAAGAAACTAGCTTTCTTCATGCAGATTTATTAACCGCATACAGTGGACAAACTTGCAACTAGGCAATGTCTTGGTGATCATATCAGCAGCATTATGATCTGTCGAAACTTTCAGCACTTGGACTTCTCCACGCTCGATTACCCCTCTGATGAAATGCAGCCTCACATCAATGTGCTTGGTTCGCTCATGATAGGCTGAATTCTTCGACAGGTGTATTGCGCTTTGACTATCACATTTACCAGTGATAACTCGACCTTGAAGTTTTAGCTCCTTTGCAAAACCTTCAAGCCACAATGCTTCCTTCACAGCTTCAGTTAGGGCAATATACTCCGCTTCAGTGGTTGATAGGGCAACGACCTTCTGAAGTGTTGCTTTCCAACTGATTGTTGTCCCAAACATAGTGAACACATATCCAGAGATAGATTTTCTGGAATCCATACAACCTGCATAATCAGAGTCGACATATCCATCGATTGCTGCTTTACTATCTTCACCTAAGGCTCCACCATAAATTAGGACTCTATTTAGAGACCCATTTATGTACCTTAAAATCCACTTCAATGCTTGCCAGTGAGCCTTTCCAGGATTCGCCATGTACCTGCTTACAAGACTTACTGCATATGCTATGTCGGGTCTAGTATAGACCATAGCATACATCAAAGACCAATTTGTCTTCTTTTGATTCCTCATAACTTCCTTATAGTCTCTAGGTTCTTCGTCTAGAACCTCACTTGCAGAGATTAAGGCATAAGCTATAAGATCTGCATACCCAAGTCTCTGAGGTGGCTTGATGACTCTCCTCGACCTGTCTCTTGCTAGCAGGTAGTCATTATCAGTCTCCTCATCTTCGACAACATCTTCTGTGTCTTCTTTGACTTCATCTGGGGTAAGCAATTCAGCATCAACATGCTCCACCTCAACAGGAATCTCTCCCTGTTCCAGTTCTTTGTCAGCATCATCAGTTTTCTTGAAAGCCATCTCTGCTTCGTTGAAAACTACATCTCGACTGGTGATACACCTCCTGTGACCTGGCTCTAGGCACCATAGCCTATAAGCTTTGACTCCTTCAGGGTATCCCATGAACATGCATTTCAGAGCTCTAGGATCGACCTTGTCTTGCCTAATATGAGCATAGGCCATACAGCTAAATACTCTCAGTCTATCGAGACTAGGTGGATGTCCCAACCAAACTTCTTCAGGTGTCTTCATTCCCAAGGCAGTTGAGGGACATCTATTTATCAGGTAAGCTGATGTCGAAACAGCTTCCGCCCAAAACACCTTCTTCAATCCAGCACTAACCAACATGCATTTAACCCTTTCAAGGATTGTTCGATTGAATCTCTCAGCTAAGCCATTTTGTTGAGGAGTACCTGCTACAGTCTTATGTCTTGCAATCCCAGACCCAACACAGTAACTGTCGAAAGCTTCGTTGCAGAATTCAAGGCCATTGTCGGTTCTCAACCTCTTAACCTTTCTGCCAGTCTGAGTTTCGACTAGAATCTTCCAACTTTTAAAATTATCAAAAGTTTCATCCTTCGTCTTCTGAATGAATACCCATAGTTTTCTGGAATAGTCATCAACGATGGATAGAAAATACCTTGCACCTGAGTGTGAAGGATTCCTTGCAGGCCCCCAAAGATCAGCATGAATGTAATCCAGGGATCCATGTGTTCTTTGCTTGCCTTTGTTAAACTTCGCCCTACAGGATTTACCAAATACACAAGATTCACAAAATTCCAACTTTTCGACTTTGTCACCTCCTAGCAGGTTCTGCTTTCCCAATTCGACCAGGCCTCTTTCGCTGACATGGCCCAATCTCATGTGCCATAATTCTGTCTTCGACATAGATTTCGTGGATGCAACATTTGTCGAACCACTTACAACCTCAGCCTCAAGGGTATACAAGCCTTGTTTCTTCACGCCTCTCAAGACTTCCTTCGACCCCTTCATGACTCTTAGGATACTTTTCTCTCCTTGAAAAACATATCCTTTTCTGTCGAATTCACCAAGAGAAATCAAATTTCTCTTCAAGTCAGGTACGTACCTGACTTCAGTCAATAACCTTATTGACTCATCATGGAGCTTGAATCTCACAGATCCAATACCTGTAATTTTGCAAGATTTGTTGTTTCCTAACAGCACAGATCCACCATCTTGATCACATAGCTCCTCGAACAATTCTCTGTTTGGAGTCATGTGCCAAGTGCAACCTGAATCTATAATCCACTCTTTCCTCGAGTCGCCACTTGAAACCACAAGAACATCAGATGAGTCAAAGTCATCTTGAACAATGGCTGCATTGCCATTACCTCCATGATCTTTCAGGCGTTCAGGGCACAACTTTCTTATGTGACCCTCCTTCTTACAGTGGTAACATCGAATACTAGATGTTTCGCCACTATAAGACCTCTGTTGACTTTTACCTTTTTTCTTGTCGAACTTACCATCCTTTCGCAAGAATTTTCCCTTAACGGCCAAATCTTCGCCCACCGTCGAAGGTTTATGCTCCTTTCGTTCGTTCAAGTCCTTAGAATACAAGGCTGATTGAACTTCTTCAAAGGTCAGGGACTCCCTTCCATACAAGAGAGTTTCTTTGAAGTGAGCATGTGTTCTGGGCAAAGCACACAGCAGCAATAGTGCTTGATCTTCATCATCGATCTTCACATCAATATTTTCAAGATCAAGAATCAGCTTGTTGAACATATCCAACTGCTCAGCCAACACTTTGTCTTCACTCATCTTGAATGAATATAAAGCTTGCTTCAGGTATAGTCGATTCACCAGAGATTTGGTCATGTACAAACTTTCAAGTTTCACCCATAATCCCGATGCTGTAGTCTCCTTTGATACCTGTCGAAGAACCTTATCACCAAGGCTCAATAATATTGCGCTGCGGGCTTTCTCGATTATGCCCGTCTTTTCTTTTGCCGTTAACGCAGCGTCCATGGCTGCCTCACCCTTCAACGCTTCCAAACAACCCTGCTGAACCAATAGGGCTTTCATCTTCAAGTGCCACAGACCGAAGTCGTTCACTCCGGTGAACTTTTCAATCTCATACTTTGTTGAAGGCATCTTCTCCACGCTCACCGCACCAATTTGTTGTGAATAGGATACCTTTAAACAAAGTATAAACGGTTTCTTAATGATCAAGAAACACACAAGGGTTAGGGTTAACAAAGAAAACAAGGTAAAACAACAAGGAACAACAAGGATTGGTTATTAAACTGCTATTCTTTCCTTTCTCTTTGAACAAGATTACAAGTATACAAGAATAACAAAATAATCTCTCTCCCTTGAAATTAGGATTTTATCTTCCTATTTTTCCTTATTCTCAAGATTGAGAAACTAGCATCCTATTTATAATAAATTAGCATACTAACCTAATGGGCTTTTTAACAATTACCCATTACAAGCTAACTTAGGGTACAAGCTAACTTAAACAATTGGGCTTACAAGCAAGACCCAATTCAACATGCTAACAACCCTAGAAATATTTACTCATGCTAACAACCTTAGCAATATTTACTCATGCTAACAACCTTAGCAATATTTACTCATGCATGTTAGAACAAACTTCGACTACAACACGCATTACTTGCGAACAGACTTCGACCACACTAGAGTTCGATCCAATGTCTCACACACACACACACACACACACACACACACACACACACACACACACACACACACACACACACACACACACACACACACACACACATATATATATATATATATATATATATATATATATATATATATATATATATATATATATATATATATATATATATATATATATATATATATATATATATATATATATATATATATATATATATATATTCATGTATAATTTCATTTAACTCTTATTTATGAGTAGGTGATTTTCCTTTTCATTAGGTATAACTTTTGATATGCTGTGACATATGATCTATTATATATTATTTGCTTAATATTATAGTTCTTATTCAATTAATGTTTTATGTAGTGTTGACGAACATATGATTAAACCTAGGTTTGTAGGAATTACCGACCTTAGCTTTATAAGTTTGATCTAGATTAACTGTTTAACTTAATAATTGATTGATTTAGGGATAAAAGATTGTATGTTAGAACTTAGAAATTAACACGTGTACATCACTTAATTTAACTTTAAGCATGCCTAAGAAATTAAGGAGTTGTAGTATAATTTAGTTAGTTATACACCAAAGAATTGATATAACAATTATGTTAGTTCGTTGTAATTCTAAAAAATTAATCTAAAACAAATACACACGATCATTAGCAATGAGAATTAGGGAATTAGAATAAGACCTGGTTGTTTGGCATCTGATAATTTCCATTACTTGTTTATTTTTCTGTTAACTCAAAATCTTTGCGAATCCCAAGTTTACCTTTTATAATACATTACAATCGTTTTGTTCAAATACAAAATTCCCATGGAGACGAATCATTTTTTATTACTTGCAATAATTTTTAATACACTTGCTAGAAATCCATCAAACACCTCTTATTGAGGAGAAACATTTTGAAAATCATTGTTGATGTCAACTTGTTGAAGTTCCCATTTGTTGGTAAGTGCAAGTGTGATGATAATTCTGATTGTGGTAGACTTCACAACTAGAGAGAAAGTTTCATTAAAGTCAAAGCCAAATCGTTCATGGTAGCATTTAGATACAAGTTTTGCTTTGTACTTATTCACTTTGCCATTTGAATTTTCTTTTACTTTGAAGACCCAATTACATCAAACAATTTTTGTGTGAGGGTGGAAGAGTTGTTAAGGTCCAAGTATAATTTACCAAGAGAGCATCATATTCAAGTTTCATAACTTGAGGCTATTCGGGTTGTGATAAGGCTTTCTTGATGTACCAATGTTCCATATGTGTGAGTATTTCCTTACGCTTGGAATGACATATGGTAGTCATTAAGATGAAGAACTTCACGGTGAGTTAAATTCTGTTTAGAGGTTAAAGAAACCATTCAGACTAGGTTGTGGTGGAAATTATCTAAGGACTTGGATTACAGGGTAAAGGGTGGACATGAAGTGTACTATTAGGGAGACTTTGAGAATGGTTGATTCAGGAATTAGATTGATGTGAATATATAATTACTAGAGGAATGGTAGAGGGACTTTGAGGTAGGTTAGAGATAGGTGCATAAATTGGACTAGGACTTGACCTGTCAACTGGTGACTGAATAAAGGACAAGCTCTCTTGCACAACATGAGGATAAGAGTATTATCCAATGAGTTTGTGACATTTTTAGTATATGATGAATGAGGAGACAACTAAGGAAAGGTGATAGGTTTAGATATACCTTTACTTTGGCCTGAAGTTATGTGATGGCAGGGAAAGAAAAGTGATGCTAATAAAACACAACATTTTTGGAGATGAACATTTTCCCAGTTTTGCTAAGACACTTGAAACCTTTGTGTTGGGATGAAAATCCAAGATAAATACACTTTTGAATTATGAGTTCTAGCTTATACTTGTTATAAGGTCTTTTAAAGGGAAAACAAGCATAACCAAACACTTTAATAGTCTGATAATTGGGTAGCTTGTAATATAATGCAAGAAATAATGAGTGAAATTTAGGAAAACCAGTAGTTCGAAGTTTATTGATGATATGCACTGGTAGAAAAGCTATGATCATAAAATTTAAGGGGAATTGATGAGTGAGATAGCAAAGTAAGCCCCATTTCAAAAATGTGACTATGTTTTCTTTCAACTGTTCCATTTTGATGAGAGGTGTGAGGAAAAATTAACATGTGTATGATGCCTAGTTCAGAGAGATACCTTGTGAATAGTATAAACTTTTCTCTATAATCCGATTGCAAAGCATTGATAATAGTGTTAAATTAAATTTTAACAAATCTAAGAAACAATTTGAAGGCATGTAAGGCTTCTGACTTCTGATGCAAGAAATATATCCAAGTGTACTTGGTGTAGGCATCCATAAAGGCTATGTAGCCACTGAAACTTGAATTGGATGGATGGGGTGCAGAGCCCCAAAGATTAATATGCATAATCTCAAAGTGAGAAAAATACATAGTGGAAGACAATAGAGCATGTATTCTATGTGATTTACTAAGGCAACAAGATTTACAAAACAAAATAGTTTCTTTATTAGAGACATTGATATTACAATGTTTTAAAGAAAACCTAATGGAAGGAAAATGAAAATGACCTAGCCTATAATTCCACAATGAGCTAGTACTAGGCTTATTTAGATTAGATATAATAGAATATGAATTGAGATAACAAATTTGTGCAAAGAAAGGGAACTACTATGACTCAGAGGACAAGCCCTTGAAGGTTTCACTACCAATTGCCGAAAGCAATACAAGCCACTTGAATCAAGGTAACATTCAAGTAAAATGAGCTTAGAAACTTGATATTTGAAATAAAATTTATCACCAATAATTTCAAATACAACACTATTGTCTTTTGAGAATTTAAAATCTGAAAGTAAGTTTCTTGTTATGCAAGGAACATAAAGTATATCACTAGGAATAAGAGTAAATGTATGATTATTATTGGGAATCACACATGAAAACCCTACAAAATTAATGTCTAAGGACTGACTATTTACAACACACACATGACTATGACCTGCATAGGGTTTCTTGGTGTGCAAGAAATGAGCATAAAGAGTAAGGTGATGAGAAGCATTTGAGTCAACAAACCATTTTTGTTTTTTCAAGTCTTCTAGAGTATTCATGAGTAGTTTCCACCATAGTTGTGTCCTTAGAATCAAAGGTTGATGCCTCATGCATGTCAGGTAAAGTGTCTAGAAATTCTATTAGGTTGGAGTGAGCACGTGAAGGTGGAAAGGTTTAATCAAACATGTGTCAACATTCAACAATAGAATGGCCATATTTTCCACATATCTGGCAAGTAGGTCGATTACCTAATGAGGAACAATCTCTACCAGAACCTCTACAACGAGTCACATATCTCTTATGCTCCCCCCGAAACATTTCACACAAACCACAACATAAAACACATAAAGAAATTCTAGACTCACATTACAATTTCCCCCCTTTGACAACATCAAAAAGAGATAGATCGAAACTCGTCTAAGAACCAATTAGCCAACTACAAACAAATAATTCCAAATGAACACACGAGCTAAACAGCTAAGAAGAATATACAACAACAAAGATTGAATACATAACATGAAGATAGTCATGCTACATTCAACAAAATCCAAATGGTCATGCATCACCAACATTTAACAACAAACAATTAAGTGATCAAAACTTGTATGTAAAGGAATGCACTAACAATTATAAATAATGCATGAAAAAGTATACAAATAATCGAATGCACATAATTAGCAACACACGTTTAAAAATACTTAAATGAAAAGAAGAACAATCAAAACATATGCTAGAGATGAATGAGTAAAGTAAGGAGGAATAAGCAAACCAAAACACAAATCTAGAACAAACACACACAATTATATAAATCAGATACAAGAGTTATAAAGACATACCGATGTAATCGACAAAAGTTAGGATTTGCTACAAAATTGTGTTAGTAAAAACAACAGATATAGCATGTAAAATTAAACAAAATCCTCATTCTATTTAAAGCACGACGAGCTAAGACTCCCAAATTCTTACAATTTTTGTGAAAGGGATCCAAAGATACTAATTTTGTAAAAATGTTAGCAAGCTGACTTTTAGTGTCAACCTATTCAAAAACAACATCCCCTTTTTCCCCATGATCTCTAAGAAAATGGTGTCGGATCTTAATGTGTTTGGTCAGTGAATGAAGTACCAGATTCTTAGTGAGGCTTATTGCACTAGTACTATTGCACTTAATCGGAACACAACCAAGTTTTAAATTGTAATCTAGTAATTATTTCTTTATCCATAAGAGTTGTTCATATTAACTACCAGCGGCTACATATTCAGCCTCAGCGGTAGAAAGAGAAATGATATGCTGCTTCTTTCTGTGCAAATAAACTAAACTACTTTCTAATAAGTGACAAGTACCACTAATGCTTTTTTACCCGACTTGCACCTTGCAAAATCGGAATCAGAAAAACCTACTAAGCTACAAGCATTACCTTTAGGATACCAAAGATCGTGATGTGAGGTTCCGTTAAGATACATCAAAATATGTTATACAGTCTTAAAGCGAGAGTCCTTAGGTGATACTTGATATCTAGCACACACTCACACACTAAACATGATATATGGCCTACTTGCAATTAAATAGAGTAAAATTATTGTGATCCTCAAAACCCAGAGGTTGTGAGACATATACTTATTCATTTATATGACCATTAAGAAAAGTAGATTTAACGTCCATTTGATAAAGCATAAATTCTAGGAAGCAAGCGAATACCAAAAGGAGTCTATTAGGTTCTAGACGAGCTACAAGAGCATAAGTCTCATCAGAGTCTATTTCTTCAGCTTGACTATATCCTTTTACAACTAATCTTGCTTTATTTTTAGTAATTACACCATTTTCATTCATCTTGGCTCTAAATACCCATCTTGTGCAAATGATAGTTTTATCAACTGGATGCAGAACAAGGTCCCAAATGTCGTCACGTTTAGATTGGATTAGTTCTTCTTGAATAGCTAGTAACCATCCCTCGTCAAGTAAATAATTGGATATTGATTTAAATTCAATCTGAGAAATGAAAGCAGAGTACTTACATAGATTATTAACCAATGGCCCAGTACTTACACCTCTTTTGATGTGTCCCCGGATTCGATCTAGCGGATGATCCTTTACAATTGTCCAATCTTGAGGAAGTTGGTTTAAAGTCTCTTGTTTATCATCTTCATGTAAGGTTTCCTCTTTATCTTCCTTAATATCCTCATCCTTTGTTGAAGGAGTATAATCCTCTTTGGAACTTTCGTCATTGATTAACTTTTCCGTTATCACACTTGAAACATAAGAACAAATACCCTTCATGTCTTTTGGGGGGATGACTCATCAAAAGCAACATGAATGAACTCTTCTACAGAAGAAGCTATATGATTATAAACCCTATAAGCCTTACTCGTAGATGAGTACCCTAAGAGTACCCCTTCATTGGATTCGACATCGAATTTACCAAGATTGTCCTTTTTGTTATTTAAAATAAAGCATTTGCAACCGAAAATGTGAAAATAAGAGATATTTGGCTTTCTACCCTTAAGTTACTCATAGGGCGTCTCTGTAGGATGGATTGATTGATCACCCTGTTTAAGACATGGCATGCGATATTAATTGTATATGTCCAAAAATACTTAAGTAAGCTCATTTCATTTATCACAGTCCGAACCAATTCTTCTAAAACACGACTTTTACACTCAACAACATCATTTTGTTATGGAGTTCTCATACATAAGACATTATAAGTAATTCCATTATTTTCGATGCAAAAGTTTTGAAATTGATGGTTAACAAATTTACCACCAGGATCACTATGGAGAGTGATAATTTTAAAACCAAAAACATTTTGGACAAGCTTAGCAAAATCAATGAAATCCTTAAAAGTTTTATCCTCATGGGCTAAAAATACTGTCCAAGTAAATCTAGAGTAGTCATCAACAATCACAAATCCTTAATAGTTTCCTCTTAAACCTTTTGTCCGTGAAGGGCCAAACAAGTCTAGATGGAGAAGCTCAAGAGGTTTTGATGTCGAAACAATCTTTTTTAATTTAAACAACACACTCGTTTACTTTCCAATTTGACAAGCATCATCACATAATTTGTCTTTTAAAATTTTAATTTTAGAAAGACCAACTACTAGATTCTTGGATGCTATTTTAATTAACAATTCAAAATGCATGTGGCTTAAGCGTCTATGCCATAACCAAGAATCTTCACTCTTGACTACTAAACACTTAGTTCCATGCAATGAAATGTAATATAGATCAAACATATAAACATTTTCAATCCTAGAACTTTTAAACACAAGGTCCTTACATGCCTTATGCTCAATTACACAACTAAAAGTATCAAAAATTAAAAAATACACTTATTACATAAATGGCTAATGCTAAGTAAGTTATGTTTAAGTCATTTGACTAAAAGCACACTTTCAATGGTAATTGTGGATGGATTTCCCACAATACCTTCACCAAGAATTTTATCATTCATATTGTCTTCGTACGTGATGTGACCGCTTTCTTTCTCATCGAACTTGATGAGTATGGAAGCATCTCCCGTCATGTGTCTTGAGCATCCGCTATCTAGAAACCATAATCTTTTTGTGGAGGCAAGACTTTCCTGCAACAATTCAAATAGGCAATTTAGGTCCCCAACTAGTGGATCCTTTAGGGTTAGTTGAGTTACACTTAGGAATCCATATCATTTTACAATTGAAAACTTGAATGTTCCTAACATGACAAAGAGGCCTAATGTGACACTTATCACCATAATAACGACAAATGACTTTATATGAAATGTCTTTTCTATTTCTTCTAGTGACATGATGGCTTTCTTAAAAATATTTCCTTTATCACTTGAAGAGTTAGAACAAGTACGAGATAGTAAAGTGATATGAATTTGTTGTCCTATTAGAGTTTTAATTTCAAGTTTTAAAGATGGATAAGTAACACATTCTACTTTTTTTTATCCTTTTAACTAAAGTATCCAAAATATTATAACACTCATTCATTGAAGATGTATGCGTTTCCTTAAGAGATTATAAAGCACAATTAAGATCATTTATCTCCTCTTCAAGTTTTAAAATCATTTTTTTTAAAGAAATTTTCTTAAATGCTTTTATAGAATCCACATACATGTCATTGAATGTTTCAGAAAATTCACTATAAGAATATGTATCATCGGGTTCATAAGTATGTATCTTTAAAGTTTCACCTTTCTTACGTGCCATCAAACAAAAGTTATCACACTCATCATTTAAACTCGTACAAGAATCGGAGAAGGAACTCCCATCCTCTTCTTCTCACGCGATGTAGACTCTAAGACCTTTAGATTTTATTCCATTGGTATTGTTGAATTCCTTATCTGTATTTTTATGATGCATCCTTCTTCTAAACATGTGCATGGTGATACAAGTTTACACAATCCTTTCACCATACAAGTGCATTATATAATACATATGCCAAGCTAAGAAGTCCTAGCTTAGACTACTCTCCTAGTACACCTCCTAACTAGAAAAACTATTGCACGTGCATTATACTCGATTTGCACAAGAAAACGAAACATACCATACAACATAGATATAAGCTATTTTTATACTACTATTCAAGACTCGAAGATGCAATTCTTTAATTTATTTACTAATGGTCAGACATAATTTTTTTTACACTAAACATAAGCATTATCAGAAATTCACACACAACTAATAAATCTTAAAATTTAAATACAAATTAAAATGTTTATAATGTTTGTCTAAAAGTAGGGAAAAATATTGAAGCACATGGAATGAAGGAATGTCGTGTAGTAAGTCCATATTGTCCCGTGACATGCTGCAAAATGCAGACTAGTGGAACACAAAATAACAATTCAATCCCTCAACTCAATAATGTACTCATTTTCCCCCTAAAACTACCCTATCAATTTCACACCCCACCTCACCTATGACGCCACAAATTCAAAAAATTAACATAATTTAATTATATCAATAATAATAAAAAAGAGTTTATATTATTATTAACTCAATTAAGAATAAAAATAATTGTTTTCTAGCACCACTTTCCATGTGCAGTGACCCCTTTATCATGCAATAATTTTCTTAATTTTCTCCATCCTATATATACATGACCAACTAGCACATTCATACACCAACTTATATTATTATTCTTTTTACACAGTTTTGGACCCCAAAATAGGTCCATATGGGTTATTTCAATGTCCATAACTTGTTTTTTCTCTTTCTTTTCAGCCTAGTTTTTCTTGTGTCCATGCACCAAGTTACAGCAAAAAGTCCACAGAAAGTGATTCCTCTTAAAGGAAGAAAACAACTAACTAATTGTAATCTGTTCTCTGGAAGCTGGGTGATTGATAACTCTTCAACTCCTCTTCTCTATGACACTTCAACTTGCCCCTTCTTAGAACCTCAATTTGATTGTAAAAAGTTTGGAAGACCAGACACGGAGTATCTTAGATATTCGTGGAAGCCAGATTCATGTTCCATACCAAGGTAGTGTTGTAATATGAGAAATATATATATGTTTAAATCTATGTAAGGAAAGGATTAACGTTGTTTTTGTGTGGTGTAGGTTTAATGGAGAGGATTTCTTGAACAAGTGGAAGGGTAAGAAGATAATGTTTGTGGGTGATTCGTTGAGTCTAAACATGTGGGAATCGTTATCATGTATGATTCACGCGTCTCTTCCAAATGCTGTTACAACTTTTTCAAAGAGAGATGGAATAGCTACTGTGATCTTTAAGGTAATGTTTTTGTCATTTTATTGTTGTTTTTCATGTTTGTTTTAATATAATATTTCTATGTAGTTTGATTGAAAGGTGAAAGGATATACTAAAAAATACACACTCTTGTAGTTTAACTCTTAGTTGGGTTGTGTGGCTATCCTCTTTCTTCTTTCTTTTGTATGTAAAAAGTCTAATGTCTTTAGCTAATAGTAAAAGTTGCATTACAAATGATGTATATGATCATTAAGTTTTTAAGGAAAAAAAGTAATTTTTTTAATATAAGATTATTGTGGTTACATATGGTGATATATTGCCCTACAGATAAAATATAAAGGGCCATGAATTTTCATTGTTTAGTTTTTGCAAGTTGGTTTTTGAAATTTTTTAAAAGAAAGGAATTTGAAGGATTATATTTATGTTTTGATATATATTAAATATTTATTATTTTTGAACAAAATTTAATATTATATAATGCTGACTAGGTTTTAATTTCTAATAATGTATATGTACATTATTTGATGCAAAAAACATCTTCTAATTAATAAAAAAGATTTTTCTTTACTTTTGAATTTTTTAAAATAAAAAATAACTATTATTTAAAGATAAAACAAAAGGACATAAATAAAGTGCTTCACAAATAGTACATATCAATTTAAATAAAAAATGAATGAGATCTCTTGAAATAGATTTAGGTTTCTTCAATTAATAAAAGTTATAGATATAATTTTTTAAATGTAGATTTAAATAAAAGTTGTGTTAGAAAAATATAAAAAAAATAATAATAAATTATTTCTTATCACCTACACCTTCCAATTACTATTATAAGCAACAATTTTATTTTTAAATTTATTGAATAAATAATGTATTTGAGATACATCAATTATTTAATAAGTTTAAATAAAATTTTATTGTTTATAATAGGAACTAAAGAATGTATTTAGTTGAGTTGATGTTTAATGATTCAAAATGTCAAACTTGTTATCCAAAGAAAATATCTTTGGACTTGAGTGAATGGGTTGAAAGTAACTATTATGATTGAGTAATATGATTTGATATAGTATTATTCTTTAAATAGAATAAAATATATATCATTAGTAAATTTTAATTGAATTGACAAAAATCAATATCATTAGATTAAACATCAATTATAAAATTTGAATTTTAACTCCTAACCCTCTCACAATTTTGTGTGTTAATTTTTAATAGTTATGATAACTCCGTCTACCAATAAAAAAGAAAGTTATTTTTGAATATGAAAGTTGTTATATTATTAGTAAAACTAGTTACATGTAAAAAAGGACAAGTTTGTCGTTGACAATATTAATCTAGAAATTAGAGATCTAGATATTGATTTGCTCCATTGTTCTCCATAATGATATTTTTGTATAAAAAACCTTGACAGGCTGTGAGAATGCCAACATGTGATTCCAACCATTTACACCTCTCTACAATTATTTTCATTCGTTAATTTTGTTTAATCAACATCACTCACGGGCATGCCTTTATTATTAAATAGTAATAATATAATGTCAAGCCACTATGTCTATAATAATTAAACTCGGTCAACTTTGGAATGTAGTTAGTATTAAAACATACTAGTGTTCATGATATTCATTAATTTAAATATATTCATTAATTGGACATTTCATTTGTCCTAAGTAAATAATGATCATGATCCTTGTGACTCTTGAGTTCAACTTGTTAGTGCAAGTACTTGTGTCACGCACGGGTATTTTGAAATTTAATCTCAACCACTCAAAGTAGTGATAGTTGGTGATACTGTGTAGGACTATGGAGTTACCATACAACTATATCGTACACCATATTTGGTGGACGTAATCAAGGAAGATGTTGGAAACGTTCTTACGTTGGATTCCATTAAAGGTGGTAATACCTGGCTTAACAATGACATCTTGATCTTCAACTCATGGCATTGGTGGACCCACACCGGAGCTGAATCCCAAGGGTATGTATATATTCTCTCATCAACTACGTCGGTATTCGATAAATTTAAAAAATGAAAGAGTTTTATCGGTTCGAATTCTTCTCTAATTTGTTTATTGTTACTGTCTTTTATATTTAGATGGGATTATATTAGAGATGGTTCTAATCTAGTGAGGAATATGGATCGATTGGATGCATTTTATAAAGGATTAACCACTTGGGCTAGTTGGGTTGATGCAAATGTTGACACTACCAAAACTAAACTCTTTTTTCAAGGAATTTCACCAACTCATTATCAGTAAGTAACTCGTACATTCTTATATTTCATAAGATTGATCGAAAGAAATTTAACGATTCTCTTTGCTCATTGAATCTAGAGGTGGAGAGTGGAATGAACCGAAGAAGACATGTAATGGGGAAGTTGAACCGGTACTCGGGCCGACTTATCCGACACCTCTACCTCCTCCAACCGAAGTAGTGAATAGAGTGTTGAAGAATATGAAGAAGCAGGTTTATCTGCTTGATATAACACTTCTCTCACAATTAAGAAAAGATGCACACCCTTCTGTTTATACTAGAGATCATGGTAATGACTGTAGTCATTGGTGCCTACCTGGACTACCAGATACTTGGAACATACTTCTAAATGCAGCTCTAATTATGTAAAATTAAATTATAGACTAATTACAGGAAGGTGGAAGGTTGGATTCAATTGAAATATATATAGCATACTTGATTGTTGAAGAAAACATAATGAAATTGGAACTTATAAGCATTGATTAAAGCATACTTTATGTTAGAAGTGTTTTTTACTTATTTAATAAAAGAATACATATTGATGATTGAATGTAAATTCAAGTAATGATATTTGAGTTATTTACTTTTTACGATTCTAACTAACTTTGATACTTTCCATTATTTTATCTCTCTCTTTTTTTTATAGACAAAAAAGAAGATAGAATAAACTAAAAGTGAGTACAAGAATACTCAACCCTTACACAAAGGAAATCAACAAACTAGGGACTAAGCAAACAAAGACTCAAATTAACCTTCTAAGTTTCCCAATTACAAACAACTTGACCTTTGCACAAAGCTGTCCACCATTTCCAAGCCAAGAACTTGGCCGACTGTACTATATCTTGAATTCCTCAAACACTATTTTGAAATAGGATTGTGTTTCTAGTTGACTAGAGGCTTAAACACACTACTAACCAAACAATAGAGGGAGATTTAAAGATGTTTTTGAACAAAGAGAAAAACTGCAAAATATGAGAGGACAAAGAATCCATTGATTTAAAACTAATCCACCTAAGAATGGACTTCATACCTATTTGCTAATGGAGAAATCCTAAAAAAAAAAAGCATTGTGCCTTCATCTTAAGCCTAACACAATGGGCAAACTAGATCATGGTTACCTCAGAGGATTCCCCTCTTGGCCAAGTTCATTCTTATAGGCAATCTAGAGAGAATAAGCTTCCGAAGAGACGGATCTTACTAGGAACTTTGACTTTCCAAATTTTTAACAAGCCCTTATTAGTATCGCCAACAACACCAATTTTGTATATAAAATTGGACAATCTTTGATAGCTACTCTTTTTCCAGAGAATCCTTGTTTGTTTCTCCACCACACGAGTTCGCCAGAAAACTCTGACTTTGGGTGAATCTGAAGTAGTAACTTCTGTAATTCACAAAGCTGAGGAGACTTTACATCATTGAGGTTGTCCTTTGCAAACATAATAGTCCAGTTCCAAATAGGCTTGTCCAAAGCCTTATTTTTGTGACTTTAGAGAAATGATATACTGCAATTGGATAAATATATGAGAAAAGGAAATTGAAAGGCTCCTGCCCCAACTACCTATGCAACCAAATTTTTTTAAAAGATTCATTGCCTAATTTGCAGCACAAAACTTATTAAACCAATTTTGACCCTCAAAAGCACCCCGACAAGCACTTTTCACTTCCCTCCACTTGGGGGATTCTTTGATATCTTTCTTAGGACTTGCAGGAAGCAAGACCAGGTCATGAATGTTGCCATACTTGTACCTAAGTAATGCAATCCATATAGTTTCACAATTTGTAAAGAGTCTCCAAAGTCATTTTCTTAAGAGGGTCAAATTAAATCTTTCATAATGTTTTATTCCAAGGTTACCCTCGTGCTTTCATCTACAAATATTGTCCCAATTGATCCAATTAACTTTTCTTTTTAACTCTGAACCTCCCCATGAAAAATGCGTTGAATCTTTAATATTTTTTTTAAAAATATTTTAGACGCTTTGAAGAAAGAGGAGTAGAAAAGTGGGATACTATTGAGAACTGCATTCATTAATGTCACCCTGCCTCCCATTGAGAGACATCTTCCTTTCGAACTAGACAACCTCCTACGCAATTAATCCAAGATAGACATCCAAAGTGACCTATTCCTAGGGATGTCTCCTGTAATACCCTAAACCTCACATACAATTTAATATGGAATTTCACTAAACAAAATACAACCATTTGGGGTGACACACACCATCAAACATAGTCTGCTCCGTAACACGGGTTATACCATAACAATTTAGAACTTGTCATCGCATGCTCATCTTTACTTAGGGTATTATCGCATCAGAGTCATTATTAGATCAAATAAAAACAATATTGCAACTAAAAACATTTAGTCTTATAAACTTCAACTTTCATAACGCAACAAAAGGAGTTGTATTATTCAACTCACAACAACTTTGAGATCTCAACAAAAACATAAATAGTAACTTCAACAAAACAAAACAAGTGAAAAATAAATGTTCTCAGCCCAATGTTACATGATCAGAGCAAGACCTTACTAAAAACAACAAACTAATGGAAGCCACCCCAAGAGCTATCTTCCACTTACTTCAACAATGCTACTCCTGAGTATCTGCAAGTTGTCCATGGTGGACAATATTAAAGAAAAAGGGTGAGAATCCACTTCAATAATTAATGGTGAAAACAAGCAGGAGTAGATTATCACATAACAACAACATACACATTACTCAATATACACTAACATATTAAGTATTCTCATCCAACAACATATCAACAACAATCAATACAAATGCAAAATGTATGCAATATACTCAACACTGAACTGACATGCATGTGGTACCAAATATGAACACTCATGTTCATTTTGCTCCCTCGATCCCCACCATAGGATGAGATTCCTCTTGGAACCGGAGCACACCAAATTGCTACTATAACCATATGTAACGAACGCTACACTAATCCCACATAATAGGAATTTGCTACTCGCACCCGATCCATCACCGTAGGATCGAGGCTCACCAAAAAGAACTAAAATTCTGAAAACATGAATTCATGGACTCTCCGCATGCAACAATAACACATACACATTGGCCCATCTTCTGACTGTGTATGCCACCAACAACATAATCAACATAAACATAGCATATGCATAATTAAATATGAAGCATCTTTAACAATCACCACAATTATTCATCCTCAACAATTCATTATCGACACATATAAGCATCTTTCATACAACATTAATATAACCACATCACTATAACAATATCATCAATATTCAACATTTACATTGTTAACCAATTGTAATCAACATTATCAGCATCATAACATCATCACAAGATAACATCAACAATTATACAAACATATACTTAATTATTCATGTTATAATGAGACAATTAGCCACCAAAACTAATTTTGTTTTATGGTAAATTGCGTTAGCTTTCCAATGCTTTAAACCGCGTCCCTATCCGAGTCCCAGAACTCAAGTTACGACGATTTGAGTCACAAACAACAACTATGTGCCGTCATGCTAGCCCGGTGAGCTGGGGGCGAGACAAGTCAGTATAGAAACACCATGTGCTCGCCTGGTGAAGTCCCAGCAAGACCAGCTTGCATGGGGCTTGCTTGGTGAAGCTGACAGAACCCAGAAATGCAATTTCGCACTATAGAACCTCTAAACCTTCCCAAATTCAATCCCAAATATCCCCAAACATCTAGAAACTTATAGCACATGAATACCACACAATAACATGTTAATTCCTATCAATCTAACATGTTATTACAATGATATAACTCAACAAAATCCATAATTTTTCATGCTTTAAAAACCTCAATCTTGTAACAAAACTCATGTTTATGAACGCATAGCATACAAAACAATTACCCCAAATAAAGTACACGAATTTGCAAGTAATCTTAGTATAAAAACAAAACTAAAACCATGTTATTCATCACAACTCAAAAAAGGAACAAATCCTATGGGAGGTTAAGGGTGCCTCCACTCTACCCCTCATACTTTAACACCTATTATAGAAGCACATCTCCCCCTTACCTTGATTTCTCTAGCAAGCAATGAAATTATCCCTTGAATTCTTCTCCTTCTACCTCTAGCCAGCTTTGCCTCCTCCTCTTTTGTTTCCAAATTCTATATACTATAAAAATCATCCATAAACCTAGGTTTATCTCATAAACTTATACTTAGGGTTAAACTTCTCGATTTTGAGAACTTGTCCCAACTTAAAATACTTCTTATTCCTTCCTCCTACTAATTTTCCTAGATTCTTATATTTGGCCCAATCACTCTATTTTTCTTATTTTTACTAAATAATATAACAAAACTACTATTTTACATAATAAAGATAATTATAAATTATTCTATACACCAATTACTAATTTACCATGCCATTAACTTAAGGACTCACATGCCCACAAACATTCCAACAAATAAATAAATCAGCGAATAGGCATGATTAATCAGTAGAATACGGTAAAATATCCTATATGAAAAACGAGGCATTACAACTCTCCATTAATTAAGAAATTTTCGCCCTAAAAAATTAATTGAAAAAAACTGAGTCGGATATGACTCTCTCATATGCTTCTCACGCTGCCAAATCATGCTCCCTCCAGCTGGTCCTCCCCAAACTACCTTTACCAAGGTAATCTATTTACCCTACAACTACTTCACCTCTCAATCATCTACCTGTATGGGTGATGCCTCCACAGTCAGGTTATCTCTCACCTGCATATCATCCACTTGGATCACATAAGACAAATATATAATATATCTCCTCAACTGAGACACATGAAACACATCATGAAGATTAACAAGCGGCAGCGGAAAAGTAATCTGATAGGCTACCTCTCCTATCCTCTACAAGATATGGTATGGACAAAAAAAACATGGCGTGAACTTTGAATACTTCAAATCTCGACCAACATCAGTTATCGGTGTAACCATAAAAAACACATGATGTCCATCCTAGAAATCAAGTGCTTTCCTCCTTTTGTCATGGTAACTTTTTTGACTACTCTGTGACACTTTCATCTTCTATTGGATCATCTTAATCTTCTCGACCATCTGTTGAATAATCTCAGGTCTGATCACATCACTCTTGTCTAACTCATACTAACACATAGAAGTTCTACACCTTCTACCATACAATGCCATATATGGTGCCATTCCGATACTAGAATGGAAATTGTTGTTGTAGGTAAACTCAATCAACGACAATTAGCCATCCCAAGCACCTCCTTGTTCTAGCACACAAGCCTTCAACAAATCATTCAAAGACTAGATAATCCTCTCTGTTTGGCCATCCGTCTACAGATGATAAGCAGAAATCAACTTCAGGTTAGGTGTGATTCATGTTTGAGTTGTATTACTTTAGAATTTTTGATATGGGTTATGCATTTAGCAATTTTTTCATCCTCTTGGTTTTTTTTAGAGTAGTGGTAAGTTTTATCTTGTCTTTAATTTTACTTTTGAACCATGAAATTGTTGTTGTTCTAAAAAAATTGTTGGTTCCAATTTCTTGCATGTTGGTTTGGTTTTCTTTATGTTTGACAAACTTTTGTTTAGGGATAAAAAAAAACCCTAAGTTGGGGAGAGTTGTTAAGGGAAAATTTTTGTATATAATTGATAGTATTTTGTGGCCCTTTTCAATTTATTTCATGGTGAAGTAGTAGTAAAATCATAGTTTTTGTGTAAATAAGTAAATTTTATCTTATTCATGTAAATAACTCTGTGTGTGATCAATTTGGTGAATTTTTGTAGGTTTCATTACTTGAATGAAAGCATTAGGACTTTATAAGAGAAAATCAAGTTTAGACGAGCTTTTTGGGAAATATTTGATGCTTAAGCCCGCTTATCTCACTTTCCAGCACACTTTGAAGAGCTTGGCAGTAGCTTCATCAAGCAAAGCCCGCTCAGCCCGTTCAACCGCGATTTCTAGATCTTTGCCTCTTTGTTTTGTGATTGTGCTAAGCGAGCTCTGCATGGGCTTAACGCGGTACCATTTTTGGCACTTGTATAAAAGGAACTTGGATAGATATTTTCATACACAATCCTACTTTTCAAATTCTAAAAAGATATTTTAGGTCAAGAAACACAAAAACTTCCATAGGAGCTCAAAATCAAAGCTTTGAAGCATCAATCTTTGATCTTTCGACTTTGATGCTAGTAGAGCTTTCTTTCTTACTTTTTGCTTAAGCTACCATGGCTATGAGTAGATAAACCCCCTTTTATATCAAGATTAGAGGTAGTTAACCTTGATAATATGTATTTCTTTTGATCTTTTGTATGTGAACGAAGTTGATGATTAATGTATGATGAATATCTTTGCTTTTAATGTTATATACTTGATTTGAATCACTATTGAAAGATATTTTTCAAACCTTGACCCAAGTTATTCATCTATCAATGAACAAACTCTAGACATAGATTTGTGAGTTGATATTCACTTGTATCAAGCTCTAAGGTTATTGTGTTGATTATTAGCATGAAACATCATCTAGTCATTAGTACGATAATATTAACGATATCGCTTTAGAGATAAACAATATTGAGAGGATACGTGATTATATTGATCATAACCAAGTTCATATGCTCGATTAATAGGAGATGTATGAAAGTGGTTAATGAGACCTAATCTTCACATGCTTTTTAAAACAAACATCTCTCCAAACTTTACTTTTTTCTACAAAACTCTAGTGAATGTGAATGATATCTACAAAAACTATTTCAAAAATATCACTGAAGACTTTATAAACTGTAGAGCAACGGCAGTATCACTTCAATCCATGTAGAGACGATACAACTATTACTCACCTATTATACTTTCAACACTTAGTACCCAAACAACTTGCAGACTCTCCCAGAACCTCGATCTAAATCTCAGATCTCTATCTGACATAATAATTAAAGGAATAGCACGCAAGCTATCAATCTTCTAAATGTACAACTCAACCAATTTCTGCCAAGGATATTTGATCTTAATCGGTATAAAGTGAGTCAATTTAGTCAACTTCAACATGCTTAGCTTCACACTCATAGAAGTCTCTTAACATATCAAAATCATATCTCTGAACTGCTCGATCATTTCTAACTCTTTGATCATAAGCATCGACATGTGCAAAGACTTCCTACTCAATGCACCAGCTACTATATTAGCCTTACCAGGATGGTAACTTAAGCTAAAATCATAATCCTTCAGGAATTCCATCCACCTTCTTTGCCTCATGTTATATTCCTTCTAATTGAAAAGATACTTTAAGCTTTTATGATTAGTGAGCACCTGAAATCTAGAAGCAAAAAGATAATCTATCCAAATTTTCAAGACAAAACCCACAACTTCTAACTCTAAATCATGTGCAAGATATTTCCTCTCGTGAACGTTTAACAGTCGAGAAGCATAAACCGCAACCTGACCATTCTGCATCAGCACACCACCTAAACCCATCTTTAACGCATCACAATATACCACAAAAGACTCACTTGGATTTGGAAAAATTAACATTGGAGCATTTGTCAACTTCTTCTTGAGTTCTCGGAAACTTTCTTCATATTTCACATCCCAAACATAATTTTGATCCATTTAAGTCAACTGAGTCAAAGGCAATGCTAATCTTGAAAAACCTTAGGTGGACCTCCTATGATAACAAGCCAAACCCTGAAATCTTCTGATCTTCATAATATGCTTCGGAGTCTCCCACTATAACACAACATCTACCTTTGACGGATCAAATGCAACACCACTACTAAGGAAACTAACTTCCTTCATCCAGAAGTCATACTTAGAAAACTTATCATATAGCTTTCTCTCTCTCTCTCTCTCTCTCTCTCTCTCTCTCTCTCTCTCTCTCTCTCTCTCTCTCTCTCTCTCTCTCTCTCTCTCTCTTAACACCTGTAATATAACTTCTAGATGTTTCACGTGCTCTTCGCTGGATTTAGAATATATCAAGATGTTGTCGAAGAACATCGCCATAAATCAATCTAGATAAGGATGCAAAATCCGATTCATGTGCTCTATAAATACACCTGGTGCATTCACTACTCCAAACAAAATTACTGTATACTTATAATGACCATACCTCATTCTAAAATTAGTCTTCGGAATGTCTTCTAGTGTCACTCGAATCTGATAATAACCAGACCTCAAATCTATCTTACTGAATGTATAAGCACCTGCTAACTAATCCATCAGATCGTCGATTCTCTAAAGAGGATACATGTTCTTAATAGTAACCTTATTCAATTGTATGTAGTCAACACACAACCTCATACAACTATCCTTCTTCTTAACCAACAACACCGACACACCCCACAGAGAAACACTTGGTCAAAAACTTCTTCTCAAGCAATTATTCCAATTGTTTCTTCAGTTCACCCAACTCTAAAGCAGACATTCTACATGAAGCCATTGACATTAGACTCATACCTGGTACCAAATCTATAGGAAACTCAACCTCGCGCTCTCGTGAAAAATCATTGATATCTTCAAGAAATACTTCTGGGAAATCCCAAACAACCGGAAGATCACCAACTACTCCCTTGCCTTTGGCTTCTAAAGAGGATAACATCACCAACACTTAAACACCATCCCTTAAGGACTCTCTTACTTGCTCAGCCGATACAATATCAACTCTTCAACTTCGTCAAACTAAGATTCATACTCTAGAGACAAGTCACAGACATCTTCAGGAAAAACATCAGGAAATTACACACCACTAGTATATCACTAGCCGTAACATTTCTCTATACTCTCTGAGAAGCAAACATCAACAATACCTGATTGTTCTTCCTCAAAGACACCTTAAATTTACTGGTAGACAAAAATCTCAAATTCACATTCTCTTTAGATTCGAGAAATAACACAACTTCGACAACACCTTCACTCTGACAATCAACGACACATCAAACCAAATCTACACACCTGAAACATCTATGAGAAGAAGAAGCTTCTCCCTCACTTATTTTAACCAAGCTCCTACATGCAAGCAGTTAGAAAAATAAACGAGCAATGATAGTGTTACACACACGTGTCGCATACTAGGAACTAGAAAACATTACAAAACCTGGCCGAATGGACCGACCTTCTTTGATACCACTATGTAACACCCTAAATCCAACATACTATTTAATATGGAATTTCACTAAACAAATTGCAACCATTAAAGGTGAAACACACCATTAAACATACCCTTCTATGTAACATGGGTTATGACATAGCAATTTAGAACTTGTCGTCGCATGCTCACCTTCACTTAGGGTGTCATCACACCGAAATCATTATTAAATCAAATAAACACAATATTACAACTCATAAAATTTAGTCTTATAAACTTCAACTTTCATAATGCAACAAAATTAGTTGTATTATTCAACTAACAACAACTTTGAGGTCTCAACAAAACATAAATAGTAACGTCAACAAAAAAAAAGTGAAAAATAAACGTTCCCAGCCCGATGTTACATGATTAGAGAAAGGCCATACTAAAAATGGAAAACTAATGGAAGCCACTCCAAGAGTTATCTTCCACTTACTTCAACAATGCTATTCCTAAGTATCTGCAAGTTGTCCATGGTGGATAACAATAAAGAAAAAGGGTGAGAATACACTTCAATGATTATTGGTAAAAACAAGCGCGAGTACATTATCACATAACAACAACATACACATTACTTAATCAACACCAACATATTAAGTATTCTCATCCAACAACACATAAACAACAATCAATACAAATGCAAAACTTATGCAATATACTCAACACCGACTCGACAGACATGTGGTACCAAATATGAACACTCAAGTTTATTTCCCTCCCCGATCCCGACCATAGGATCAGTTTCCCTCTTGGAATCGGAACACACCAAATTGTTACCATCACCATAGGTAACACTTCACTAATCCCCCATAATTGGAATTAGCTACTCACACCCGATTGATAGATGCCCAACTTTGCTTATTTGATCTATCAAATATGGGCATCTGTTACTCCTTTTTATAAAGAAAGTGTTAGAATCACTCTTGCTTTGGTTGATTTGCACCATTATGTGAAAATATCTTGGTTCCTTTGATTTGTGTGTTATTGTGCAGGAATTAGGCATGAATAATTGAAGAGTAAGACACAAGAAAGATAACAAAGAAACCAAGACAGCATGCAAACAACAACAAGTTCGGTGTGCGAACTTGCTAGCGAAGCTTGCTAGAAAATTTCATAAGGTTCTCACAACGAACTTTATATCGAAGTCTAGGAAACTAAAACAGAAAGAAAAGGGCCATAAGTTCGCTGTGCGAAGGAAGCAGCGAACAACTCGCTGAAGTGAAGAGGTAGCAAAGGGCTAGCGAACACCCCCAGACTTGAGGCAATAGGTATTTGGATAAGAATTCGCTGTGCGAAGTTCTCAGCGAAGGATTCGCACTGCGAAGAATTCTTCGCACAACGAACATGTGGAATTCTGTCTAGGGAGTTTTCTCAGGACATAGGCACTTCAGGTGCCATTTTAGTTGTTCGCACTGCAAACATGGCAGCTCAGTAGCCATTCTATAAGTAGTATGAGCTACTTTTTGAGAAAAATATCTTTTATTTTCTACTTTCTTTTGAGAGGATTCTCAGACCTAAAAAGCTTGTCTCTCCATTTCTCATCATCTCTTAGCAATATTTCATAAAAAGAAGGTGGATTCCCATCCAATCTCGATTATCCGACTTGGATGTTGATCAACCTTCTTCAGAAACTTGTTGCTCAAGATATCATGGAAATGGGAGGCTAAATCCCTCTCTTGTCAAGGTTAGAGGTAGTTAGTTCAGATTTTATGTATTCTTCTTGATCTTTTATATGTGAACAATGTTGTGATCAATATAGAAGAAGTTATTTGCTACTCTTTGTACATTTATGGTTTGGATTGCTTTAGACATGAACTTTCCATGTCTTGACCTAATTTCTTCATCTATCAACTATACAAATTCTAGACATAGGTTTGAAAGTTGATATCTGCTTTGTATTGATCTTAATGCTTATTGTTTCGAGTGTTATTTAGAGAGATCATTTAACGGTCGAAACAGTAACATTCACGAAATCGCTTTAGAAATGAACAATTTTGCGAGGATACGCGGTTATGTTGGTTAAAACTTTGTTCACATATTCGATCAGTTGGATATGTTTATGATGGATTAGCGAACCCTAATCTTGACATGCTTTTATCAAACTTAGACTGAATTTTATTCCGTTTTATTTCTTGCAAACTCTTGTTACAAAAATATAAACCATTAAAAAAACCCTTTCTTAAATCATTAAACCGTTGAACGGAAAGCATCTATATTCTCATCAATCCCTGTGGATACGATAAAACACTACCGCAAAATACTTTCTAACAATCTGGCGCCATTGTCGGGGATTGTTAGTAGAATATTGCAAGCATTGCAATAGTTTAGTAATTTTAAGATTTTTGTATTGTGAATCTCTTATCTTTATAATTCTTTGTGCTTTTTAATTTATTTAGTTCGTATGCAGAATTCGTTTATGCAAGGACAAGTTCGGCCTGAAAACCTTATTTTTGATCCTGAGATTGAGAGAACTGCTCGTCGTACCAATAGCCACACAAGGCGAAGACGGCAACAAGCTATTGAAAGACAAGAACACGGAGAATCTTGTCCATCCACTCCACCTAATTCACCAATTATGGCAACACCACCACCACCTCCACCTCCAGTTTCAACTCCATGTACAAATAGTCCAAGACACACCACTCAGTTTATGCGTAATTTCTAAAATGGAAGACAAGTTGAGATGAAAACGAGAATCCTTGCACTCATTTATCAAAATCCTTTCACGGGGTTAGATCATGAGGATCCGTTTACACATATTACAAAATTCTATGAGATTGTGGGTGCAACGGGAGAAACAGAAGTTGATGAAGAGTCATTGTTCAGGAGGCTATTTCCTCATTCTTTGATTGGGAAAGCAAAGGAATGGTATCTTGATTAGTCTACGACAGTTATGACGGATTGGAATTTATTGGAAGAGAAGTTTCTTGAATGGTTCTTCCCACATAATCGTTTCATGGAAGCAAAAACTGCGATAGCTGTGTTTTCACAAGGAGGAAATGAATCCCTCAATGAAGCTTGGGAGAGATTTAAGTCTATGTTGGGGAAATGCAAAGGACACGGTTTTGATGAACTTACTCAAGTTCACATTTTCCGCAATGGTCTCCTCTTGGTTCACAAGACCTTGTTGGATGCTACGGCGGGGGGTTCTTTGATGTCTAAAAGCACCGACGATGCAATACCAATTATTGACAAGATGACACTTAATGATCACCAAGGAAATCATAACCGTGGAGTAGCTCAACAAAAACCAGGCGTGCTAGAGTTAGGTACTAATGATGCTATTCTTGCTCAAAACAAACTTCTTTCACAACAAGTGGAGCTTTTAACTCCGCAAATGTCGAAACTTCCACAACAAATCAAAGAAATGCAAGAAGTTCTTACCAAAGCTCAAGTGGCAAGTTGTGAATTGTGTAAAGGTGACCATCCTACCGGGTATTGGAAGAAGTCAACTATGCCGGAAATCAAAACCAGGGATACCAACAAAGACCACCTTATAAACAAGCAAATTAAGGTTATCAAAGACCAAATCAAGGGTACCAACAATCTTGGAGGCAGCAAGAAGTCGGAACTTCAAATCGTCAATAATATCAAAATTACACTCAACCTCCACAAACTCAAAGTGCACCATAAAGATGGAGGAAACTCCTACTCAATTTATGCAAATGGCAATGTCAAATCAAAAGAACACCGATGCGGCTATAAAGAATTTGGAGACACAATTGGGCCAACTATCAAAACAATTGGCCGATTAACAAAAAGGGCCTTTCACGGCTACCGCTCTTCCAAATCCTAAGGAGCGTTGCAAGGCGATTCTCACAAGAAGTGGTAGAGAAATTGACATGGTCGTAGGTGAGGAGATAGTGGCAGACGAAGTTATAGTTGAAAAAGAAAATGAAAATGTTGAGAAAGAAGTAGAAAAAAATGTTAAGGGAGATTTAGTTGAAAATGAGAGAGTGAAAAAGAGTGAGGAAGAAGAGAAAAATAAGAGAGAAGAAAGAGTGAAAAAGTCTAGGAAAGGAAAAGAGAAAGTGAGCACTATCCTGATTCAAAATTTTCCTTATCCACATGCTCCGACACAGAAAGATAATGCGAGACACTATGCTCGGTTCATGGACATATTCAAGCAATTGCAAATCAATATTCCATTTTCCAAAGCATTGGAACAAATGCCCAAGTATGCAAAATTCATGAAGGACGTCCTTACGAAGAAGAAGAGGTATATGGATCAAGATACTATCATGATGGATGCTAGTTGTAATGCAATCATTCAACGTACTCTCCCGAGAAAAGAAAGTGATCCAGGACGAGTCACTTTGCCCATCACAATTAGAAACACTTACATTGACAGGGGGTTGATTGATTTGGGCTCTAGTATCAATTTCATACCCTTATCTATTGTGAAGCGGTTGGGATACATGGAGTTTAAGTCTACTCAAATGACATTGCAACTTGCTGTTGGTGACAGTGGTAAAGTGTCGGGTTTTTGTTATCGTCTCCACAGGGAATATAAGATATTGCTGCCGTTTGAAAGTTGATAAATTCGTAACTTTATAGTAACAAAAGGGGGGTTTTGGTTTTAGTAACGGTATCTTGCATAAAAAAGTAATGTTTCGCGGTAAAAGCTAGGGTTTTGCGGTTTAAAGAAAGATTGCCAAAGTTAGGGTTCGGTGATCGCTTTTCATGCATATGTTCGATCAACAAGATTCATAAACTCCATTAGATGATAAATACATTCACAACATCCTCTCAATGTGATTATCTCTAACTCACATTGTGAGATTTGTCATTTTGATCCATTGTTGATCTCTCACACAATCTATCAAAATGACAACATTAAAGTTTAACATTTATGTGAACAACTTCATTCATAACTATCTCTAGCTTACAAACAAAGATGGAGGAAAACCTAGGTTAAGAGTTGGAAAATATCTCTCGATCATAAACCAACACAAAGAGTTATCGATAAAGCAAAGTTTTCACCATACATTCATCATCAAAGAGTTTACAAATGAAGATCAATACATTTACATACAAAGCTTGATGATCACCTACATCTAACCTTGACAAAAGGAAGTATTTAGCTACTCATTTTCATGGTAGCTTGCGGTAGAAGTTTCGGGAGAAGGTTGATGAACATCCGAGTCGAAGAATCCAACTTGGATGAGAATCCACCTTCTTTTTGGTGGAATTATGTTAAGAGATGAAGAAATGAGAGCCAGAAAAGTTTTTAGGTCACAAAATCACTTTTCAGCAAAAGTAGTAAAAGTTGTGATTAGTCAACAAAAAGTACACTAGCTATTTATAGACAAAGTTGATGGTCTGCCACGCTCGCGACCCTGCTCGCTAAGCGAGCTTCCAACGAATGTTCACTACAGCCTCGCTCAGCGAACATGCTAGCGAGGTCTGAGGCAATCATTCTGTTTGGCTTCGCTGCAACCTCGCTCAGCGAACATGCTAGCGAGTTCTTGAGGTATGATTCTGTTTGGTTTCGCTACTTGCTCACTAGGTGCTCGCCTAGCGAGTGCTTCGCTACCCTCCTCGCTACCAGCGAACAATGCCAATGTGCTTCTGCCCAAGTTTGGGAGTGTTCGTTAGCTGCTTGCTATAAGCTCGCTTAGCGAACACTCGCTACTGCTTCGCTCAGCGAACATGCTGGCGAACTTGCTATTGCTTTCAACTTTCTTGGTTCCTTTGTCATCTTTCTTGTGCCTTCAAATCCTACTCTTTCATGCTCAAATACTGCACAATAACACACAAATTAAAAGAATCAAGACTGTTTCACACTATGATGCATATTAACAAAAGCAAGTCGGTTAGAGCACAAATTAGACAAAAATGGAGTGAAAGATGCCTAAATTTGATAGCTCAAATAAGCACAATTGGGCATCTAACAACTCTCCCCAACTAGAATATTGCTTGCCCTCAAGCAAAGTATGCCTCTTGAAGATCTAGAGGATTTTCTTAAAGAAAAAGGATTTTCCGAACTCGGATCAAATGGCTCAAAAACAAGTGACTCAACCAAACACGTGTTTCCAATGGTTAGAACAGCACAATGCACAAGAACTAAAATCTTAAAGCAATACAAAACATTTATCAACTCACAACAATGCTATCTTGAATGAATCACCCTATCTCTCCTCTTCGAATAAGGATTGAAGAAATTTCGCACATGCAAGCGCGGGGACAATTTCACTCTCCAATAAACAATGCAAAAATCAATTCAATTCATATAATGTCTAGCAATTATAAATGAAAATGTGGAAGTACGAAGATCACTAAGGTCTTTTCCGGTTGTAGCTTGGTCGGGTTTACAAACAAGGGACATATCTAAAGCCATTGAAACGAATTTGCCGATGCAAAAGAGACATTCACTTGTACATCAATTCACACATTCAAACTTCGTTCAATCTTGATACTCATTTGAAACCTTTACAACTCTTGTTCCACAACTCAATTTTTTCAATATTTTTATTCCAAGCAAGCATTCATGATTATTCTTTTCTTTTGATCATTTTCTTTCTACACCATGTTCATAAAACAAGTGTTTTTCTTTTTTCACAATCCTCTTCGATGCTTGCTTGGCTTTTTCATGAGTTGTGGTAAATTATCCACTTATATTTTCGTTCTCCCCAACTTATCCTCTACTTCCTTCAAAAGTGAATGTTCTTTACTTTTTACGGCACAAGAACAATAATTAAAAAAATTTCAGGTTTTCAAGAAAAAATATTTTTGAAGTCTCACTTTATTTCAAGCCGAGATTCAACTGTTTAAGCTCAAAGGGGTTCACGAATACTCTCTCAACTCACAGGTAAGTTTGTATTTGGAACTGGTTGTACTCGAAAGAAACAAGTGCCTTGATCATTTCAACTAACTTCCACAAATTCATAATAATAAAAGACAGAACATGAATTAAATGAATCAACACGATTTATCAGAATCCAGCGTTTAAGTACATAATGGAGGTCTCCTCACAATTTATGGTTCTAAAACCTAAGTGACTCATTCATTCAATTATGTTGTAAAGAGACAATATTTAATCACAAAAAGAACAAAGTTCCGCATGCATTCTAGAATTCTAACCAAAGGTAACCATGTACCTTAGCTTTAATCGCTTGTTAATTTTTTTATCATCGCCATCCAAGCTCAAATGCACCTTCATTGGATACTTCTTTCTGAGAGCAACCAATCTAGAAGGTTTTGACATCAACCAATCCACAAAAAATTATTTAAAAAAAATTAAATGAAAAAATATTAATCATAACTGAAATTAAAGAAATAGAAATGTGCCTGGGGGACAAAACACTCCAATAGTACAACCCAAAATATCAGAACATACAAAATCCAAAAATTAAAATAAAACAGTAAACTGAAACAGAATCAAAGATCAGTCCTCCTCGGACTCAAACTCATCACCATCATCAGCATCATCTTCATCAAAGTCCTCCTCTTCTGATACATCATCATCGTCACCCTCATCATCATCATCATTCGCCTCAGCAGGGCCACTCGCACCCCCTCCAAAAATAGGCCTGTCCACAGGCCAGCTCGCGTGCTGTGTAAACTGCTCGCGAGTCATCATGGAGCGCTCGGTGGAAAGGTCTCAGATCTGCAGCTGCAAAACCTGTAAAGAATCATGAATATCATACATGGCGCGCTGCTGAGCGGCCATCCAGTCCCAGTTGTAGTTGCATACTTGCTGTAGAAAAGGGTCGAACCCTTGAGAAAAACCACCGGAACCATCAGCAGTTCCAGTATCACCAGCCGATGCACTACTCCTGTAATTCTTAGGTTTGCAGAACTTGTTCACATACTTGTCATCGACTGCCGGAGGAATCTTCACCATACTCATAGATGGGAGCTTTAAGCGCGATTGAGAGCATAATGCCATGATGAGGCACAGAAAAGCGAGGGGGCAATTAGCTCGCGACCCTGCTTTCAAACCACTCTCAACAACCGATTTTATTTCATTTGCTATGATCCTAGCAACGTCAATCTGAACATTGGTTAGGATGCTGTGAACAAGACGTGCCACTGGGATCGACACAGTTGATGTGTGAGACTTTGGTTTTATATTGGTGAGAATCAGTACCAGGATCAGTTGAGCCATTGGAGTCATGTCTTCCCGATGAAACCTCACTACCTCTCCAGATTGGTTTCTTTCCACACTCTTCCCTTCCAGCAAGAGGGTTGTTGATATAGAATCAATGTCAGGGAGGCTTCTCAAGCTTCGGGTGTATGTGTCATATTCATCTGCTCCCAAATTGAGCGGTTCCCCAAGTATCATGTTAATAGCAGCCCTATCAAAACTTATCTGTCTTCCTTGCACTTGTGTCATCCAAGTAAATGGTTCGTCATCGTCATGCATTTGCATAAAATTCCCTAACGATGTCGATATTGTATTGTTCAAGTGGGGAGATCAGCTTGTCCCACTTTTTGCTATTTATCAACCCGGAAAAAGTTCCAAACTCGTCTCGAGGTTCAATGATGAACCTCTTTTCCGACAGGATCTTCCTCTTTTGCAAAGCCAAATGCCGAACAGCTTGCTTTGGTCCAAGGAACACGTAACTGTCAAACTGAATTGGAACCTGTCGGGGTTTTGAGTCAACCTTTCGCTTCTTGCCTTGGTTTCGCTGGTTTCTTGGGGCCATCTGCAAAAGTCACAGAAGGATACCACAAACAGCACCACGTAACATTAGTCAGCAAAAATAAAACAGGACTGAGATTCTCGTTGGCTTGCTCGCTTAGCGAGCTAGTAGCGAATTCTCTCTACAGGCTCGCCTAGCGAACAAGCTAGCGAGTGCTGCGTATTTTCAAAATGCAGCCACTGTTAGAAACCCTCATTAATAATCAACAAGGTAACAAGAACCATTCCAATATCCAATAGGTTTATCATGAAAAGCTTAAGACTAACCACACATGCAATCAAATTTTTCTCAAAATCCCTAACATTCCTAATCTGACCTAAATCCTAATCTCTACACATTAAGCAATAGAGAACAAAAGAGAAGAGAATAGAAATCAAACCTGTGGCAACAGAGAAATTGAGATGACAAGGAATTTGGGTTAGCAAGAACTTGCAGAGGAAGGAGCGTTTGCACGGTGAGAGTGAAAGTGAAGTGTGGAAGTGTTAAGTGAGGCTGAGTGTACTGAAGTTGTAAACAAAAACAGAATTTGGGCCAACATAAGTGGCCCACTAACCAACTTAAAATTGTTTGTTCGCGCACGTTCGCTATGAGCTCGCTCAGAGAACTACTAGCGAACATTCGCTACATGCTCGCGTAGCGAACGAGCTAGCGAGCATGATAGAAGTTTGAAAAAATAACTCAGCACAACATGCAACTTCAAGGCTCACAAGTTTCCACCATAGACACCAAAATACACAGAAAAACAGAAAATACTTACAATGTTGAGGTGCCTCTCAACAAGCACTTGTTTAACGTCGGATAAGCTCGATGGTCCAAGATGTTCACACCGGAACATCCAAAAGGAAGGCACAGCTTTGTCGGTCCACATGACTGCCAAGATATATCTTCAAACGTTGACCATTAACTGTCCATTTATCCTTCCTTTCCAAATCTTCTATCACGACAACTCCATACTCCTTTACTTCTATCACGCGAAATGGCCCGGGCCATTTTGACCTCAATTTTCCAGGAAACAATCTTAACCTGGAATTAAACAACAATACCAATTGCTCGGGCACAAATTCTTTTTTCCGGAGCTTCTTGTCATGATACTCCTTAACTTTTTCTTTGTACAACCAACTTGAGTGATATGCGGCATTGCGCATCTCCTCCAATTCAAGTAGTTGCACCTTCCTCTTTTCACCGGCCAACTCATTATCAAAATTCAAAAATTTTAAGGCCCATAAGGCCTTGTGCTCCATTTCAACCGGCAAATGGAAAGTTTTACCATAAACCAATTGAAACGGAGTTAGCCCAATTGGAGCTTTATAAGCCGTATGATACGCCCATAGAGCTTCATCTAATTTTTGCGACTAATCCTTCCCAGAGTTCGACACGGTTTTTTCCAAAATTTTCTTAATCTCTCTATTAGAGACCTCAGCTTGACTATTAGCCTGTGGGTGGTATAGAGTTGCCACTCTATGCGTTACACCGTAATGTTGTAAAACTTTTTCCAACAGTGAATTGCAAAAGTGTGACCCTCCGTCACTAATCAACACTCGGGGGGTTCCAAAACGGGAAAAAATATTTTTCTTTAAAAAGTTAATGACCGTTTTAGAATCCGCCCTTGGTGAGGCAATCACCTCAACCCACTTTGACACGTAGTCAACTGCAAGTAACAAGTATTCATTTCCAAAAGAGGGTGGAAATGGTCCGACAAAATCGATACCCCAACAATCAAATAATTCAACCTCTTGAATGTTTTGAAGAGGCATCTCATCTCTCTTACCTATTCCACCGCTTCGTTGGCAACTGTCACAACTTTGCGCATGGGCATTTGCGTCTTTAAAAATAGAAGGCCAATAAAATCCCAATTGAAGGACTTTATTTTCCGTTCTATCCCCATTGAAATGCCCGCCATAAGGCGAGTTTTGACAATTCCATAGAATACTTTGCGCTTCATCACCGGTAACACACCTCCTTAACAAATTATCACCTCCCAGCTTAAACAGATAAGGGTCATCCCACACATAGTACTTGGCATCCGAGAGGAATTTCCTTTTTTTGTTAGGAGTTAGTTCGGGCGGCACAAAACCACTCGCCTTGTGGTTTGCAAAATCCGCAAACCATGACCTCACTTGAACTTTAAAGAGTTTTTCATCAGGAAACTCTTCTCGGATTTCCTTTTCTAAAGTAGTCACCTCCACATTGACAAGGCGAGATAAATGATATACCACCAAATTATCCGACCCTTTTTTGTCTTTAATTTCTACATCGAATTCTTGCAACAAAAGGATGCAAAGGATAAGCCTTTGCTTTGAATCCGATTTGGTTAGCAGATATTTTATCGCCGCATGGTTGGTATAAACAATCACTTTAGACCCAATGAGATATGACCTAAATTTTTCAAGTGCATACACTATTGCAAGCAATTCTTTTTCTGTTGTGACATAATTAATTTGCGCCTCATTAAGAACTTTGCTTGCATAATGTATAACATGAAATTTTTTTCTTTTCTTTGGCCTAACACCGCTCCAATAGCATAGTCGCTAGCATCACACATTAGCTCAAAATTTAAATTCCAATCCGGAGCAACTATGATTGGAGCGGTGACCAATTTTTCTTTCAAAATCTTGAAAGCTTTTAAACATTCATCAGATAAGAGAAATACCTGGTCCTTGGCCAGCAAGTTACTCAAAGGCCTAGCCACCTTTGAGAAGTCTTTGATGAATCGCCGGTAGAAACCGGCATGCCCAAGAAAGCTTCGGATACCCTTTAAGTTAGTTGGAGGAGGCAACTTCTCAATCACATCTACCTTAACATGATCCACTTCAAGCCCTTTTGACGAGACTTTGTGACCGAGAACAATCCCCTTTGTCACCATAAAGTGGCACTTCTCCCAATTTAGCACCAAATTGGTCTTCACACACCTTTCAAGTACGATTTTTAAATTTTCCAAACATAAACCAAAAGAACCACCAAACACCGAAAATTCATCCATGAAAACTTCCATTGTTTTCTCTATAAGATCGGCAAAAATGGCTTGCATGCATCTTTGGAAAGTTGTCGGTGCATTACATAACCTAAAGGGCATTTTGCGGTAAGCGAAGATTCCAAACGGACACGTGAAAGCCGTCTTCTCATGATCGGTCGGGTCAACCGCAATTTGGTTGTACCCGAAATAGCCATCTAGAAAACAATAGAATTGTTGTCCCAAGAATCTCTCTAACATTTGGTCCATGAACGGAAGTGGGAAGTGGTCTTTCCGAGTTGAGGTATTCAACCGCCTATAGTCAATGCACATTCTCCACCCCGTTGCTACCTTTGTTGGGATCAACTCATCTTTCTCATTACGAATAACGGTAATGCCACCCTTTTTAGGAACCACATGCACCGGACTCACCCAAGGGCTATCCGAAATAGGGTAGATCATTCCCGCATCCAATAATTTGACAACTTCCTTCCTAACAACCTCTTTCATTGTAGGATTTAAGCGGCGTTGTGGTTGAGCCACCGGCTTAAAATCCTCCTCCATTAAAATTTTGTGCATGCAATAGGAGGGACTAATTCCTTTGATATCGGAAAGAGTCCACCCCATCGCTTCTCGATTCTTTTTTAACACATCAATTAAACGGGATTCTTCACTTTTGGACAAAAGGTTGCTTAAGATAACCAGATTTTCTTCGGTTTCATCTAGGAATGCATACAACAAGTTATTTGGTAACTCCTTCAATTCAATCATTGGCTTTTCATCTTTAACCTCCTTTTTCAACACTTCCTCCTCCACTTCCCATGGTTGTAACTCTTTAAGACTATCAAATTCTTTTAAACATTCATCAAGAGCTTCTTCTTCTTCAAGTGTCAAAACTTCAAAAGAGTCATTAAGAGCTAGCTCCATGGGAGTTATAGCATGAACATGTTTGGAAACTTCAAGGTGGCTTCTTCAATTACATCAACTCGGAAACTATCATGTTTGTCATTTGAGTGCTTCATTGCTTCAAAAAGGTCAAAAGTGACTTCTTCGTTTTGTACCCTCACCTTCATTAAACCGTCGTCTACATCAATCATCATATGAGCAGTTTTCATGAATGGTCTTTCGAGAATTAGCGGCGCATCATCGTCTTCCTCCATATCAATAACAATAAAATCAACCGGAAAGAAAAACTTGTCAACCTTTACCAATACGTCTTGAGCTACTCCATGAGGGTGAGTAGTAGACTTATCGACTAATTGCAACGTCATACGGATGGCTTTAATCTCAATGTTGCCAAGCTTTTTCACAATATATAATGGTATAAGATTGATGTTTGACCCCAAATCGATTAACCCCTTTCCAACATAAACGTCGCCAATTGTAACCGGCAAGGTGACTCGCCCCGGATCAACTTCTTTTCTCGGTAGAGTCCTTTGGATGATGGCACTATAACTCGCATCCAGAACAACTGTTTCCGAATCCGTATACCTTCGCTTTTTGGTGAGTATGTCTTTCATGAACTTGGCATACTTTGGCATTTGCTCCAAAGCTTTGGCAAACAGGATATTTACTTGAAGTTGTATAAAGATATCCATGAACCGGGCGTAATGCCGTTCATTTTCTCTCCTAGATGGAGCATGTGGATAAGGTAAATTTTGGACCGGAGTAGTGCTCACTACCTTCCTTCTAGAATTTCGCTCTTTTTTCTTCTTCACTTCTTCCACCATAACTTTTTCACTTGTTTTATTTTCAACTTCACCATTTTTTTGATTTTCAACTTCAACATATTTTTCTTTCTTTTCAACTTCCACCTCACTCCAATTCCCAACTCCACCATCAATATCATCAATTTTTTTCTCAACCTCTCTTTTTTCACTCTCGTCAACCAACTCTTTTCCACTTCTCGTCTTTATAGCCTTACAATGCTCCTTAGGATTTGTTTACGTATTTACCGAGAAAGATGGTCCGGATTGTTGTTCCGCTAATTGCTTAGCAAGTTGACCAACTTGAGTTTCAAGATTTTTAATTGCCGCATCGTTACTTTTTTGATTCGCCATTGACATTTGCATGAATTGTGTCAATGTCTCTTCCAATTTTGAAGCTACGACCAGTGGTTGTTGAGTTTGATAGGGATTTTGACAGTTGGAAGGACCACCTCCATAACCTTGGTTATGTTGATAGTTTCCCCTAGGTTGGTACCCTTGGTTTCCTTGGTAGTTTTGTTGTTGTGGATTTTGGTGGTGTTGATGTTGCCTCGGTTGATAATCTCTTTGATTTGCCATGTAATTAACTTCTTCAAATCCTGGAGGTGGACAAAATCCGGTGTCGTGTTCACCTTTGCAAAGTTCACAACAAGCTATTTGCTTAGCTTTTGACGGTTCTTTTAACTCTTTTATTTGTTGAGTTAAGAGTTCCACTTGTTGTGAGATAAGCTTGTTTTGTGCAAGAATAGCGTCATTTGTCCCTAACTCGAGCACACCCGGTTTTCTTTGAGTCACCCCACAATTATGATTCCCTTGATGATCATTAAGTGCCATCTTATCAATAATTGCAATTGCATCATCTGCACTTTTTGACATAAAAGAACCTCCCGCCGTAGCATCCAATAAGGTCTTGTGAACCGAAAGGAGTCCGTTGCGGAAAATATGAACTTGAGTGAGCTCGTCGAAACCGTGCCCCTTCCACTTTCTTAACATAGATTTGTATCGCTCTCATGCTTCGTTTAGTGATTCACTAGCTCCTTGAAAAAATACCGCAATCGCAGTTTTAGCCTCCATGAATCGGTTATGTGGAAAGAAACATTCAAGAAACTTCTCCTCTAGAAGATTCCAATCCGTCATGATTATTGTCGATTGATCAAGGTACCACTCCTTCGCTTTCCCAATCAAGGAATGAGGAAATAGTCTCCTAAACAATGACTCTTCGTCAGCTTTTGTTGCTCCCGTTGCGCTAGCAATCTCATAGAATATTGTGAGATGTGTGAACGGATCCTCATGGTCTAGTCCCGTGAAAGGATTTTGATAGACTAGAGCTAGGATTCCCGTTTTCATCTCAGCTTGCCTTCCGTTTTGAAGATTCCGTGCAAACTGAACTGTATGTCTTGGACTGTTTATGCATGGAGTGGAAACTGGAGGTGGTGGTGGTGGAGGTGTTGCCATAATTGGTGTGAAATGTGGTGATGGTGGTGGTGTAGAGGAACTTTCTCCTTGCTCTTGTCTTTGCCTAGCTTGTTGCCTCCTCCGTCTTATTCTGCTGTTCAGTCTCCTTGCGGTTCTCTCGATCTCGGGATCAAAAAGAAGTTGGTCCTCAGGAATCTGTCCTCGCATAAAACAAAGGCTGCACACTAAACCAAACAGATTAAAAGCACAAGTAAACAAAATTAAAAGTTAAAAATTCAGCAACTATTGCGATGCTCGCAATATCAATTTACATTTCCCGGCAACGGCGCCATTTTGTTGGTGACAGTGGTAAAGTGTCGGGTTTTTGTTATCGTCTCCACAGGGAATATAAGATATTGCTGCCGTTCGACAGTTGATAAATTCGTAACTTTATAGTAACAAAAGGGGGGGTTTTGGTTTTAGTAACGGTATCTTGCATAAAAAAGTAATGTTTCGCGGTAAAAGTTAGGGTTTTGCGGTTTAAAGAAAGATTGCCAAAGTTAGGGTTCGGTGATCGCTTTTCATGCATATGTTCAATCAACAAGATTCATAAACTCCATTAGATGATAAATACATTCACAACATCCTCTCAATGTGATTATCTCTAACTCACATTGTGAGATTTGTCATTTTGATCCATTGTTGATCTCTCACACAATCTACCAAAATGACAACATTAAAGTTCAACATTTATGTGAACAACTTCATTCATAACTATCTCTAGCTTACAAACAAAGATGGAGGAAAACCTAGGTTAAGAGTTGGAAAATATCTCTCGATCATAAACCAACACAAAGAGTTATCGATAAAGCAAAGTTTTCACCATACATTCATCATCAAAGAGTTTACAAATGAAGATTAATACATTTACATACAAAGCTTGATGATCACCTACATCTAACCTTGACAAAAGGAAGTATTTAGCTACTCATTTTCATGGTAGCTTGCGGTAGAAGTTTCGGGAGAAGGTTGATGAACATCCGAGTCGAAGAATCCAACTTGGATGAGAATCCACCTTCTTTTTGGTAGAACTGGAATACTTGATTTTACAGACAGTCATCCGGATGTTCAGAAAAATCCCTTGCCAGTACATCAGAAATAAAGTTTTGTCACTAGGCCTTTTGTTTCTCGTTGTTTGCACTTTCCTTATTTTGTTTAAGTTGTTTGCTTTTAATTATGTTTGTACTTTCATTAATGAAATAAGCATTGTGACTTTTGATTCAATTCATTTCCATCCATTTATTTGCATCTTTATGCTTTATTTTTCAAATGTTTACTTCTTGTCCAAAATTTTGATATGCTAAGATCGGAGGGAGGATGACGAAAACGTTATACCCATAATTGCTGTCAGTATGCTTTCAATCAAACCTTGTTGACGATGTAAGGCATTGTTTCAATTTCCAAACACTGGAGAAATAAGGAAGTTAATCCCTCGTTACCCCCTTCGAGCCTAGAAGTTGGAGTTTCTTTCGTTACAAAAAACCCACAATTTTAACCTTGGGATGGGTAGTTCTCAGTTAACTTGGTTGTGTGTTCATACGATACACCTTTCATTAACAAATTTTCCTTCGCACACGTCAAACAAGTGTCGAAGATGTTTTCTAATCAAAAGGTCGATGATGGTTCACCGTAATCATTAAAATCAAACAGTCACTTTCCTTCACACAAAAAAATAATATAAAAAATCAAAAGAAGCCCGCTAAGTCAAAACCTATGAAGGAGACTTAGGCAAAACTGGGGCATCCCGCTGACTGTAAACTCTAAAATAAACAGTTCAGGCAAAATTTAGGGATAATACAAAGAGATTTTTAAATCCTTATCTTGAAAATCCTCAATGTCAAAACAATCAAATGTTATAGGGGAGTAGTGGTTGCCTTTTCATAGGTCCCTTTGACTTCTGAGTCATCATTGCTACGATCAATGAAATCCCTAACTTATGGGAACCTGAATGCATAGTATGAGTTAACTGAGCATAGGACTGAAGATCATCACGTAGATTGGGTGGGTACAAATAAATTTTGAGCCTTTATCTTTCGTTTCATAAACCATGAACCAGGCCACATTACAACCCTCAAAAGACCTAATTGAAGCAAGGTTATTTTGAAAGTATACTACAGCAAGGTTGCGTAACCTGACTCCTAAAGATCTTTGTGAATCATTTATTTTGGCAGTACACCTTTGTTTTAAACTTTGAGCGTCTTGAACCGTTGTGTTCTGACTAACGACTCATGTATTTTCCATCTTTCAAAAATAATTTTGATTTCAAAAGTCGCATGAACTTTGCATTACCATGTTTGTAGGAATATTTTTGTTTGCAAACTGGCTTTCCTCTAAGGAATTTTCAAACAATGAGAAACTTGATCAAGTGATCTTATCGGGGGAAAGTTTCGCTTACATCTTGTCTAAGAATCAGTTCAAGATTTGTTCAAGGCAAGATCTTCTCAGATTTGGTTTATCCAGAAAATTTTCAAGACTCATACTGGGACAAGCCTTGCGAGGATACAGTAAAACAGTCCTATTCACGAATCAGATAAGCTGAAGCAATTATCAGTTTGTCTAATCTAGGGCAGTGTACTTGAAAAATCCCCAAGCAGCTCTTCATCCTTCCTACAAGGACTATCAACTTGATACAGTTTAATAGAATGACAATGATGTATGGGTTGAGGAATCAGTCTTCCAGTTTTGTCATCTCACCAACAGAATCGAGCCTTGTCATCGACATCTGCATTTGCATGTGATCATATATCATAGCATAATTCTTATACATGTGCATATCATGGGTGCTTTACTCCCCATTTACATTTTTATCTTGGGTGCTTTACTCCCCATTTATATTTTTATCTTGGGTGCTTTACTCCCCATTTACATTTTTATCTTGGGTGCTTTACTCCCCATTTACATTTCTATCCTGGGTGCTTTACTGCCCATTTACATGTCTATCCTGGGTGCTTTACTCCCCATTTACATGTCTATCTTGGGTGCTTTACTCCCCACTTACCTTCTATCCTTGGGTGTTTTATCCCCCATGTACCTTTATCCCGGGTGTTTTATTCTCCGTTTACCAGATATTCTTGGGTTTACCTAACATCATGCTGTTTTACCCCCATTTACTTTTTTTTCCCTGAGGTCGTGTTTTACTCGCGTCTTACCTTGTGGGCAAAATTTATTTACTTGGCATCATGGGTGTTTTATCCCCATTTGCGTTTTTCTCCTGAGCTCGTGTTTTACCTGCGTCTTACCTTGCGGACAATTTCTAATTTACTTGGCACCTATCAACAATTCTGTGTCGTGTCTATCCGACGTTCTTCCAGATATGACATGTCTTCTTCCCTAGTGCAATTCCTCGATGGGTTGTCCCCTGTGACGTTGTTTCGTCTGTATCCGTGCATTTGTCATTTTCATCATACGCATCATATCAGATTCATATCATATTTAGCATTATAGTTCGTTTTGTTTTGTCCATATCATTGCATAGCATTGCGTCTAAAGGCAAAATTTTCGGTTATCTGTATTTAAATCCCTCCACCATGATTTCTCGAGTCTCCGTTGCTCAAATCACCCGGTGAAGTTATTTAAATAGGGGCAACTGTAATACCCCAAATTTTGCCCTAAGATTTGTCGTCACATTTCATTGCATTTTTATTGCATTTAATCAATTACTAACAAATTTGTGTAGTCGTTTGACTTTTTGCAGGTAAATATCATATGGCATGCATTTTTTTTCTAAAAATTAAAAATGGCATAATTGGCAAGAGGACATGTGTAAGGAGTTGTGAGTGTGAGAGGTTGAGAGTTCGAATCTCACCTTTGTCACTTTTTGTTTTTTTATTATTTTTACTCTAAATTTTTCTATCTTTCATTAAAAAATAACAAAAATAGTTTTTTATTATTATTTAATTATTATTTTCGTATTTTAATTAAATCATTATTTAAAATATTATTTTTTTCACTTTTTTCTAAATTATTCATAAAAATATCCAAAAAATCATAAAATAAAAAATATTGGAAAAAATTTTGTTCTTTTTATAATATTTTTGATTTTAGGAATCAATAGGATTATTAGTTTCTATTTTAAGTTTATTTTAAATTATTTAAATTATATTTTTTCTTAACTAATTATTTAGTTTGAGCTTTAAAATGGGCTTTAGGGACATTATTGACAATTTGGTGTTAACCCTAATTTGTTCCATATATATACATGTGTTGCCTTGTTGAAAAGGAGGAGAATAAAAAAAACCTAAGAGGAGTGAGTGCCGTTTACCGTTATTTCTTTTTCTTCATCTATTACTGTTGTTTTTTCTTTTTCTTCATCGTTTACCGTTATTTCTTTTCCTTCATCTATTACTGTTGTTTCTTTTTCTTCATCTTTTACCGTTATTTTTTTTCTTCATCTATTACCGTTATTTCTTTTTCTTTATCTATTACTGTTACGTTTATATATTTATAATTTTTAAATTGTTAGAGTTTATATATATATATATAAGATTGATTTTTGATCGAATTATATCGATACGATGTTTGCACATTTGTGTGCATGACGCGTGACATTTGTGTTAGTTCGATCTGGTTGCGATGATTGCATTTTTGCGTGAGCAATAATACTGTTTTTTTGCTTAATTTATTTTTCTTTGCGATAAATTTTGTTTCGTTCGATTTAGATCTGGTTGCGATGAGCGCATTTCTGCGTTAGCAACATTGTTGGGTTATTTGGTACATTTAAAATTCATTATTGCCTTATTATTATTATTATTATTATTATTATTATTATTATTATTATTATTAGTATTATTAGTATTATTATTATTATTATTTATTATTATTATCATTATTATTATTATTATTACTATTATTATTATTATTGTTATCATTAATTTATTAAAACTTGTTATAATATAAAAATCTGTTTTTTAAAATAAATAACATTAACATCTTTTCCAAATTAATATGAAAACCTATTATTTTAAAGAAAAACTTTTTTTTAAATAAATTTAAAATAATAACTAAAATCTTTTTTTAAAATAATAACTAGAGCCGTTTTTTTTTAAAAATATATAATAATAACATTAAACCTTTTTTTTTAAATAAAACCTTTTTGTTAGATAATTAAATTAAGACTATTTTTGAAAAGTTTTTCTTATAATATTAAAACCTCTTTTTTAACTTAAATCAAAAACTTTTTTTATATATCACAAATAAACAACAAAGAATATCTATAACTTTCGCACTTCCGTTTCATAACTCGTCTGATTACTGTCTGACTCTGTCTACTAACCTTGTGTATTCAATGTGCAGCTTGTTACGTTGCTATTAGCTATTTTAATGTGTTTTTCAATTCAAGTTGTATTATAATTGTATCTGTTTCTCATTTGTAACTTCGCGAACAAATTATCGCGTTTACCTTTCCGCACTTTAATTTCTGCTGTTTGTATGGTTTAAATTCGCGCATTTGCATCATTAATTTGTCCCATTGCATTCCTCCGAAGGATTAGGTCTAGCCGTTTGGCCGCCGCGCCAATAGTCCTCAAAACTTCAAACCCTTACAAACCCTAACTTTTCACGAATGTCTCGCCGTGGACAAAAATTACAAAACTACCCCTAGCTTTAGGTCAAAGAGTCGCCACACTCATTTTAGGGTTTCCCGCTGCGGAATCCCTAACCTAACCCTAATTCACTTAACAATTTACAACGTAGATATTGGAGTTTCTACACTCCGCGTAAGCGTGTCCCTAAGATACGTTTATTCCCCATTGAGACCTTGACCACAGTCAAGAAGTCTCTAACCTCCCTTTTGAGGGGAACTACAGTTACTCTAATTCCATTCCCGTAAGGATATGTAGGCACAAGATGCGATGTCTTGCCGAGTAAACTTAGAATTAACCCCTAGGTCTTTTTTAATTTTCAATCCTTTGTATATACCCTAAAGCAAAATAATTAATGAAATAAATAAAAAAAATAAACAAAAGGTTCCCGTAGAGTACTACGGAAGTTTAGGGTGCTAATACCTTCCCTAAATTTAACCAACCCCCGAACCTTAGATCTCTCCCTTTTAGGTTTTTCCTTTCTTTAACCTTTCCTTCGGATAAATCAAAGACCGGTTGTAAATGAATTAAGATTCAAGTTAATCAATAGCTTGACATCCAAATTTCACCGCAACAGAAAATGGCGACTTCACTGGGGACTCCTAACTATTGAGGGTTATCCCTATTTTGTTTATTTTTCTTTATATATTTGTTTTATTATATATTTTGCTCACTTGTATGTATATATTGGGGTACCTTACTTGGAGTTACTGTGTTGTGAGATAAGTCCTACACCCGGACTTGAGCGACCTTATGATAGGATGGCTGATATATTCGACGAGGCTTATAGGGAGTGAGTCCCGACTAAGCTAAATCGAGAATCACCGCTCAGTTGAGACACTTTCGAAAATGGTTCGGTTGATCGAGTGTAGTCGTGAAAACTTTTACCGTTATCGATTGGAGTCTGTGATACTGGGAACCGTAGTACCTTTACACCATCTTGACCTTATATAGGACGTAGTGCGGGAACTATATGGGAGTAGTCCTACAATGGTTGCTACGCGATGCTACACTTAAAAGAGGTTCTCTTGAGAATATTATTGACCCTCGAGTCAGTCGGGAAGTCGATAATATCCGAAAGATGGACTGATGACTTTGGGCACTGATTTAGAACCCTTGTTCTGCAGGTACAATCAACCTATAGTACATACCTCTTTGGGAAGGGTAGACCTTAACTTCATTCACTGTTCCTCTAACTTAGGACCTTTGTTTGCTTATGTGTATTTGTACATTGCATCCATAAAGCATCATATCATTCCTAGTTTCAAGGAATCCGACAGTCCCTTGCAAATTCAAGAAGCCCTACATTTCAAAGTCTAAAAATTTTTACAGCCTTCCTAAAAGGGAATATTTGCAATCGACCGTTGAAATTCTTGGAACCATTGCATGGCATTAACATCATACTCTTGCATTGCATTTGTCCCCCAGTTTCTCCTTCTTGGTCCTATCGTCTTCTAGTGTACCTTTGAGTCGTCAAGCTGATTCCTCGACACAGATATCAGACCAGAAACGGAACAGGAGTCACTTTGATCCTATTCTCATGACTTACACAGAGCTATATCCTGACTTAGCCCGGCAAGGACTGATTACTACAAAGGCTTTACCACCTCCTCTTAATCCTCCGGCTGGATTTAGGGCTGATCTCCATTGTGCTTCCCATGAGGGTTCCCCAGGCCATGACTTAGAGCATTGTTTTGCATTGAAGGCTAGAGTATGTGAATTGGTTAGAACTGGAATACTTGATTTTACAGACAGTCATCCGGATGTTTAGAAAAATCCCTTGCCAGTACATCAGAAATGAAGTTTTGTCACTAGGCCTTTTGTTTCTCGTTGTTTGCACTTTCCTTATTTTGTTTAAGTTGTTTGCTTTTAATTATGTTTGTACTTTCATTAATGAAATAAGCATTGTGACTTTTGATTCAATTCATTTCCTTCCATTTATTTGCATCTTTATGCTTTATTTTTCAAATGTTTACTTCTTGTCCAAAATTTTGATATGCTAAGATTGGAGGGAGGATGACGAAAACGTTATACCCATAATTGCTGTCAGTATGCTTTCAATCAAACCTTGTTGACGATGTAAGGCATTGTTTCAATTCCCAAACACTGGAGAAATAAGGAAGTTAATCCCTCGTTACCCCCTTCGAGCCTAGAAGTTGGAGTTTCTTTTGTTACAAAAAACCCACAATTTTAACCTTGGGATGGGTAGTTATCAGTTAACTTGGTTGTGTGTTCATACGATACACCTTTCATTAACAAATTTTCCTTCGCACACGTCAAACAAGTGTCGAAGATGTTTTCTAATCAAAAGGTCGATGATGGTTCACCGTAATCATTAAAATCAAACAGTCACTTTCCTTCACACAAAAAAATAATATAAAAAATCAAAAGAAGCCCGCTAAGTCAAAACCTATGAAGGAGACTTAGGCAAAACTGGGGCATCCCGCTGACTGTAAACTCTAAAATAAACAGTTCAGGCAAAATTTAGGGATAATACAAAGAGATTTTTAAATCCTTATCTTGAAAATCCTCAATGTCAAAACAATCAAATGTTATAGGGGAGTAGTGGCTGCCTTTTCATAGGTCCCTTTGACTTCTGAGTCATCATTGCTACGATCAATGAAATCCCTAACTTATGGGAACCTGAATGCATAGTATGAGTTAACTGAGCATAGGACTGAAGATCATCACGTAGATTGGGTGGGTACAAATAAATTTTGAGCCTTTATCTTTCGTTTCATAAACCGTGAACCAGGCCACATTACAACCCTCAAAAGACCTAATTGAAGCAAGGTTATTTTGAAAGTATACTACAGCAAGGTTGCGTAACCTGACTCCTAAAGATCTTTGTGAATCATTTATTTTGGCAGTACGTCTTTGTTTTAAACTTTGAGCGTCTTGAACCGTTGTGTTCTGACTAACGACTCATGTATTTTCCATCTTTCAAAAATAATTTTGATTTCAAAAGTCGCATGAACTTTGCATTATCATATTTGTAGGAATATTTTTGTTTGCAAACTGGCTTTCCTCTAAGGAATTTTCAAACAATGAGAAACTTGATCAAGTGATCTTATCGGGGGCAAGTTTCGCTTACATCTTGTCTAAGAATCAGTTCAAGATTTGTTCAAGGCAAGATCTTCTCAGATTTGGTTTATCCAGAAAATTTTCAAGACTCATACTGGGGCAAGCCTTGCGAGGATACAGTAAAACAGTCCTATTCACGAATCAGATAAGCTGAAGCAATTATCAGTTTGTCTAATCTAGGGCAGTGTACTTGAAAAATCCCCAAGCAGCTCTTCATCCTTCCTACAAGGACTATCAACTTGATACAGTTTAATAGAATGACAATGATGTATGGGTTGAGGAATCAGTCTTCCAGTTTTGTCATCTCACCAACAGAATCGAGCCTTGTCATCGACATCTGCATTTGCATGTGATCATATATCATAGCATAATTCTTATACATGTGCATATCATGGGTGCTTTACTCCCCATTTACATTTTTATCTTGGGTGCTTTACTCCCCATTTACATTTTTATCTTGGGTGTTTTACTCCCCATTTACATTTCTATCCTGGGTGCTTTACTCCCCATTTACATTTCTATCCTGGGTGCTTTACTCCCCATTTACATGTCTATCCTGGGTGCTTTACTCCCCATTTACATGTCTATCTTGGGTGCTTTACTCCCCACTTACATTCTATCCTTGGGTGTTTTATCCCCCATGTACCTTTATCCCGGTGTTTTATTCCCCGTTTACCAGATATTCCAGGGTTTAACTAACATCATGGTGTTTTACCCCATTTACTTTTTTTTCCCTGAGGTCGTGTTTTACTCGCGTCTTACCTTGTGGGCAAAATTTATTTACTTGGCATCATGGGTGTTTTATCCCCATTTGCGTTTTTCTCCTGAGCTCGTGTTTTACCCGCGTCTTACCTTGCGGACAATTTCTAATTTACTTGGCACCTATCAACAATTCTGTAAAAAATATTGGAAAATATTATTTTTTTCACTTTTTTCTAAATTATTCATAAAAATATCCAAAAAAATCATAAAATAAAAAATATTGGAAAAAATTTTGTTCTTTTTATAATATTTTTGATTTTAGGAATCAATAGGATTATTAGTTTCTATTTTAAGTTTATTTTAAATTATTTAAATTTTATTTTTTCTTAACTAATTATTTAGTTTGGGCTTTAAAATGGGCTTTAGGGACATTATTGACAATTTGGTGTTAACCCTAATTTGTTCCCTATATATACATGTGTTGCCTTGTTGAAAAGGAGGAGAATAAAAAAAACCTAAGAGGAGTGAGTGCCGTTTACCGTTATTTCTTTTTCTTCATCTATTACAATTGTTTTTTCTTTTTCTTCATCGTTTACCGTTATTTCTTTTCCTTCATCTATTACTGTTGTTTCTTTTTCTTCATCTTTTACCGTTATTTTTTTTCTTCATCTATTACCGTTATTTCTTTTTCTTTATCTATTACTGTTACGTTTATATATTTATAATTTTTAAATTGTTAGAGTTTATATATATATATATATATATATATATATATATATATATATATATATATATATATATATATATATATATATATATATATATATATATATATATATATATATATATATATATATATATATATATATATATATATATATATATATATATATATATATATATATATATATATATATATATATATATATATATAAGATTAATTTTTGATCGAATTATATCGATACGATGTTTGCACATTTGTGTGCATGACGCGTGACATTTGTGTTAGTTCGATCTGGTTGCGATGATTGCATTTTTGCGTGAGCAATAATACTGTTTTTTTGCTTAATTTCTTTTTCTTTGCGATAAATTTTGTTTCGTCCGATTTAGATCTGGTTGCGATGAGCGCATTTCTGCGTTAGCAACATTGTTGGGTTATTTGGCACATTTAAAATTCATTATTGCCTTATTATTATTATTATTATTATTATTATTATTATTATTATTATTATTATTATTATTATTATTATTATTAGTATTATTATTATCATTATTTATTATTATTATCATTATTATTATTATTATTACTATTATTATTATTATTGTTATCATTAATTTATTAAAACTTGTTATAATATAAAAATCTATTTTTTAAAATAAATAACATTAACATCTTTTCCAAATTAATATGAAAACCTATTATTTTTAAGAAAAACTTTTTTTTAGATAAATTTAAAATAATAACTAAAATCTTTTTTTAAAATAATAACTAGAACCGTTTTTAAAAAAAATATATAATAATAACATTAAACCTTTTTTTTTTAAATAAAACCTTTTTGTTAGATAATTAAATTAAGACTATTTTTGAAAAGTTTTTTTTATAATATTAAAACCTCTTTTTTAACTTAAATCAAAAACTTTTTTTATATATCACAAATAAACAACAAAGAATATCTATAACTTTCGCACTTCCGTTTCATAACTCGTCTGATTACTGTCTGACTCTGTCTACTAACCTTGTGTATTCAATGTGCAGCTTGTTACGTTGCTATTAGCTATTTTAATGTGTTTTTCAATTCAAGTTGTATTATAATTGTATCTGTTTCTCATTTGTAACTTCGCGAACAAATTATCGCGTTTACCTTTCCGCACTTTAATTTCTGCTGTTTGTATGGTTTAAATTCGCGCATTTGCATCGTTAATTTGTCCCATTGCATTCCTCCGAAGGATTAGGTCTAGCCGTTTGGCCGCCGCGCCAATAGTCCTCAAAACTTCAAACCCTTACAAACCCTAACTTTTCACGAATGTCTCGCCGTGGACAAAAATTACAAAACTACCCCTAGCTTTAGGTCAAAGAGTCGCCGCACTCATTTTAGGGTTTCCCGCTGCGGAATCCCTAACCTAACCCTAATTCACTTAACAATTTACAACGTAGATATTGGAGTTTCTACACTCCGCGTAAGCGTGTCCCTAAGATACGTTTATTCCCCATTGAGACCTTGACCACAGTCAAGAAGTCTCTAACCTCCCTTTTGAGGGGAACTACAGTTACTCTGATTCCATTCCCGTAAGGATATGTAGGCACAAGATGCGATGTCTTGCCGAGTAAACTTAGAATTAACCCCTAGGTCTTTTTTAATTTTCAATCCTTTGTATATACCCTAAAGCAAAATAATTAATGAAATAAATAAAAAAAAATAAACAAAAGGTTCCCGTAGAGTACTACGGAAGTTTAGGGTGCTAATACCTTCCCTAAATTTAACCAACCCCCGAACCTTAGATCTCTCCCTTTTAGGTTTTTCCTTTCTTTAACCTTTCCTTCGGATAAATCAAAGACCGGTTGTAAATGAATTAAGATTCAAGTTAATCAATAGCTTGACATCCAAATTTCACCGCAACAATATGGAAGAAGATGAAGATTCTCCCTTGATTCTTGGTCGACCTTTTATGAAGACTGCGCACATGGAGATTGATATGGATGATGGCCTAATGAAGGTTAGAGTTTTAGATGAGGAGATTTGTTTCAATCTTTTTGAAGCCATGATGGTCTAGTGAAGGTTAGAGTTTTAGAAGTTGTCAAAATGTTGGATGTCGACATGATTTATCCTATTTCTGATAGTCTGTGGGTTAGTCCAGTTCAAGTGATACCGAAGAAAGGTGGAATGACGGTTGTCTATAATGAGAAGAATGAGTTGATTCCAACAAAGCTGTAACGGGATGGAGGATGTGTATCGACTACCGTAGGCTCAATCAAGCTACAAGAAAAGAGCACTTCCCTCTTCCTTTCATGGATGGAATGCTTGAAATACTTTCTGGTCAAGAATATTATTTCTTTTTGGATGGATACTCAGGGTATAGTCAAATCTTGTCAACCCAGAGGATCATGAAAAAACAACTTTCACTTGCCCTTTCGGAATCTTTGCTTATCGGAGGATGCCGTTTGGTTTGTGTAATGCACCGGTGACTTTTCAAAGGTGTATGCAAGGGCATACTCCCGAAACTCACCAAGAAAAAAGGAACTGAGTTAGAGAAAAAGGGAAGAAGCTTGGACAAAAACAAACAAAGTGACTTAGAAATTTTTTTTTGTCGATAACCTCAGACCAATCAATCGAATATGCATTCATATGTAATCGATTGAACACTACTTGAAAACGACTATTCTCCTCAGAAATGAAATGGTCCAAATGTTCCTGGAAATTCTTGCTCCCCTTGGACCATTTGTATTTATCTGTATTTGGATCCTTATTCACGGATCTCTCAGTTCAATAAATAAAACGAAGAGGATCAAAGCATTTCTTCTGACTCTTTTTCCAATATATATATATATATATATATATATATATATATATATATATATATATATATATATATATATATATATATATATATATATATATATATATATATATATATATATATATATATATATATATATATATATATATATATATATTAGGAATTGATAAATATTTTATATAACTTTAGTTTTGTAAATATTTATTATATATTTAGTTACTGTTATTATTATTATTATTATTATACATATTCTTTATAGTTTTATTTTATTTTATATATAGTTTCTATAATATTGGTATATTTAGGGTTTTATATATATATATATATATATATATATATATATATATATATATATATATATATATATATATATATATATATATATATATATATATATATATATATATATATATATATATATATATATATATATATATATATATATATATATATATATATATATATATATATATATATATATATATATATATATATATATATATATATATATATATTCTTAAGTTTTAATTTTATTCAATTTCTTTTAGGAATTTTAATTCTATTTTCTTTGTAGAAGTCGGATTTTATTTCGTATTAGTCATTGGGCTTTTTGTCCCATTTTCATTTTGTTTAGGTCGATGACGAGATTTCTTTCGATTCTCCGTCAAATTATTGATGAGAAGTGAAGGATCCGAGACCGACTTTTTCTCTTCTTTCTCATTTTCGACTCTATTTCATTTCATCTGTTTTGGTCGATGACGACATTTCCGTAATCCATTACCAGTCAAACTATTGATAGATAATATTGGATCTGAGACCACCTCTTTCTATCCTCATTTCTTTTCCGTTTCAATTTCATTTTGAATTTCCTTGATCGATGAAGTCTTGTATCCGTAAGTGTCGAATTTATCGGAGTTGATAACCTTCCCGATTTCAAATCTATGGAAGATGACCACTTGGGTCATTTTCTTTACTTTGGGATCGCGATAGGCTACCTTCGATTAATCGACATTTGGTTTGCGATTAAGACGAGATCCCATTCTTTTTGGTCCGTGCGACACGATTTAATTGGAGAATAATCCTCAATATCATTTCTTTATCTTGTCCATAACACAGATATCAATTACGCGACTTCCTATAGTTTGACTTCCATCATAAGTCGAGCTACGATGGTTTAGCGTTACATTTGTCCCGATTCAATTCAAAAACATTGTCAAACCATATTTAAAATAAAATTCTCTTTATATTGAATTAAAGAGAGAGGGTTGAGTGTAGACTTCTTCCTCTCCGAGTGTTAGGATGCTCACTGTAGAGTGTGTGGTCTCGATACTCGTCTTTCAATACGAAGACGCGTCCTTATCCACACTTTTCTCCTAAAACCTCGGTCCCACACCGATTGCATTTTCAAATTCTTTTCACAACAAAAACTTGAATGATCGTGGAGTGGTTAGGCGTAGGCCTTCTCCTATCCCGAGTGCTTGACATTTACCGTAGGGTTTACAGTCACAAAAGCACTTACCGTTCAAAACTAAAAACACTTTAATAAGAGAATGAAGTTCTCTTTATGTTAAATTAAAGAGAGAGGATTGAGTGTAGACTTCTTCCTCTCCGAGTGTTAGGATGCTCACTATAGAGTGTGTGGTCTCGATACTCGTCTTTCAATACGAAGACGCATCCTTATCCACACTTTTCTCCTAAAACCTCGGTCCCACACCGATTGCATTTTCAAATTCTTTTCACAACAAAAACTTGAATGATCGTGGAGTGGTTAGGCGTAGGCCTTCTCCTATCCCGAGTGCTTGACATTTACCGTAGGGTTTACAGTCACAAAAGCACTTGCCGTTCAAAACCAAAAACACTTTAATAAGAGAATGAAGTTCTCTTTATGTTAAATTAAAGAGAGAGGATTGAGTGTAGACTTCTTTCAATACGAAGACGCTAAGTTTGCCACACCATTTCCATAACAAAGTTTTGAGACAAAGAATTGGGTACTACCCGCAAGGGTTTACTATCTGATGACATATTTCACCCCTAAAAATACTCCCACAAATCAAACGTGACATCTTGCCTCGCATGACGAAAACTAATCTTTTCAAAAAGGATATGTTACGTTCGTTCTACCGCAAACAGGTAACGCCTAAGTCTCCAACAAGAGAGCAGTAAAACACCTAAACTGCTAGAATGCGCACGATAACATCATCCACAAAAACACTGGTTACCCATAGTAGCACGAATTACGTTTCTCTGATTTCTCTTGCATGTTGAGAATACGTAGGCATAAGATTGCGATATCCTAGCGAGCATCCTTTCCTCTTTTCCACCCTTTCCCAAAAGGACATGCCACGTCTGTTCTACAGCAAACATGTAACGCCTAAGTCTCCAACGAGCGAGCAGCAATACACCTAAACTACTAGAATGCGCACGATAGCATCATCTACCAGAACTCACCCGTAAACCGTAGGCCGAACTACGGCTGCTCTGATTCTTTACTTCTTTTGAGTAAAGATACATAGGCACAAGGGCCACAATCCTTGCCGAGCACATTCCCCTTATATCTGAAGTTCCCCGAACTACGTTGACTCTGACTTTTTCATATCTATTGAGAATACGTAGGCCTAGGACCGCGAAGTCCAACCGAGTCTCTCTTCTTCCCCCGTTACCTCTCTTTTCCCCGTTTCTATCCCTTCTCTTTATCCCCTAGGAACACTAATAGAAAGCAATATATTTAAGCAAATACCTTCACACGTTGACAAACAAATGGTTCCCATCGAGTATGATGGATGCGTGGGGTGCTAATACCTTCCCTTCGCATAACCGGCTTCTGAACCCGTTCTTTGGTCGCGAGACCATCTTATCCATTTCTTTCTTAAGGTTTTCTCTATATTTTCCTTTCCCCTCATGGGATAAATAAAATTCGGTGGGGACTCTTCTGCCTTTCTTTTCGCCTCAAGACTAGTGTTCGTTGTTTGGATATAAGTTACCCTGAAAATTTTATTTCCTTGTATAAGGGGGTTTGTAGACATAACTTTCTAAAAGCTCTCTAGACTAGTGGATAATCTTAAGAATAATTCTTGGGGACATGATTAAGTTTTCTTGACTAAACCTGTATAATTCTCTGGTGTTATTTCTCTTCTCTTATTTCTTTTATTTTCAGTTATTTTATTCACTTTGATTTTTCACTGCATATTTATTCGAAGGTTTTTATAAAATGTTTTCAAACTATGATTTATTAAATGGTTTTGCTTTAAATCAAGTTTTTTCAAACCTGGATGTTCAACAAGTGGAATCAGATCATAACACATGTTTAAAGACTAATCATCTTAGGAGGAAGATAACTTCAAACACTTCTTTTAACAAGAGGACTTTCGTGAACACACCTCCACCATTTTATGGTTATAGGTTTAAATTGTGGAAAGCTAAATTTAAAGTTTTCATTCAAATATTTTATCTAAAATTATAGGAAACTATAATAATTGTTCATTTTCCCTACTCATTATGTTGATGATGAAGTAGTAGATAAACTTGATTTTATTTGGACCATAGAAGATAAGAGAAATTTTGAAATTGATTTCAAATCTGAAATTTTATAGTTACGTATTTAAATGAAATTCAGTTTATTCATGTCTTTAATTTTAATTTTACCAAGGAAATGTAGGATAATCTTGAAATGATCTACAGAGTATCTCCAAGTATCGAATAAGAAGGATTAAACACATAAGGTGAGGAAGATGAATGTAAATGTTTCTTTAACAAATGTTTTTCCAACCTTTATAAGTATTGGAAAAAATGTTAGAACTTTAGTCCCTAATAAATATATAAGATTTAAGAATTGGAATCAGAAACCCGATCCAATACAAAAATCAAGAGATTAAAATGTTTGCAATTTTTTGGAAAAATCCAAGAGAAAGAAATCATCGAGAAATTAAATGAATTTATTTAATTTTTTAAGAATGAGTGGATGAACCTAAACCTAGAAGAATCTCTAGCAACTTCAATAAAGAACTCTTTTGAAGTATAAGAAGAAAAAACAACTCCAGTAATCTCCTCTGAAAGAACAATCTCGATGATTGAATGATCCTCAGAAGATTTAACATCAAATGAAGAAACTTCATAAAAAATAGAATATGAAGAAGAAGAATTTCATCTAGTGGAATCTTAGATAGAATAAATAAGAAATAAGTCTCAACGAGTAATATCTTTAGGGACTCAACATCAAGGAGAAATCTCGTAGAATCAACCTCTAGACGAATCTTCTTCCAATGAAGAAGATGAACAACTTTGCTTCAAATTTTCTCATGAAAAAGATGACTGTGAGATAACAAAGTTATCATACAAGAAATTTTTTAAAATTAAATGTTAAATTAATCATGAAGTATGATAAGATTAAAAAGTGTAATGTAGATCTTAAAGGCTACATTGAATTTCTAGAAAATGATAATGAAACACTTAAGTATGAAATGACTACTATTATAAACCAAGCTGAAAAATGTGAGACTTATGTCTCAATGAAAAGGGAAGTGAAAGATATTCATGAAACCTTTAGTAAATCTACTCAGGGAAGAGGAAACCTAAGTAAATCAAAGACCTTCCTTGAATAAAACTAGATTAAGGTGTTGAGGCCGGCCTGTGGGCAGATCCTACAGGCTTCGTTCTTAGAGCGTGGGAGTCGACCTGAAATATGAGTGTGTCGTCCTATACTGAAGCTGAGGCTTCCATAGGACGACACACCCGTATTAACTTTTTCTTTACAAAATCGTTTATACAAGAGATGAAAAATGCAAACCCCAAAACCCTATTGTTTTATGTTGATTCTTCCACCTCCAACCCTTGATCAAAGCATGATTAAGTGACCAACAATGTAGCTATAATCCTCTGATTATCCCGAGTATGTAACTTGTTAAAACCTAAGATTCTCGAACACAATTCACTGTCTCGCGCTACTCCCTTGCAAGGAAACCACCTTGTCCTAAGGGTTTCACTCACTCGAATTAGTGTTGACGTGATCTTGTCCAACACCTTCAAATTAAGCTGATACTGAAGGAAATCTCCATCTTGGTTTTCTTATTTAAAACACACAAAGTTCCCAACCCAATATTCTAGGCTACACTAAACCTAATTGGACGTTATCAACCCTAATCTAAATGGTCATCAAATAGAAAAAGGATTATGTGTAGTTCAATTGTGTGTATGCATAGAAGAAGGGATCAAGATGATGGGCAACTTTGTAATCTGGTTTTGTTTAGGTTTTAGTCATTAGGAAACCTTACCTATAAGAAGATACATGTGGGCAGATCCTACAAGCTTCATTCTTAGAGCGTGGGTGTTGTTGAAAATTTACGCTTGTTATCATTCTGTTTAGTTTGTGATCCATATATTGCTTTTCGATAGTAGGTTCGGTTAGACGACTCAATCCAGGTGGTTTTCCACTACACCATATTTTGAAAACATATTTTTACCAAAAGTTTTTGGTTGTAAAATTTGTGAACTATTCACCCCCTCTAGATCGAAGTCTATCGTCTAACATTCCTTTGGTTACATATTTCCTTCCATATCACTCTTTTCTTGGTCACTTGGTACTAGAGAATGCATTTTGTTGGTCCTTTTCATCTTCTTGTTTTTATTTTTCTTTTTCTTTCTTTTGACCAATTTCTCTAGTACCTCAACCCCAAACTTAAACATTGCTACCTTCCAAGAGCAACTCCAAACTTATACAATTGCATCAGACAAGGAAAATAAATTGTTCCAGCTAACATCAAATAGGGTTGAAATATTTAATCTTTCAAGTCAAATGCTATATAACAAGCTATGTCACCGAAAGAATGGTTAATACTCAAAGTGGTTACCAAAGGATATAATAATTTTAATTCAGGTTGACTAAAAAGGCTCAGAGTTTTTAGAAAAAGATGTTTTAGTGTGTATTCATCAGACCAATACACTAAGTAGAAACAATGAAAGTTCTAGAAAATAATTAATGTAAGGATACTCTCATAAGAAATAAAAGTGAACAATGCAAATATTTGGCTCAAACCTGAGGTATCTCGAGATTGAGTACAAGCAGCCAGCTTCCCTTTTCTTCACTAAATGTCAATCTGTTAGGGTACTTCAATGTTGATCACTTTTTTTTTTCTGGTGATTTTTGCTTTTCTTTTTCATATTGGCATTGGTAAGGTAGTAAATTAAGACTGAAAGAAACAACAGTAGGAAACTGATTCATTAATTCAAAGCATAGAGAAGTACAAAAGGGAAGACCAACTTTTAGATCTAGATATCTCTCTTCTTTGGATCAAGTACACTAAAAAAATAAAACTAAAACTGAAAAATCCTAAATCATATGTTGTCGGAGTTGAAGTAGTTGTTCATATCATTCATGACATCCTGGAAATTTTGGTTTTGTCTTGCCCAATTGGTTCTCATCTTAGCTCTTCTATTTTTCAAGGTCCGGTCTTGCTCTTTAAAATAGGATTCCATGTCTGCAACCATTGCAAAACGCTCCCGCAAGTTTGGAATCGACATGTTACCGTTGTGGTCATCATAGAAAGTATGATAACATGGTCCAAATCTCTGTGGTTCAGCATAAAACTTGGGTGAAATTTCATTGGCCCAATTTGTCATGCCAAGCGTATTCTCTTCCAATCTTTGCAAGTGGTCTACTGCGTGTTGTTGTTGCTGCTGGAATCCTCCAGGTTAATAGGTTTCAGGATAGTAGAATTAATATTTCTCTTCTTTTCATGCCTCATCTTGGTTCATTAATTGGATGAGAGGGAATCCTTCGCATGACACTTCTATTGATTGACAACATAGGAGTCGCCATCATATTATCATGGTGCTCAGAACTACAACTAACCTGCACAACTCATTAATAATGTAAAAATATCCACAAGATCCTCGTGGTAGGTAAACCATGTACTTAATACTTTAATCAACTAACAACCTAACATTAATATGCCCTTGATTTAAAGTTTCCATCAGAGTCTAGTATATTTTCGCAATAAACTTAGATTGGTTAGATGTAGACTCTAAGGTTTAAACAATAAATGAGGTCCATGCTTTTGGTATTAGGCGTGTCTGCCTAGTGCACAACCTTAATAGTTTCCCCTTTAAAATAATCCATTTAGCCCTAGGTTGACAAAACTCTTCTAATATAGTCTCACACATTCTCTCAGTCATTCTAATACTTATTCTATTTTGAGCGCTACACCTAGATGGAGGTTGGAGATAAAGTAGAGCATTAGTTTTAGAAGGCACATAATAAACACTTTTACCTTGTACATAAGATATGTAGTCTTTGAACGGATGCAAGGTAACATTAGCCTAAAACTTGAGCTCAATATACTTGCTGGTTTCATTAATCATGTTATTTAACCTCGTCCAACCTCACTCTTCCAACATTATCATAACTCTTCACAGCCTTTCAAAATCCTCCTTATTAAAGGATCTTTCACTCACCACCTTGAAATATTTAAACTTAAGGTATTTTTCGGCATGAGCTTTAGTGAAGAATCAATAATTTTTAAAATATAGAGCATCTTGAGTAAGAGATGCGGATGCTGTTGAGGCTTGAGAGATTCTGCTTCTTTTAGGTGTCATAGCTTTGCAACAAAAATGTCACAAATAGGCCAAGTAATGCAACAAAAGTGAGACAATTTTGAGTAAAAAAATATGCTTATATGGAAAATATGCCAAAATTGGAAATTTATAGATCCTGTAGTGTGTCCATCATGACCACGTTAAAGTGCATCATGATCGCGAGGCCCAAACGTATATTTCCAATGTCTCTATCACGACCATAATGGATTTCATCGTGACTGCGATGAATCACCAACGCATCCCTGATGGACTCATCGCGAGCACGTGAAATCCACTAACATATTTTTCTTTTCTCCTTCATAAATTGAAATAAAATAAAATTGATGGTTGGCATCCCATTAAGCGCTTCGTTAAGGTCATTAGCTTGACTCTTTCAGTCTAAATGTCATACTCTAATTTTCACCCCTAAGATCCCACCTTATTTACAGCTTTGCAATGCATCAAGATCACAAACTTGGATGTCTCCTAACCCTCTCAGCTTTGGGCTAGCCTTTGCAGAGATCACCAAGCACCTCTTTGTATATATTTTTACATTTTTGTACTTATATGCTTTATAATTCACTAACCACTAATCAAAATATAAAACATATACATTGTCCATTTTGTTTCTTTTGTAAGGTAGGGTTAAAATTAAGAGCATCAAGTGAATATGTCCTCAGCTAGGGTTTGAATTCCTCAAGGCAATGTGTGGTCAACTATTGATTTCAAAGGCTATTCATTAAAGCATGACCTGTAATATCAAAACATATGGTCTCAAGCATCATTCAACTTCATTTGATCAAAGATATTTCAAAGTTTGATAGCTTGTTTCTCAAGAAACTTCAAAGGTTCATGTGTTGATTTACATGCCTTCATCAACAAGTTTCCTTAAGCCATTGCAAGTTTCATCAAACAAAAATCAAGAGTACATCATTTTGAGTTCAAATGTGCATCAATGTACCTTGAAATGCAAGAAAAAGTCCAAGGTTGCAAGTTTGTTCAAAGAGGTTTGACCTAAAAAGTCAACATTCTAAGTCCAACTTCCAAATATCATAACTTCTTCATACTTTAAGATTTTTGAGTGCTTCTTTGGGAAAATGACTCTTCTTGACATCTCCTCCAACTCTTTATAAGTCAAAAGCCAATTATTCTTAGAAGATCATCAAAAGTTTGAAAACATTAGAGGCCACTTTGTGGACTTAGTGAAATTTGACCTAAATTCAAGTCTTATTTGCCTAACTTCCAAAGATCATAACTCTCTCAATTTTATAGTTTTGTGGGTGATTATTTTTTTCAATCATCATATTTCATGCCCTCTATAAGTTTGTTTCAAGGATCAAAGGCCAATTAAACTTGGAAAGCCATGAAAAGTTTGAAGACATTATAGGTCATTTTGGACTTTAGAATAATTTTGACTTTAATTACAGGTCATGGTGCCAACTTTACAGGGACATAACTTTTTTCTCAAACATCCAAATGAAACCTTTCTTTTCACATTATATTCCTTGTTATGATGTGATCATTTTGCAAAAAGAATGAGCATTAAAGGTCAAGTGTACAAGATTTCCCATTGGTTTAAAGTTGACCCCATGGAACTGAAAATTGCTCATGGTCAGAAATAGCAAATCACAAATTACTCTAGATTGAGCTAAGCTTTGCACGTGTTTTGTCCATGATGATGTTAAGTGATACCCGAGGATAAAAATGACCCAAAATTGGAAGGATTGAGTTGTGTTTTGCTGGCTTCACAACCAAGAATGATCACACTTTTGGTGCACAAGATTTCACATGAATTCTAACCAATTTTCCATGTATTTCATTCATTCACCTTAGCTATAAATAAAGGAAGCTTATGTACTCAATTTCAATATTAGAAATCCCCTAGAACCTCTACTGGAGCTCACACTTTTCACTGAAATTTTGAGATTTCCTTTTCAAATTCTAAGCAATTTCAACTCTGTTTCTTGGTCCATTAGAACCTTCGGCATCTTCTGAAGCTATTGCAATAATTCCCAAGCCTTGAGAGCCTATGAATCGTGTTAACCAAATATACCTTGCATCCTCTTCTGATCGTATTTGGACAAGGTAGTTATAGGCTTTGTTTTCACTCAAACAAGTTACCACAATGTAGCCTGATACTCTCTGATGCTTTCCCCTAACTTATCTTGCTTTGATTGATTGTGTATGAAATTTAACTTTACTTTTCGTATTTTCATTTTTAATGAGTTTTCTCCAAAATTCTCAATGCTTACTTTTAATAAATGAAATGAAACGTACAATTGATTTCACACTGATGATACAATCGTAATGATGGTGGTTTCGTGCCTTGAGCTAACCCTTTGATGTATTTAAAATTGATATGATGGCCGAGCGTGTGTGTATGTGTGTATGATGTCCTTTTATCTAATCCAATGACTGTGTTTATTTTGCTTCATTTTTATTTTATTTTAATTGTTTTAAATTCTCATTTATTTTTAAAAAATCATAAAAAAATAGCTCCCTTAACCCTTTTCACTCAATTTTTTAAATAATTTTCTAAAAATATTTTCTACCTTGTGTTCTTTATTTCACAATTTTATTTTATGATTTTCAATTTTTCTTTAATTTTCCCTTTATTCATGCATTTTAATTAGTTTAAAAATACTTTTATGCCTTTTAAAAATCTCCAAAAGTTATCTTATAATCCTTGACTTGTTTCTAACCTATCTTAATTTTATTGAGCCTTTGTTTGATGTTTAGATGCTTCGTTTTCATTTTCTCTTTTATTTTCAATTTAAAATCATTTTAAAAATTATTTTAATGCATTTCATTTGTTTATTATTGCATTTTATATTGTTTGACTGCTGTTGAATTGGATTAGAGCTTTATTGATCAAAATCTTTCTCAATCTCAATGGACTTTGGGTGTTTATGAGGTTGGATGAATCTTCATCAATTCAACCTTATTATTAAATGATCATTTGGATCATTTTTATTACTTTGACTTGATGATAGGTTTAGTAACTTAATCCACTAAGAAAGGTGATTAAAATTGATGATAGATGAATCTCAAGTCATAATTCAATTTGGTTTCTCTCTTCATCTTCATCTTCCTCTCCTTCTTTTTTTCTTTTTCTTTTCTCTTGATCAAATGGATGATTTAGTGTCCATCTTGTTCATGAAATTTGGATTGATGCTTGATGAACTTTCATCATTTCAAATCTATCTTCTAATTGATCATGGACCATTTGAGGTACTTTGGATTGATGTATGAGTTTGTCCTAAGTTATCATGAAGAATGATTGATGTAATGGACCAATCTCCTTGCCTTAGTGCTTGATCCCTCCTGGGTTTTTAATTTTGCTACATGTTTTAGAGTATGTTTCTACCATATATCTTACATACATGATACATAAATTATAATTGACAGTCCTCCCACAGTATATCTTCCTAATAGGTTGTGCTATAATTACTTAACATAGCCCTAAATTTGTCCAGAATCGATTCATTAACTCTAACATAAATACTAATATTATTATTGTGCTAACTTTATTTTATATCATTTAATTTTCTTGTCATTTAATTTCTTGATTTTTACTTTTATGCCTTTACATTTAGCATTACATTTCATATTGTTTATGTTTATGCTTCTTTTTCCTTTGTCCACTTGGATATTTTATTTTGATTTAAATACATTAATAAAGGAAAAACCCCTAAAAACTTGGTTCTCTAATATTTAGACTAATGGTTACTATCCTTAACTTGACTTGGAGTTTGACTTTCGGACTTATGGATCATGGTTACTTTTCTCTATGCTATTGAATTCACCCGATACTTGAGACCTTTGGTTGACCTATTTGAAGACTTGGCTCTAATACATAATTTTGACCTTATAGCTTGAGTTCTTCTTTCACCTGATGCTTATCATATCATGTGCTTACTTATTAATTATGGTTTACTCCAAAGGAATGAAATGTTGGTTTTGACTCTTGTTAAGTGTTGGCTAGATTCTGGTTAGTTCATAATGCACACATAAAGGCTTCCTCTTGAGCTACCTTACAATGAGACCTTTTATTTCTTGCTATTTATTTTATGCATTAAAATAGTCTCTTCATCTTCTCCCCTTCTTAAAATTTCAAAATCTTCTCCCTTTTTTAAAACCTCCTTGTGTTTCAAACTTGAACCATTTTCTCAATAAACCTTGACTTCGTCAAGTGATTTTCAATCCTTTCTCAAATAAATACTAATTCATTTTAAGTATATCAAAACAATTTCAAAAGACTTAAAAAAACACAAAACTCCTTCAAATCTTTTGTGCCTTTGTGCACCTTTTTCCTTTTAAAACTTTTTTCTTAAGGATTGTCATTAGTTGTATTCTTGTAGTGATACAACTTCTATATTTCTTATGTAATGTAGTGAAGTTGTGACATTTTCCACTTAGATATTGAGTGATAGACTTGTTGATTGCAATCCAAGAAAAAGTCCACCATCTTAAAATGATGCAAATGCTCCTACCTCATTAATTGTGGGTTGTAAGTTGATTTTCCACTTGAATATGACAAAATGTCTATTCATTTATGAAGGTTCCATGGTTTTAGGATTGGAATATTTTTTGCTAAAATAAGGTTCACAATAGGATGTTGTGTGTGATGTTGTAACATGCTGGACAAGTCACCTTGTGAGCAGATGTCCTGACAGATGTTATAACATGTTGTACCAGAGTATTAGTTATGTCTGTTTTAAATCTTGATAAGATTTGATTTGATTTTTTGATATTTCTTTTAGATGTATCTCAGTAATTTTTGCACATCAAGAAGACTTTATCTGGAACAAGTTTTCATATCTCCAGCTATACACAAGTTGCTAAATTGGTTGTTGAGACAATTTATGAAACTTAGTGATTTGTTCCTAGAATTGGGTGAAGATTTTGAAGCCCGCGGACTGCTGAGAAGTATTTAAAGAAGACCTAAACCTAATGTATTAACGGTTTTTTCACTTGTGCAAAAACTAGGAGATCTTATAAACTTAGGTTTTAAGAGTCTTTTGTGTGTGTGACTTTGTAAGTCACCCTTTGTATCATTTGATACATTGTGGTAGACATATTGCTCGTGTATGTTATTCTCACTCTAAAGCTTTTAAGCAATGAAGTTGAGTATTGTTCTTGTGTGTAACTTTTAAGCAAACCAAGTATTGTTTTGGAAGTGTGATGTTCTATTGTTCATTATTGTTGAGGTTATAACTGGTGAGTGATTGAGGGAAGTGAGAGGGGTCTCATATCTAGGAGTTCTGAGGTAAAAGTTGCACTAGATAGAGATCAAGTGAGAAGTTGTAAACTGGGATTGTTTAGCTTTGAATTAATCTTACTAATAGTGGATTTCCTTCCTGGCTTGGATGCCCCCAAATGTAGGTGAGTTGCACCGAACTGGGTTAATAATTAACCGTGTTTTTATCATTATGCAATTTATAGTTTCTGCATAATTAAAGATTGATAATATTGTTCTATCAGACTTAAGATGTCATAACATCAGTCTTCACATTGTACTCTGATGTTTAGGAATCAGAATTATCATCATGTGTTGCATGTGCCAGAAAATTTCAATTGGCATCAAAGCTGACATCCTAGTCTGTTTTTAGGTGAGCCATTCTTTCATAGAATTCGGATCTGACGGTATCCACGAACCAGTCAACCAACTCTTTTTCTGTTAGGGGAGGTTCCACCTGGGCGGAGGTCCCTCGCCATCTTTGTGTGTATTCTTTAAAGGATTTCGAACACTTTTGAGTCATGCTAAGCAGTTGACGCCAATCTGGCGCAAGATCCATGTTATATTTATACTGCTGAATGAACGCATCGGATAGATCTTGGAAGCAGTGGATTTTAGATTGATCCAGGCCTAAGTACCATTTAGCAGAGGCACCTTTGAGACTATCTTGAAAGCGTTATATTAACAATTTGTCATTCTCAATATATGGGGCCATACATCGGCAGTACATGATTAGGTGAACTTTCGGGCAGGTTACCCCTTCATACTTTTCAAACGTAGGCATTACAAATTTGGGAGGAAATACCAAGCCCAAGACTAAGCACACGTCCTTGGCATCAGATCCAAAGACATTGTTCCCTTATATAGCCCTCATTCTTCTAGAAATTATATCCATTTCAACCCGTAATTTCTCATGCTTCTCATCTTCAGTTTCAGATTTGTCGGGCACATCGAATATTGGTTGATGATTGTTGAAGATTGGTCAAACCTGTGCCTAAGCACTGGCCTGAGTGTAAATGGGATTTTAGAAATCCATCATTAATGGAACACTCAGTGGATTTGAATACGAATGATGATTGAATGGTTGAGCATCACTGTATGGAGGCATGAAATATCTTGCCATCCTGAAAGGATGTTCTGTCGTTGAAGTTACTAATGGAGGAGGACTTGTTGTTGTATTTTTGATTTTAGACACTATTGTAGGTTGTGTGTCCATCTTAGCCTTGATTACCTAAAGGAATTCCATGATTTGGCTAACGTCACTACGCAACCCTTCGACATCATTGTTAATCTGATCGAATCTCAAGTCTTGATATGACATTCTCTTCTGAGCGTTGGCTCTTGTGTTGTACCGATGAGTATTCAACGTGACTCTCTCTCTCTCTCTCTCTCTCTCTCTGATAGCAATAACACACAGGATAAGTTGGAGGACCAATGAAATGCAAAAATGAGATGCAGGATGAAATGCAGACCACAAATTAAAGGAGAAACAAAAGGTTTGTTTACAAATAAAATTAATGGATCAGCACGTAACGGCGTGATGAAAACTTAAAAAAATTTTCATTAATAAAAGAGTTTTACAACATAAAGTCTTCATTAACAAATGAAGCTTTTGAAATCATTTTACAAAATGAAAGATTACATATTCCCATAAGTCTTGGGTACAACAACAAAAGGAAATCAACAGTTAAGAATCTTCTAACAAGATGACCATTCTCTCTCCAACAGTCTCGTCTTTTTCTGACTCTGACAGAGCAGCTCCCAAAATTCCGCATTTTCCCGTTCAGCTTTCATCAAGGCAAATTTCAATTCTCCCCTAGAAAAAAGCTTCTCTTTCTCCAGAGTGATGTTGTAGGAGTGAGTATAGAACATCTTTAATGCTATCACTTTTGATCAAAAGAGATATTCCTTTGAGACGAGACAACTTGGATTTTCCACAACATTCATTCCTTGCAGCTTGGGGTGACGCCAGGCAAAGATAATTTGTGCTTCAAGATCCGGGTCAACATCCTTTTCACATAAGCAAGTTTCTAGTTGGGCTGGCTCTGGTTCTTTCTCAGTGGGATATCCTAGCTGACGGCGAGCTAGGATAGGAATGTAATTGATATATCCTCTAGTGTTGATTAGCGGTATATTTGGGAACTCCCCACAGCCGTGTATCATGGCTACTCCTCCACGAGTCAGGTCATATCAGCTGATGTCGTAATGAGAGAGTATAACTAATTTTCCAATCCACGCGTCACTGTCTTGAAGTTTCCATAGAGGGAATGTCCTAGGCAAGTGTGAAATAAACCACTTGCTTAGGAGTGTTGTGCCGCAGGAGAATTGTCCGATATTGAACACCTTCCACTGGTGAATGGTGTAGTAGGTATCATCCAAAAGAGTGGGAATTGGATTTCTAACAAGAAACAACTTGATGGCTTCCAGGCTGATGAACTCAGGTTTGCTGGGAAACAGGTATAAGCCGTAAATCATGAAAGCTAATATAGCTTCAAAGATTTCCAAATCTCCTCGGTCATAATAGAACTCAGCTCTCTCCATGAATGGTCTCGCCTCCATTATGGTAAATCTACCCTTATTATCCAATTGGATTGGAAGGTCAATGGGCTCTAGGTGAAGAGCTTCAGCCACATCTCTTCTGTTTGGTTTCTTCTCCCTTCCATAGTTAGGTGTGAAGGTTATAGAGATTTTCGTATGCTCAGAGTATTCTTCCAAGGTTGGCAGCAGCTGAAAGTCTAGGAATGTAAAACAATGGTATAACGGGTCGTAAAACTTCACGAGGGCTTGCAACATTTCTTTGTTTACTTATGTATCTAGCAAAGATAACAAGTCCTCATACTTGGCTATGAAAGCAGCATGATTCCTTACGAGGCTCCTTAAGATCCTTAGGCTGTCTAACCTCAAGCTCGGGAATGTAATCATGTTTCTTTGATCCATCACTATGTCTGCAAAAAATAATATTTTGAACCCCTTGAATGGTTAGCAAAATCTAGAATGCAATGCAAAGACGCAACTAGTTTTACAAAACTCGGAAGATAACCCTTGTTTCATTTATGTTGGGAAAAGTTATAACTTTTGAAATATAACCCAAGAAATGTGAGGCTACATTAGAGGAGAAGACTTAGGCCCTATAGTTAGGAAATCTGACAAGAATCTTATTTGCGTGTCCTCTTCAGTCTTTTCAACATTCTCCATCATCAACTTATCTACTATTCATTTCCAAGCGCCTGAAGTTGGTAGGATATTCGAATACTCATGAGTACTCTGCGTAGGTTTAGCGCTAGAGAAAAATAAATTCTCTTTCGTCACATCTCCGTCAGCCAGGTGTCTTTCGAGCCACCCAATCAACTCATCTTTTTCTTGTAACTCTCTCTGCAATTCTGTCGTCTCAGCATGAAAAGTATGGTATTTGTCTTCCCAAGTATCCCTTTGAAGCTTTATTCTTTCAAGAACCTCTTTGTATTCTTCCATGTCTTCAATGGGAACGGTAGAAGATGACGCAATGACAATCTGCCTATTTTCCTCAGGGAGGTAAGGCATCTTGAGATCATGAGCTCTAGATTGGACCCACCGAGTGAATGGCTTAAAAGCTACACAATTCCTCTTCCCAAGGTCAGCTTTGGTTTTTCTTTGGATGTTCTTCCAATCATCAAATGTACCGTTTCTTAAATTTTCCTCCACTTCAGCGTTGAGATAGAAGAAACTAACTAATAGGATGTTGTTAGGCTTATCCTTCATTGGGAATCCGAATTGACATCTGGCCAAGGCAGGATTGTAGTTGATCCCTCCTTGTACTCCTAAGAGTGGTACATTCGGAAAAGTACCACAACTATCAACGTAGACTCCTCGGTCGTAGGCAGGATCATACCAATGAATGTCTACTTGTATTAGAGACATAATCCTTTGAGACCATCTCCAACCATTAGGATTTTCTTTAAAAGCATTTGTTCTTGGTATATGATTGACAAAGCATCTGTATAACAAAGGTTCACAACAACTAATAGTCCCTCTACCTTGAAGGGTCCTGTGATGAATGGAATGATAAGCATCACCTACCAAGGTGGGTATCGGGTTACCATTCAAGAATATTGTGATGGCAGTTGAATTGATGAATTATTCTACCTCTGGGAACAACACCAAACCATATATTAATAGAGCCAAAACAACTTCGAATGCATCCATACTACCTTCCTTGGCAAGGTAAGTAGCTTTTCCCAATAAGTAAGCGGAGTGAAAACCTTTGACTCCATTATTTGAAGTATGTTTGGCTTTTACCTCAGATACTTCTAGATGGAGTGTGTCAGCAATTTCCTTCAGCGAGGGTAGCTTCTCTAAATCACTGAAACATTTCTTATCTTTCATAGGAATTCCAATGAAGTAGGAATACTCTTCTAATGTTGGCATCGACTGATAATCCGAGAAGGTAAAGCAGTGGTACAATGGACCGTAGAATTGAACCAAGGTGCTGAGAACCCCTTCTTCCATTCTAGTCTTTACAATGCTCAGAAGCTTTCCATATGTTTTCCCAAAGTCTTCGGATATCATTGTTCCTAGCTTTCTCAACTCCATTGTATCATATTTCTTGAAGTTATATTTCTTAGTGTTTCTTTTCCCAAAATCCATGATAACTAAGGTTTCGCAAAAAGAAAATGATTGAGTTTTACAAAACCAGTGCACCAAGATGAGATGCTATGATGATATGATGCACACACAACATACACATGCAAATGCTAACAAGCAAAGGCCCTAGGTTCAAGGTCATAAGCATGAAGCCAGGGTATACCCTCCTAGAGGACATGTACTAAGGTTTTCATTGTACCTGTAGATCAGGTTCTATCAAGAGTTCCCTGAGTTATAGATAAATCCCTTGGATATTATCAACCGACATGACTACTCACGTGGGTCAAAAATATTCTCGGGATAGACTCGTCCGAGTGTAGCATCGTGTAACAACTATTTTGGGACTACTCCCTCATAGTCTCCACACTACATCCTAAAAAGTCCAAGTGGGGTAAATGGCTAACTAAAGGTCCTCAGTTTCATGGACTCTCAAGTTGAAACAGCTAATGAAATGCATGACTACTCATACACCATTAATTATCTCAAGGAGGTATCAACTGAGTATGGTTACATCATATGTCAAACATGTTAGGACTACTCCCAATAGTAAACTATTGATCATACCACATACTATCATTTGTGTACACTCAAGTCCGGGTTAGGACTTATCTTACCACTCAAGATGTCACCTAAAGATCCAATGAAAACAAAACAGTTATATATTCACAAATATACATGTATAGACAAACATACAGAGATATAGCATACAAGCATACAAAGTGGGCTAAACCCTCAAACAAATATAGATAATCCGCAGTGAAGTCACCATTTCTGTTGCGGTGAGAACTGGATGTCAAGCTATTAATTAACTTGAATCTTAACTCATTGAAATTCACCACCGAGATTTGATTTATCCAAAGGAAAGGTTAAAGAACAAAAATACCTTTTGCGCGATGTAACAACAACGCTAAAGATTCGGGGATCGTGGGTTGGTTATGTCTAGGGTAGGTATTTCACATCCTAGACATCTGTAGTACTCTACAGGAACCTTTTTTTTTGTGTGTGTATGCTACGTTATCTAAGCTGTTGTTTGCTAGGGTCATGGGATTAAGGTTAAGGCAAAGTGCTAGGTAAAGACCTAAAGACAAATTCTAAGTTTGCTCGCAAATATATCACATCTTATGCCTATGCATCCTTACTAAGATGGAATCAGAGAAACCGTAGTTCTCCTCACTGAGTTTCAAGAATACTTGACTATGGTAAAGACTCCAAGGGGAACAAACATAACAATGTTTGTATAGAGTTTGACAAAACTCTCTAGATCTAAGTTAAACACTAAAAGGGATTGACTTTTACAAAAGCCAAGAGGGGAGTAAGTAATCATGACAATGATCCTTACCTAGAGTTAACAAACTCTAACTTAAAGTTCTAAATTGAAGGATACTTCTAACAAGGGGTAGGTCTTTAGACTTAAAACAAAGTCTAATGGATATAGGTTCCAACCTAACTAAGTTAAAGGACCTAATAACTTAACTAGGTCAAGGGGAGGGGTAATAAGATATCTATGACAATGAAGTCAGTAGAGAGAATTTCCTTTGGAATGAGGGAAAAACAAGGCAACTGGATGAGAACTAACAAGTTCCATCACTTAGGGATACTTAACAAAGCCTAAAGCACACATAAGCATTCATTCAAACATGATAAAAGTATGAAAAACCATGGTAACAGCCAAGAAAGCAATCATGAAACATGTGTAACAGCAACAAGTTCATCAATGGTAAACAAAACAAAACTCATGCATACAAGTTACAACTTGAGATATGAATCAAACAAAGATAAATGTAACAAAATTCAATCACTTTTAATCAATCATGGATAAGTAAGAAGAGTGGCAACAATTCAAGCATGGATTCAAACTTCACAAGGGGAAAGATGAACAAGATTCATGGTAAAAACCAAAGTAAGAATGAAACCTAAACATGTTATGGTTCTAACAAGACACATAAATAAGTAAGATAAGGTTAAGGGAACATGATCAAGAGGTTACAACATCAAGAAGCATGTTATAAATTAATAAGTTTCAAGGCATTATTTTCATGTTCATATATTTACAAAGGCATGGGTAAGCATGGTAAAGCAAATAACCAAATGTTTTAAAACACAAAAACATTTTAAACATTAAAAAATTATTCATACAAGATCCATCTTACAAGAAACAACAAGTACTAGGTCAAGGAAACTCATGAAAAAAAGTAAAGAACCCTAAAAAAGGTCATGTCTTTAAAGTGAATCAAAGTGTTTCAAAAATGACAATTCTTGAATTCTTTCTTCATACATTGAAACTAGACATATCAAGGAGAATTTTGCAAAAAGAGTGGTATCAAAATGATAAAAATCAAAGAAGTTATGCACAAATTAATTTGCAAAGAAAATCATGAAAATTAGTGATAAAAAATATGGGAAATGCATCCTATGGGGTTTGAACCCACACACTAGGGGTTCAAGGTCAAAACCTTACCAAATCAGCCAACACGCGCATGTGAAAATCAAGCTGATCAAACACAATACATGGTAAACATCAATTAAATCACAAAACAAAACAAAAAGGTTGATCCGCAGGATCGAACCTAGGACTGGCAAGGCAAGGAGAGTATAGAAAGCGCATAGTAAACCACTGGGGTGGTGATACATCCATTGTATCACCCTCATTCATAAATAAATAAGGCTACAAATGACAGGGGGCCTAGCAAGTGCACGCCATGGCTAGTCACAAACCTCAAATTGGACCAGATGCAAGAGCTAGCATATCTCACTCAATTCTCCATGAAATGCAATGATTCAAAAACCAAAATCACTCAGAATTTCATAAGGATCAAGATGGTGCCATTAGTTTTTTTTCTAAAAGTGCATCTAGTTCAAAACCCGATAGCATGATTATAAAAGCCACATTCTTGCAATTTTAACAGTGCATACTTATTCAAACATGATAAGCAGCAAGTAAAGGTTCATAGACATTACAAATATCATATTAAACATGTCCATGACCAGTGTATATCAAAACATAGCATGATTTAAAAAATGTAAGATCAAGTGAACTTACCTCTTGGAGCTAACTTGGGATCTTCAAGAGAGCTTCTTACAGAAATGATTTCTTGGTTTGAACAACTTCAATACACCTCTAAGAACCTCTTTGAATGCTTGGAATCAAGTGGAAGAACTTGGAGCAGAATCTCCCCTTTCTCTTGCGAAATAGAAATATGACCAATATGGAACTTCAATGAGATGAAGTTACAGATGGAAAACTTGTTTTGGAACAGCTTAGTAATGATTTATGGGAGGTGTTTGAAGTGTTTGGAGGTTTGGAAATGGTCTAGATAGGGACTTGGCTTTGGAAATGCAGAAAAGTCGAACTTTTGTGAATTGACAGTTGACTTTTTGAGTGAAAAGTTTTCTGGTGGGAGTGAGTGTTTGCACACCTTCGATACATCATATGTGATGTGCTTGAAGTGCTGGTAGAGGTGTTTGATGATTTTGTGAGGTTTTGAAAGAGTTTGTGCAAAACAGATTTTGCTTCACAAGGAAGTTACCTTCAATGCTTGCAAGAAGGTTGTGATTTGTGGAATGGGAGAGATTTTGATTGGTTTATATCTCAATTTGGTGTAGTTTGTATGTGAGGAAGATGCTCTATTTATATTCAAAGTTGGAAATCAATTGGTATGGGCAGATTGGCTCATCTTACCAACTTTGCCCTTTTTAGAGGCAAAATGTGCAAGATCAACTTGATATCTTTCTTATGAGGTTTAGCCACCTCTCTATGAGTTTGATCATCATCTATAGCCTGCAAATAGTGGTCTTGAAGTGAAAGGGAGGGAGAAGCTGATGTGGTTGCTGAGTTGTGGCAGAACTTGCAAAATGTTTCTCTCTCATGCCACTTGCACCCACTTGCATGATTAAACAAATCAATTAATCCAAAATATGAGTTTTGCTCGTGGCTATGCATTCTAGCCTCCTCAATTAAGTCCATAAGCATCAAATAATGAGTTAAGCAAGGGATTATGAGAGGTTTGAATGGTTTATGCAAGAAAATACCAATGCTGAACTTAGTTTTGTGACATGGAAAATGCCCAACTTGCTTTCTTTGATTCTCCATAACCACAAAGGTTGAGAAAATTATCTTGTAATTTTTAAAAAGCCCCAAACATGACCTACAACATTCATGTTTTACACAAGTTCAAATTCAAAAGGGAACTATGTCAAAAATCCTCTTGAAATTCTTCACAACTTGATGAACTCACAACTCAAAATCTATGCAATTTTGGACCTCAACCCCATAGGACACTTTTGTAGTACTCCTTGAGAGATTTCCAACAAGCTTTGAACCACTCCATTTGGATGTGTGGTTTGGAAGTTATGATCCTTTTAAGTTGGCTTAAAATTAGGGTTTTTCATGAACCCTAGTTTCTTGATTTGCAAGTTATCCATCAATCCTTGACTAAATCTCCACCAAACTCACTAGTTAGGCATAAAATGATGTTGGAAGGCTTTCTTCCTTCAATCTTGGGTCAGAACCCTAAAAGTCAAAGAGTTGACCTTCTAGACAGACGAACCGAACGACTGAAATCTTCAGGATCGATCCTCGGTGTTCTGGGTTCTTTGAGCCTTTCAAACATCTTAGTGAGACTTTAACAAGTCATAGGGATGTCATGGATCATGGTTCAAGCTTTTGAAACATCTTTATACCAAAAGCAAACTTCAATTGACTTTTTCCACTAGAAACCCTAATAAAGGTGCTGCATTGTACTGCTTTTATTCCTTTGTATCAACCTTAAATAGCACTTGTTCTTGGCAAGATGTAAGTCTCTTGATGACATGAAGACTTGATTTTTAGAAGATCAATCCAAAACCTTGACTGATCAATCCACAGGATCCTTGATTTTGACAGTATAAAACCCTAATTCATCTGCATCTTGACAAAGATCAACTTGAAAAAGGTTAAGGTTAGGTAACACATGCTTGATGCTCCTAGGATGATGATGGAGTCTAGGGGTTAAAATTTGGGGTATGACAACTGTAATACCCCAAATTTTGCCCTAAGATTAGTCGTTTCATCTTGCATCCCATTTCATTTTGCATTGCGTTTAAACTAACCACTAACGGGTTGTGCAGTTGTTTGATTGTTGCAAGAAAATATCATGTGGCACGCTCTTTTAGTTTACAGGGTTTCTAGTGCCACTTTATTTTGAATGAATAAAATAGCACAATTGGCAAGAGACCCTGTGTAAGGAGTTGTGAGTGTGAGAGGTTGAGAGTTCGAATCACACCTTCTTCACTTTTTGTTTTGTTTCTTTTATTTTTATTCTAACTTTTCTATTTTCATAAAAAAAAAAAGTTTTTTTTATTATTTAATTATTATTTTCGTATTTTATTTAAATTATTTTTTAAAAAATATTATTTTTTTACTTTTTTCCATATTATTCATAAAAACGTCCAAAAATCATAAAATTAAAAATATTAGAAAAGATTTTATTCTTTTAAGTTTGTTTTAGTTTGTTTTTTTAGCTTTGACTAATTATTTAAGTTGGGCTTTAAAGTGGGCATTAGGTTAGAGTTAACCCTAATTTGTTACCTATATAAACATAAGTTGTGTTTGATAAAAGGGGAAGGAGACAAAAGAGAAAAAACGGCGACCGTTCTCACAACTTATCAGAAGCAGGGAGATTTTTGAAAAACCTTCAAGGCTTCATCATCAAGATCAAAGATTCACCATCATCGTCCAATAGAAGCTTCGAATCCGGCCGTTATTCTGTAAGAAATTTATCAAAATTGATTTATAGTTTTGTTTTCATGGTTTTTTTCAGAGATACATTCAGCGGGAGAGGAACCGCACATGCAACACGAAAGAGATGGGAGAAACTTTGAAAAAATGGAGCGAAAAGTTCTTTGGAGTTTTAATGGACGCCGCGTGGGACAGAAAGAAGAAGAAGAAAAGTGAAAAACCCAAATGGGTTTCTCCAACCGTTAAATCCCCCTCCCCTTCTTTATTTTGTTTCTTTATTTTTTTTGTCTTTATTTTTTATTTATTTATTATTTATTGTTAAGTTTAATGCATAATTAATGTGATAATGATTTAAATTAGTAATGGGTTATAATTACTAAAACTTAATTCATAATTAACATTTTTATAATTTGGATTAACACTAGTTTAGAAGTAATTTTCATATGTAGTTTATGACAAAAGAAAAACAATCTTCTTAACAATGAAAAAAAAATATTTTTTAATAAAAAAAAACTCTTTTTTAAAAAAAAGTAAGCTAAAATTAATATTTTTAAAATTAAACTGAACCTTTTAAAAAAAAGAAAAACCTTTTTGAGAAACAAACTTGCAATCAAAATTCTTTCTTTGAGAAAAATTAAAAATCATCCCTTTTTATTACAACATTTAACTAATTTTTTTTAACACTTAAAACTAATTTTCAAAATTTAAATTAACATTTGTCTAGTTTAAAATTTATCATTATTAAGTTATTATCATTATTTTTAATACTGTAATGTATTTAGATGGTGTAAACAAAAAAAAAGAAAAATATTATTAGCATTTAATTTTGAAACTAAAACTTAATGTAAATTAATTTTCTCATTAAAACTTAGTGTAAATCAAGTTGTTATTAAAATTTAATGTAAATTAATTTTTTATTCTTTATTTTTATTTTTTATTTTCTTTTTTAGTAAATCTTAATATAAATCAATTTTTATTAAAACTCAATTTAAAACAAAATTTTAACTTCAATCAAATTTTTATGTAACTAAATGTAATTTGTTTGTTTCAGGTTATTATTATTTTTATTTGTTTATTTTTGTTCCATGGATGTAATTTACGCGAGGCCATGGTCGCGGCTTATTTGCTTTTATTTTTCGCATTTTTGCATTATTTTGGCCCATGAGGGTTTGTAATTACGCGAACGGCCGCGATGTGTGCTTTACTGTTTTCTTTATTTTCCGCATTTTAATTTATGCCGTATATTATTTTACCATGTTGCATGTTTACCGTTAATCCCTTCCGAAGGATTAGGTCTAGCCGTTTGACCGCCGAGTCAATAGCCTTGCCCTTTGAACTTTCCAAAGCCCTAATAGCCTAGGTGTCCCGCCGTGGACGAAAACGCCCTTTACCCTAGCTTTTAGGTCAAAGAGCCGCCGTGCTCTGTTTAGGGTTTCCCGCCGTGGAATCCCTAATTTAACCCTAAATTTCAATAACAAATTCAACGTAGAAATAAGAGTTTTAAGACTCCACGTAAGCGTGTCCTTAAGATACGTTTACCCCCCTCTTGAAACCTTGACCATAGTCAAGAAGTTTCTAACCTCCCTTTCGAGGGGAACTACGATTACTCTGATTCCATTCCCTATCCAGGATACGTAGGCACAAGATGCGACGTCTTGCCGAGTAAACTTAGGACTAACCCTTAGGTCTTTAGGTCACTCTCTCCCTTAACTCAATATATATTAAAGCAGATGATAAATAAAAATAAAAAAGCATACAATAAACAAAAGGGTCCTGTAGAGTACTACAGAAGTTTAGGGTGCTAGTACCTTCCCTAAGCTTAACCAACCCCTTACCTAGGTCTCTCCCCGCATTGTGTTTACGATGCAAAAATAGGTTTTCCCTCTTTTGACCTTTTCCTTCGGATAAATCAAAGAGCGGTTGTGAATTAAGAATTGTGATTTAAACTAATTAATAGTTTGATATCCTATTTCCACCGCAACAGAAAATGGCGACTTCACTGGGGACCGCCATGATTTTAAGGGTTACCCCTATTTTGTTTATTGCATGCTTTTACATTATTTATTCTCTTGTATATATATTATTGTGCCTTGTTTGGGGGGTACCCTGTTATTGTGAGATAAGTCCTAACCCGAACTTGAGTGACCTTATTATAGGAAGGTGAGATATTCGACGAGGCTTGCCGGGAGTGAGTCCCGACCAAGTTGACTCGAGAATCACCGCTCAGTTGAGACCCTTTTGAAAATGGTTCGGTTGATCGAGTGCAGTCGTGAAAACTTTTACTATTTTCGATTGGAGTCTATGATATTGAGGACCGTAGTACCTTAACACCACTTTGGCCTTATATAGAACGTAGTGCGGGAACTATGTGGGAGTAGTCCTACAATAGTTTCTACGCGATGCTACACTCAAAAGAGGTTCTCTTGAGAATATTATCGACCCCCGAGTTAGTTGGAAAGTTGATAATATCCGAAGGATGGACTAATGACTTTGGGCACTTCTTAGAACCTTGTGCTGCAGGTACAACTAACATTAGTACATACCTTATTGGGATGGGTAGACCCTAACTCCTTGCATATACCTTTAACCTAGGACTTTATATATATGCATTGCATCCATAAGACATCACATTGCATCACATGTCATGGAATTCAAATTTTATTTATGAATATTGCCGGATACCATGGATTACAAAAAAAAACTTTGAGATATTCTGCTAAAGGACTTAAGTTAGATGACCTAAGGAAGCTAGGATCTTTGGTTCAAGATCAACAAAGGATCCATAAACAAGTATGAAAGGCCGTTATTTTTGTTGAAACCTCAAGTAGACGAAGGTTTCCTTTCGACTTTGTTACAGTTCTAGGACCCAGATTATCTTTTCCTTACATCCCTCGAGTACCAGCTCTTGCCTACCCTAGAAGAGTACTCTCAATTGGTGGGGTTACCTATTCTGAAGGAGTCTCCGTCCCCTTTCTTGGAGAAAGACCCTAAAGGACAAGACCGTTGCTAAAGCCATATGCTCGAAGTCATTCAACATCAAGGACACTAATCACCAACAATTGTGAAGACTTTTCCAACGAACCCTTGCTTGGTTTTGATGAAGGATTTATTTTCCTCTAACTCTCGATCTACCTTTTGAAGATAAGCTCATCCTCAAAAAGGCCTAGCCCGAAGAGCAGAGCAAGGGGCAGAACAGGAAGCTTCCTTAGGGTCATTATTAGCTTTTATTTAGCTATTACGTCAAGACTTTTCTAAGAATATTATTCGTAATCCATTTTCAAATTGATAAATAAAGTTTTGGTATTCTGCAATATTCGTAAATATTTGAATTCCATGAAATCATTTCATTCACATTTCGCATTTTTTGCATCATATTTTGCATCACATGTGTCTCCTGATTTCTTATTCTCGGTTCTCTCGCCTGCCAGTTTCGTCACCCTGGGTCCTCCGCATCAGTACAACGCTAGAGCCCAAGCTCGAAAAAGGATGGAAGAACAAGCTCAAGAGATCGATCGTGTCAGTCATGAACTCGAAGATCTTCGAGGAAGTGTGGGGCAGATTATGGAGATGTTGCAAGCCTTTAAGGTGAAGATGGATAATCAACCTACCGTTGTTTCTGAAATTGTCGATGCTGTTGTGGATCCTCAACCAGCTGTTACTGTCAAGAACATATCTCCTCAGAATCGTCAATCCAGTTCAGTGAATCCTACTGTTGCTCAACCAGTTCAACGAGTTACTCCTTCGAAGTGCAAAACTCCGAGCGTTGACCACCATAAAGGACCTACACGTCCGAGGAATCACTCGATGGCTACTCACCAACCTTGGCAACCTCAGCAGAATTATGTTCAAGGTTATCCAGTTCAGTATGCTCTACAACCCTATGTAGCTACTGTTGCACCTCCTTTTAGTCAGCAATTTCCTACATGTCAGCCTGTGCAACCGGCTCTGGTCTATCAGCATCCGGTTTATCAGCCTACACAAGCTCCTGTCAACTGTCAACGAGTGCCCAACGCTCCCGTGTGCCAACCATCAGAGGAGACAATACCTCGTTCAAATAGGAGACCATACAAGCCTTGTCCTCCGATCCTAATGACGTTCACTGAGTTGTATCCTTTCTTAGTGCAACAAGGTCTGGTTGTTACCCGAACTTTGGGTCCACCTCCCAATTCGGTACCTGTCAATTACAACGCCGCCGCTCATTGTTTATTTCATGAGGGTGCGCCTGGTCACAATTTGGAAGGATGTTACGCGCTTAAGAATATTGTCAGAGATTTACTATAAAAGAAGGTCCTGTCTTTCGAAGATCCTCATCCAAAAGTCAAGACTCCTCTCAGGGCGTCCCAGGGGCCAGAATCAAGCTCTGCAAAGCCTGTTTTCAACATATCTTAACTAGTGACGCATACAGTGAATCAGCCGAAACCGGTAGTTCTTCAGATGCCTAGTCCTTTTCATTTCCGCAATCCTCAAGATGATGCGACCCCGATCAACAGAGAATCTGGGAGAGTTATTCTGAGTGAAGATTTGAAGACCGATAATGAAGTAATGACAGACGTAGCTGGGGCAAGCAAGACGACTCCTTCCAGTGAGGCTTAGCCAGAGGAAACCACTACCATACCGGTCTCAGACACGTAGACTTCATAAACACATCTTGAAGGACTTTGAGACATTACATTTTGATTATTTATATGTTTATTTTCTTTGATTAAGCATAATTATCATGTACGAACTTGTTTATTTTGGAATAATTAATGCAATACATATTTGCCTTGAATAAATCCATTTGTTTCACTCATTAAAATATTTTTTTCATAAACTTATAATGTCAACTTTACCCGATCTCTTTCTTCGATAGAGAATTGGGAGGAGGATGATGAACCAAAAACGTCAAATCTCTTGTCGTATGCTTCCAATTGAAACCTGCTGATGATGTAAGGCATTGTTTCAAAACCCAAACAATGGAGACATAAGGATGATAACCCCTCTTTAACCCCTTTGAGCCTTGAAGTAGGAGTTTTCTTCTTTTCCCAATTAAAACCCTTATTTTAACCAGGGGGCAGGGTAGCTTTTCAGTTAAATCGATTGAGCGCTCAGAATTTCAAAAAGGAAGACCGAACCTTCGAGAACCTATCCTTAACATATTAGGAAGTTAAGTAAATGATTATCCCTCTACTACTAAAAGAGTGGGGCAGTCACAAGCCTTTCAAAGGAGTCACACGACTTATTCAGCAAAAATAAAAATATATAGCCCGCTAAGTCAAAACCTATGAAGGAGACTTAGGCAAAACTGGGGAATCCTGCTGGACTCCAGAGTCAAATCTAAAAGACGTCGTCCAGGTAAAAGTTAGGGAATGAAAAAATATAATAAAAACAAAGGATTACCATAAAGAATTCCTAATAAAGAACAAAGTCGTGTGATCAAACACAAAAGACAATAGGTGAGTGACTACCATGTCCAAAGCCTTAATGGGTTCTCGACCATATCAAACCCGACTGAGATATGAGTGCTTGTATCCCGTTAACTGAATAGGATTGGAGAACATCACGAAGAATGGGTGGGTGCAAATAACATTTTGAGCCTTTATCCTTTGTTTCTTAAACCGTGAACCAAGCCACGATACAACCATTAAAATACCTAATTGAAGTAGGAATTCTTTTGAAAGCATACTCGACGAGATAATGTTTCCTGACTCCTACGAGCTATGCTCAATTCACCGTTGGCATTACAAAGTAAATTCATATCCTAGCTATGTGATTTCGGTCACGAGTTATAGCGATATCCTTTTTCAAAACAAAAACAAAAACAAAAATTTCAAGACAAATATATTGTTGCATTGATAGTTTCAGGATAGCATTTCACGCGTGTCGGTTTTGCCTGATATCTTAGAAACTTACATATAGATGTCACAGATCCTGCTAAACAGGGGCAGATGGTTTCCAGTTTTCTCATCAATGCGAGCCTGACATTCTTAAGAGCTATTTTTGAAGACTCGGTCATGTCACCGTCGATCTGAGCCAGTTACGTCGAGATCTGACAAATCTCTCCAAGAGTTTGAAAACAAGGGGGCAATCGAACCCTATATTCTCTGTAAAATCCTCTCGAGATGACTCTCTCATACAGCAGGTCCTCTAGGGCATATTGTTTTTCAAAATGGAGACTATCCCGAAGACCATTAAGATCAAAAATAGCTTTGTTTCACGACATTTTCATGCACCCGATGGATCTTACTCCTGGTGGTCTTCATTCCCCAGTAAATCTCATCGTTGCAGAAGTACATCTACACCATTGACACAGTCCCCAGAGAGACTTTAAGCCGACACAGTCCCCAACGAGACTATAAGCTGACAACACTTTGGGCTGAGCCAGTAATCTCCAAGACAACAGAGATCATACCAGCATCTTCCCAGTAACAGTCCCCAGCGAGACTTTAAGCTGACAACACTTTTGGGATCCATCCAATAAATCCCTAGTGACTCTCAAGACTGCAGAGATATCCCTGGTATCCTCCAAGTGATATATGTTCTTGAACCCCATTCTCAGCGGAATTATCTGTTCCTCAGTGAAGTTGCCTTACTTTCCTCAGGAAATACTTCCCAGGAGACTGCCATATTCTCCCCAAGAGGTCAAGATACCTTCCCCAGGAATGTCTGTTGATTTCTCCCCAGTAAGTTTGATGAACTCTTCGCAGGGGAGTTTGATATATCTTATCCCCAGTTGGATGTACCTTTTTCCCAAGAAGCCGAAGTATTATTCCCAGGAAGTTGCTACGCTATCTCCATGAAGTTGCCTAATTCCACATCTTCCCCACGAAGCGGATATTTATTTTATCCCCGAAAATCTCTGATACCAAGAGTTTTTTGGCTGATTATGGTTCATGATGGCAATCCCTCCCGTGAAGTTATGACATCATATCCTCGTGCAGAGGTCATGGATCCCCAGTTGAAGTCGTGACATCGTACTCTCCAGTGAAGACGTATCCCCATGTGGAAGTCATGATCTTTTCTCCCCAGGGAAATTTTAACTTTGAAGCCAGATTCGGTCTTACCATCAACTATTCTTATCCTCTAATAGATGTACTGTTGCAGGGGTCACCGGGTATTCCTGTCGAGATGTTTATTTCATCTCATGTCTCCTCTCTCATCTGTTTTGTCAGCATAAGCATAAGCATGAGCATTACATACTCATTTTCATTTCATTGTCATACACATGAACATACACATTCGTATACACTTTGGCATACGCATTAGCATTTGCATGCTTGCTATTTATCGTCATCCTTGTCGTTACCGCCGAGTAACTGGGTTTGTTCGCTCTCTCCAAGTAGATTGTCAGCCCTAAGCATAAAATACCTACTTGTTTCCAGTTTCCCCACAGAGTTCAACCCTCATGGACGATGGCTATTTCCGTTACCTTTCCGCGTTAGGATAAGGTAGTCCCCATTCGAGTCCGTTTCCTTAATGGAGTTTTGTTTGTCCGTTCTTTCTAGCCTAATTCTAGATCGAACTTCAGTCCCGTCGGTCACTGAACCTACCTGGATGTGCATTTATTTTGCACTATTTCTCAAGAAAAGCATTTACAATCCTTTGCAGATATGCGACAGTTCTCGCCTGAGAAGCTTATCACTACATTGCACAATAGACAAGCAACAGTTCCCAGCCGAGGAGCTTATCATCTACATTACAATTTATCATTACACTCTACAATTGATCTTCTCATACAAGGAGCTCATTATTACATTATAGTGATCTAGATGTTTGCCATCATCACAACCTTCTTGACAATTTACATTATCTGCTATCACTCAGTGATCTAGATGTTTGCCATCGTCACGACCTTCTTTACAATTTATGTTACCTGTTATCATTACAGTGATCTAGATGTTTGCCATCATCACGACCTTCTTTACAATTTATGTTACCTGTTATCACTCAGTGATCTAGATGTTTGCCATCATCACAACTTTCTTTACAATTTACATTACCTGTTACCACCTCTACAAGCAGTTCTCACCCGAGAAGCTTATTATTGCCACTCTTGCAAATAAGCGGCATTTCTCATCCAAGAAGCTTATCCTATCTTCATTATGACTCGCAATAAATGGCCATATCCATCGAGCAGATGGGCTTCCATTTTCCTTTTCATTTTGAAGTGCAAGGAGGTTTTTGAACCGAATCATATTCAGGAGAGCACAGATCTTGAAGTATGAAGAAGTTCATTTACCCTTTAGTAAAAGAAGGAACAAAATCATATTCAGGAGAGCACAAATCTTGAAGTATGAAGAAGTTCGTTTACCCTTTAGTAAAAGAAGGAGCAGAATCATATTCAGGAGAGCACAGATCTTGAAGTATGAAGAAGTTTGTTTACCCTTTAGTAAAAGAAGGAGCCGAATCATATTCGGGAGAGCACCGATCTCGAATTATGAAGACGTTTATTTTATCCTTTAGCAAAAGAAGAAACCAAATCATGTCCAGGGAGCACAGACTTGAGACGTGAAGAAGTTTATATTATCAATCAATCTATTATCCACAGATAAGCAGCAGTCTCTTTATTTGAGAGCTTATCCAGTTTGGCATATAAGTCCCTTCCAACGATAAGTGGCAGTTCTCACTCGAGAAAGCTTATCAGGGCGTTTCCCATTTAAGACCATTTATTTTGGCATACAGCCGATTTTACCCTGTATATTTTCTACGGATTCCTAAATTCCGTTTGATCCTGTCACGAGGGAAAGTTTACAGAAGCTCGAATGTTATTCTTTGCTCAATGCTCTAGCATCTTGTTAATCGATCCTACAGTCGTGCAGATCTAGTTTTATTTTCTTACTCTGGAGTATCAGCCGGTCACGCCTGAACCTGTTGATGATTACTCTTAAATTCCCCCAGTGGAGGTCGTCTCACCGGTGCCATCTCCATTGAGGATCCCGCTCTTACCATTCCTTTTCCTAAAGTGATAATTGGTCGTACTCGCACCAGTTGACTATCACTTTAGAATTCCCTAGTGTCGTGCTGTCACCCAGTGCGTCGTATTCTCAGTGTGGTTTGTTCGTCGCGTCTGTCCCCTATGTCATCGTGTCATCTGCATCTCTGCATTTACCATACCATCATACGCACCATACTAAATTCATGGCATTGTCAATATTATAGTTTATTTCCATTTTGTCCATAGTATTGCATATCACTGCATCTAAGAGCAAAATTTTCGGTTATCTATATTTAAATCCCTCCACCATGATTTCTCGAGCCTTTGTCGCTCAAATCATCCGGTGAAGCTATTTAAATAGGGGCAACTGTAATACCCCAAATTTTGCCCTAAGATTAGTCGTTTCATCTTGCATCCCATTTCATTTTGCATTGCGTTTAAACTAACCACTAACGGGTTAGGCAGTTGTTTGATTGTTGCAAGAAAATATCATGTGGCACGCTCTTTTAGTTTACAGGGTTTCTAGTGCCACTTTATTTTGAATGAATAAAATAGCACAATTGGCAAGAGACCCTGTGTAAGGAGTTGTGAGTGTGAGAGGTTGAGAGTTCGAATCCCACCTTCTTCACTTTTTGTTTTGTTTCTTTTATTTTTATTCTAACTTTTCTATTTTCATAAAAAAAATAGTTTTTTTTATTATTTAATTATTATTTTCGTATTTTATTTAAATTATTTTTTAAAAAATATTATTTTTTTACTTTTTTCCATATTATTCATAAAAACGTCCAAAAATCATAAAATTAAAAATATTAGAAAAGATTTTATTCTTTTAAGTTTGTTTTTTTAGCTTTGACTAATTATTTAAGTTGGGCTTTAAAGTGGGCATTAGGTTAGAGTTAACCCTAATTTGTTACCTATATAAACATAAGTTGTGTTTGATAAAAGGGGAAGGAGACAAAAGAGAAAAAACGGCGACCGTTCTCACAACTTATCAGAAGCAGGGAGATTTTTGAAAAACCTTCAAGGCTTCATCATCAAGATCAAAGATTCACCATCATCGTCCAATAGAAGCTTCGAATCCGGCCGTTATTCTGTAAGAAATTTATCAAAATTGATTTATAGTTTTGTTTTCATGGTTTTTTTCAGAGATACATTCAGCGGGAGAGGAACCGCACATGCAACACGAAAGAGATGGGAGAAACTTTGAAAAAATGGAGCGAAAAGTTCTTTGGAGTTTTAATGGACGCCGCGTGGGACAGAAAGAAGAAGAAGAAAAGTGAAAAACCCAAATGGGTTTCTCCAACCGTTAAATCCCCCTCCCCTTCTTTATTTTGTTTCTTTATTTTTTTTGTCTTTATTTTTTATTTATTTATTATTTATTGTTAAGTTTAATGCATAATTAATGTGATAATGATTTAAATTAGTAATGGGTTATAATTACTAAAACTTAATTCATAATTAACATTTTTATAATTTGGATTAACACTAGTTTAAAAGTAATTTTCATATGTAGTTTATGACAAAAGAAAAACAATCTTCTTAACAATGAAAAAAAAAATATTTTTTAATAAAAAAAAACTCTTTTTTAAAAAAAAGTAAGCTAAAATTAATATTTTTAAAATTAAACTGAACCTTTTAAAAAAAAGAAAAACCTTTTTGAGAAACAAACTTGCAATCAAAATTCTTTCTTTGAGAAAAATTAAAAATCATCCCTTTTTATTACAACATTTAACTAATTTTTTTTAACACTTAAAACTAATTTTCAAAATTTAAATTAACATTTGTCTAGTTTAAAATTTATCATTATTAAGTTATTATCATTATTTTTAATACTGTAATGTATTTAGATGGTGTAAACAAAAAAAAAGAAAAATATTATTAGCATTTAATTTTGAAACTAAAACTTAATGTAAATTAATTTTCTCATTAAAACTTAGTGTAAATCAAGTTGTTATTAAAATTTAATGTAAATTAATTTTTTATTCTTTATTTTTATTTTTTATTTTCTTTTTTAGTAAATCTTAATATAAATCAATTTTTATTAAAACTCAATTTAAAACAAAATTTTAACTTCAATCAAATTTTTATGTAACTAAATGTAATTTGTTTGTTTCAGGTTATTATTATTTTTATTTGTTTATTTTTGTTCCATGGATGTAATTTACGCGAGGCCATGGTCGCGGCTTATTTGCTTTTATTTTTCGCATTTTTGCATTATTTTGGCCCATGGGGGTTTGTAATTACGCGAACGGCCGCGATGTGTGCTTTACCGTTTTCTTTATTTTCCGCATTTTAATTTATGCCGTATATTATTTTACCATGTTGCATGTTTACCGTTAATCCCTTCCGAAGGATTAGGTCTAGCCGTTTGACCGCCGAGTCAATAGCCTTGCCCTTTGAACTTTCCAAAGCCCTAATAGCCTAGGTGTCCCGCCGTGGACGAAAACGCCCTTTACCCTAGCTTTTAGGTCAAAGAGCCGCCGTGCTCTGTTTAGGGTTTCCCGCCGTGGAATCCCTAATTTAACCCTAAATTTCAATAACAAATTCAACGTAGAAATAAGAGTTTTAAGACTCCACGTAAGCGTGTCCTTAAGATACGTTTACCCCCCTCTTGAAACCTTGACCATAGTCAAGAAGTTTCTAACCTCCCTTTCGAGGGGAACTACGATTACTCTGATTCCATTCCCTATCCAGGATACGTAGGCACAAGATGCGACGTCTTGCCGAGTAAACTTAGGACTAACCCTTAGGTCTTTAGGTCACTCTCTCCCTTAACTCAATATATATTAAAGCAGATGATAAATAAAAATAAAAAAGCATACAATAAACAAAAGGGTCCTGTAGAGTACTACAGAAGTTTAGGGTGCTAGTACCTTCCCTAAGCTTAACCAACCCCTTACCTAGGTCTCTCCCCGCATTGTGTTTACGATGCAAAAATAGGTTTTCCCTCTTTTGACCTTTTCCTTCGGATAAATCAAAGAGCGGTTGTGAATTAAGAATTGTGATTTAAACTAATTAATAGTTTGATATCCTATTTCCACCGCAACAACAACGTACGAGCAGGCACGACGTCTAACCACACTTGCCTTTTTGGCCTCGTCGGGAAGGTGTCCCGTGCTGAGGTAGGTGTACACAGGGGTCATCTAGCAGTCACTGTCGCTAATAGCATTTACTTCAGAGTAAACATGCTTCTCTCTATGCTGGGGCGAGAGAGGACTTCTTGGATTACGAATTTGTTTCCGCCCTTCCTCTTCGTGTTGGCCAGTTTTGATAAGATGTCTGCTCAGGTGTTGTGTTTGCGTGGAACATGTTACACCTCTACGGAATCGAAGCTCTTCATTCTTTCTCTTACTAGTGAGAGGTACTCCACGAGGTTATCGTTCTTGGCCTGATATTCTCCCCGTACCTGGGATGCTACGAGCTGGGAGTCGGTAAAGATATTTACTTCCTTCGCGCTGAGGTCTTGAGCTAGACGGAGTCCTACGAGGAACGCTTCGTACTCGACCTGGTTGTTCCATGTTGGAAACACTAAGGCGAGGGAGAATTCTATCAGGATTCCCTCTTTGTTTTCCAATATTATGCCCGCTCTACTTCCCGTCGAGCTAGAGGCGCCAACAACGAAGATGGTCCATTTGTGGGCCCCGTGGGTCGGAGATTCTGTGGAGGCCACTTCGGTGACGAAGTCGGCCAGGACTTAAGCCTTGAGGGCTTTTTTTCTCTCATATTGGACGTCAAATTCGGAGAGTTCGAGCAGCCATTTGAGAATTCTTCCCGACATGTCTGGCCGCCCGAGTAGTTGTTTGACGGGCTGGTCGATTCTGACTATGATCCTTTGGGCCAGGAAGTGATGTTGTAACCTTTTGGTCGCGGTGACGAAGGCCAAAGCGACTTTCTCAATCCGCTGGTACCTGAGCTCAGGCCCTTTGAAGGGTTTTCTTGTGAAGTATATTGATTTCTATCCTTCAGGGGTTTCTCGGATCAGTGTTACGCTGACGGCTTCTGTGCCGATAGCGAGATACATATATAAGTTTTCCCCGACAATGGGTCTCAATAGCACTGGCAACTCCAAGAGAACTTGCTTGAGGTGGAGGAGAGCCTGTTTGCACTCCTCCTTCCATTCGAATATGGACTCTTTGCGTAGCAATTTGAAGAAGGGGATGGCATATTGTGCCGACTTGGCGACGAATTGTGACAAAGACGCGAGCATCCTATACAGCGATTGGATAGACTTCTTTGTGGTCGGGGTGGCAAACTCAGAGAAGGCCCTGCACTTGTCCGGGTTGGCCAGATCCTTGAAGCATTGTTGCGGCGCGGGTGATCGCGAACTTAGAGTGTTAGTCGAATAAAACTGCAAGCACACAGTGTATCGTGTAGTTTTAAAAGATTATCGAACCCACATGGATTAATAGTCAACCTAAAGTGATCTATATTGTGTTGTAGAGCTAATGCTTAATGTCACGGAATAAAAAGGGACAGAAAAATAACTAATACTAATGGGTTTAAAACAAATAACAAAACGAGACCGAAGAATTATTTTCGCGCTCCTAAGGGACTCTATAAATTCTAGGTGCTAACAAGGGTCTCAAGAACAGTTCGTAGGAATTACCGGCTTAAAAACTCAATCTCACACTCTCGCGCTATTGACCAAGTCACACCTAATAACCTCAAGATTTTGCTCTCGCTCGCTCGGTAGTTAAAAGACGTATTTTGAAAACTAACAAAGCCTAACTGAAGCCTAAAGTGCTCTCGCTGCATTTAAGTCCAGTTCTTAGTGTCTACTATCTAGTGATTACCTCAAACTCTCGCTCTATTGGACACGCCTTAATAGGTTTCTCACTCTCATGACCAAACGCTGTTAAGCGGCTTCTCGCTCTAATGGACACACCTTAATATGGTGCATTGGAAGGTGAAAAGGGTGTTTTTATGGGAAAATGGGGTTAAAAACGCGTGCAGAGTTTGAATTTCCCGCCGCTGTCCTCCCAGGAACAGATGGCGACCGCCTTTAGGCAATGGCGAGCGCCATTTGCTTAAGGCGAGGGAAATTCTGATTCTGGCACATCAGAATGCAAATAATGAGTATTTTTTTTGGGGGTTTTCTTATTTTTTATCAGAATCAACATATATTAATTGCAAAGATGAAATATAAAACACTAAAGAAAGGGAATTTGAATTAATTAAAGATTTAAAAATAGTATAATTACTCGTCGGCATTCCGACGGCATAATAGTGAATTAAAAAATAGTACTGATACATGAAATGAAAACTATCCTAAGAACAAAAGGGAAAATGAAAAAAAACAACTTCGGACTCATACGCTATGACGCATCATCGAGTAAACAGTTTGATAAAGGTGATCAAACTGCTCAGTCACGACGTCCATCAAGCTAATATAGTCCAACCTAAGAGATTCGACTTCAGAACAAAGGCAGTACACTTCACTTTGGAGAGAAACGATGGTATACGACACATCGACGATAGAATTATAAGGGTACAGTACGTCAGTGGCTGAACCATGGGTGACAACAGGAAACGAGCTAGTGTCCATATGCTCATATGGCTGAGGAGAATCTGGTGGGGTAAAAGTCTCATTCAAAACCTCTAAGTCATACAACCAGTTTTCCTTGTTGTGAAAACTTTTCCTCTCATGGTTAGGCAAGGTAAAGGCATGGACCACAACATTGTCGATACGCAATTCAAATTCCACAGGGGTTAGATTTGCAATTATGCCACGGTTGAAATAGAATTTAATGTCCATTAGACGAGTACCACCAAAAATAACAGAACGGTTCAAATGGTAACGCATGCCGATGGCATCAACAATCATTGTGACCAAGCCTCCTATGATAATAGGGTGAAAGGAGTCTCGGGCTAGCTTAAGGAAATTATCAAGCATGAATGGGGCAGCATTGACCGATCTCCCTTGGGAAGCACAAAACCTGATGTACAACTCTTCTCTAGACACAACATTAATATTCTCTTCCTTATCAAAAAGGGTGTGAGCTAAAATCTTGTGGAAGCAACGAATACCAGGATTGTGGATGCTCTCCGAGAACATACCATCGAGCTCAGGGTGATAATTTCCAGTTGTGGTACCCCAGAATTGTTCAAGGTCATAACCTGTGAAAGCATCTTCAGGAGTTTTTGTGACAACATCTGGATCATTATGAAGTCCCAATAATTCAGCCAACTCATGATGGGTGAAATGGTACTTGTTATCGAACAGATGGAAAGTGGCCAATCCACGATCGAGACCATATCCACAAGCGGGCTCATAATAGAGAGAGCTAAGAAATTCCAAAGTCAGATTATGGTAAGTGTTGAATTTCCTAGTAATAGAAAAATCATTACAGCCAACTTGGTTAAAGAGATAAACAACACTGTCCCGAATACTAAGGGTAGTCATGGTAGGATCGTCAGGATAGATTGACACAGCAAAGTCTCTTTGAGAGAGAGCCTCAAAGCGGCGTCTCTGGATGTCATTCTTAAAGATAATAGTATGGTTCTCAAAAGTTTTCATGGTTCTAGTAGCTGAACTATCCTAAAGACAGTGAACCTAAAAATCGAAAATAGTCTACTATTAGGGAAAACATATATATTATATTGCAAACAAACGTTAGTAATAACAATAATAACTATAACAATAATAATTATAAAAAGTAAACATAGTAATAGTAATAATAACAATAATAATAATCACGCTAACTTAAGTAACTATACAATACCAAGCTTACTGCATTATATCTAAATGCAAAATCTAAATTAATAACAAAATACGAAAGGCTAAGGATCTTGATTGTCTCCACGGAGCGCTACGTTTAACGTCGGAAGCTCGACATTGAAACGGAACGAGACATCATTCATCGGGAGGAGCGGGAAGCTCTTCCAACTTGTAACTATTGCATAACGCTTTTTTCTCTACTGAGTGATAATGCTTGAGTCGTTGTCCATTTACAATGAACGTATCGGTCGACTTTCCTCTAATCTCAACTGCTCCACTTTGCAGAACTCTAATAACTTCGAAGGTGCCAGACCATCTGGAACGTAACTTCCCTGGAAAAAAGCTTAATTTGAGAGTTGAAGAGAAGAACTATGTCTTCTTCATTAAACTCTCTTCTTGCTATCCTTCTGTCATGCCACTTTTTGGTTCTTTCTTTATAAATGCGGGCGTTTTCGTAAGCATCAAGTCTCAGTTCCTCTAGTTCATGGATATCTAGAATTCTTTTCTCGCCTGCTGCAGCGTAGTTAGTATTTAGGATCTTTATGGTCCAATAAGCTTTATGCTCAAGTTCTACGGGCAGGTAACATGATTTACCATAAACCAGTTTAAACAGAGTGGTTCTTATAGGGGTTTTGTAAGCGGTTCTATACACCCACAGAGCTTCATGGAGTTTAGTTGACCAATCTTTCCTAGATTTTGCAACGGTTTTCTCAAGTATTCGCTTAGTTTCTCTATTTGAGATCTCAACTTGTTCGTTGGTTTGAGGGTGGTAGGGTCTCACTACTCGGTGTCGGACCCCATATTTGAGCAGTAACTTCCCAAATATATTTGAAATGAAGTGGGATCCTCCATCGCTTATGATAACTCTCGTCACTCCTAATTTGGTAAAGATAACATTCTTGAAAAGTTTGACAACTACTCGTGCGTCGTTGGTAGGAGAAGTTATCGCCTCAATCCATTTCGACACGTAATCGACTACGACGAGTATATATTTATTTCCGAAAGAAGAAGGAAAGGGGCCCATGAAATCTATACCCCACACGTCGAAGACTTCTACTTCCAAAATACCTCTTTGTGGCATCTCATCACGTCTAGAAATATTTCCAGTGCATTGGCACCGATCACAGTTCAGAACATCAATATGAACGTCTTTCCATAGGTTGGGCCAAAATAGGCCAGATTGCATAATTTTTGCACAAGTCTTAGAAGTGCTCGCATGCCCTCCATATGGTGCAGCATGGCAATGAGATATGACATCATTAACTTCAGATTCAGGAACACATCGACGGAAAATTCCATCGGCGCCCCTCTTGAAAAGCAAGGGCTCATCCCAATAGTAATGTTTAAGATCATGAAAGAATTTCTTCTTTTGTTGGTAATTTAAGTCTGGTGGGAGCAACTGCTAGGTAGTTAACAAAGTCAGCATACCAAGGCAGTGTGGTTTCTGTACAAATTGCTTCTATTATTTTTATTAGTTTCTGCATTATTAAATAATAAAGGATATTCGATCGTCTCATTTTCGCTCTCTAACTGAACTACAAGTCTCTAGAGGTTTTACTATCATCTTCTAGCATAATGCGGCGCATGCAAATGGATAGGCTTATTCCTTTTAGATCAGAGATATTGTAGCCTAGTGCTGTCAGATACTTCCTTAAAACGCCAAGTAACTTTTCAATTTTTATTTGTCCTAAGTCAGCATCGACTATCACTGGCCTTTCAAGCTCGGAATCTAGGAATTCATACCTTAGATTTTTTGGTAGTGTTTTTAGTTCTATAGCGGGTTTTGTTGGGCTAGGCATTGGATCAGGTGTTACTGCAAGACATTCTCTTAGACTGTCATTGGTGAATGGTATTTTCCAATCATCAACTTCGAATATAGGAGGTGCTGGAATTTTAAGCACATCACAATATACATATGGTTGCATCTCTATTTTTTTAACGCATTCACCAATAACATCTAATAAACAACATGAATCATCAATAGCTAGAGCTTTTAGGAATTGAGCCATAATAAATTCGACTTTTTCTTCAACAACTTCAAAAGTCAGCTTTCCTTTCTTAACATCAGTTGTTTCTCCAGCTATTGCTAAAAATGGTCTACCTAATATAATAGGGATATTGGAGTCTTCTTTTATGTCCATTATCACAAAATCGGTAGGAATGTAAAACTGACCAATGCGAACGGTCCGTAAATTGTAAAGACATCTTATTTGGTCTCAGTTCGCCTAACTCGAGTTTCTTACATGTGGATAACGACATTAGACTAACACTGGCTCCTAAGTCGCATAGAACATTGTCTGTGACACGCTTTCCTATCATACAAGGTATTGAAAAACTACCTGGATCTTTCAGCTTAGGAGGCATATTGTTTTGAATTATAGCGCTACACTCTGCGGTGAGCGTAACAGTTTCACTATCTTCGAGCTTTTTCTTATTTGATAAGATCTCTTTGAGAAATTTGGCATATGAAGGCATTTGCATAATAGCTTCTGTGAAAGGAATAATGATATTCAACTGTTTCAGAAGTTCTACGAATTTCTTTCTCTACGGCCTCTTCACTTTTACCATTATTATCCTTGGTTTTTTATTCACTTAACCCCTCAGTTCCTTTCTTAGGATTTTGGTACATGGATGGATTTTCGAGTCTAGGATCAACAGGTCCATCATATTCGGTCCTACTTCGCAATGTGACATCATTAGCATGTCCCTTCGGGTTTGGTTGAGTTTGGCTAGGAAATGCTCCGGTCGGGGATGCTATGGTTGGTTATTGTTGGGCTACTTGAGAAACTTGGGTTTCTAACATTTTATTGTGGGTAGCCATTGCATCACGTTTGCTAGTCATCTGCCTCATCAATTCACTCGTATGAGCGTTTTGGTTCGCAAGTTCCTTGTTTTGTTGCATTTGAGCATTCATAAAGTTTTCCATCATAATCTCCATATTTGACTTACTAGGTGCTTGTGGAGCTGATGGTCCTCCTTTTTGATAACCAGGTGGAACAGCAGGTGCTAAGCTTGGTGGATGCAAGGCGTTGTTATTTTTGTATGAAAAGTTTGGGTGATTTCTCCAACCAGGATCGTAAATACTAGAATATGGGTTTCCTTGGGTATAGTTCACTTGGTCGGTGGGAACACCATCCAGTAACTGACATTTGGCATTTGTATGTCCAGGGGTTCCACATATTTCACAATTTGGTGACACAGCAGCTACGGTGGGTGCTGGTTGTGTCAAGGCCAAGCTTTTAATCTTTTGAGTTAATGCGTCCACTTTAGCATTTATGCGGTCTATAGCATTAACTTCGTACATTCCGCCTTTCGGAGTTGACTTTTCATGAGAAGCGAATTCTCCTTCCCATTGGAAATGAGTTTGAGCCATGTTCTCTTTGAGTTCAATGGCTTCTTCATACGGTTTATCCATTAAAGCACCACCAGCTGTGACACTTAGGTTCATTTTGGTGTTGTACAATAGACCATTGTAAAAGGTATGGATTATCAACCATTTCTCGAGTCTGTGATGCAGGCAAAGCCTCATCAAGTCCTTGTATCTTTCCCAAGCATCGAAAAGAGATTCGTTATCTTTTTGCTTAAATCCATTAATTTTGGCTCTTAGCATAGCTGTTTTGCTTGGTGGAAAATAATTGGTTAAGAAGACTCTCTTCAATTCGTCCCACATTGTGATAGAATTTGAAGGTAGAGACTGGAGCCAAGCTCTAGCTCTACCTCTTAAAGAAAACTGGAAAAGACGTAATTTGATTGCTTCTTGATTAACACCATTTGCTTTTACAGTGTCGGCATATTGAACGAAAACCGATAAATGTAAGTTTGGATCATCCGTAAGACTACCTGAAAATTGGTTCTGTTGAACGGCTTATAACAGTGAAGGTTTCAACTCGAAATCATTTTGATTGATTGCTAGGGCAACAATGTTGTTATGAGGTTTGTCTTGTGATGGAACAGCGAAATCTTTCAAGGGACGGGTATGTGGTCCTTGAGCCATGATTTATTCTCGTTCGGTTTCGGTTTCTGAATCTGAGTAAGGAATGATAGGGTCTAAAAGGTTATATCTAATATGAAATTCTTGAATTCGGTGTCTTAAGCTAATAAATCGCTCGTTTTTATCAATTGGTTGCTCTAACTCTTCGCCTTGAGAGCGAGTGGTTGACATACAATCGACGGATTAAAAAGAAAAATAGTTGCCTTAGTCTATATTGTGCAACAAAGAAATCACAATATTGACTAAAATTAATCTCCGGCAACGGCGCCAAAAACTTGATCACGGATTTAGAGTGTTAGTCGGATAGAACTGCAAGCATACAGTGTATCACGTAGTTTTAAAAGATTGTTGAACCCACAGGGATTAATAATCAACTTAAAGTGGTCTATATTGCATTGTAGAGATAAGGCTTAATGTTACTGAATAAAAAGGGACAGAAAAATAACTAATACTGATGGGTTTAAAACAAATAACAAAACGAGACCGAAGAATGATTTATGCGCTCCTAAGGGACTCTATAGATTTCAGGTGCTAACAAGGGTCTCAAGAACAGTTCTGTAGGAATTGTCGGCTTAAAAACTCAATCTCACACTCTCGCGCTATTGACCAAGCCACACCTAATAACCCCAAGATTTTGCTCTCGCTCGCTCGGTAGTTAAAATATGTATTTTGAAAACTAACAAAGCCTAACTGAAGCCTTAAGCGCTTCCGCTGCATTTAAGTCCAGTGCTCAATGTCTACTATCTGGTGATTACCTTAAACTCTTGCTCTATTGGATACACCTTTATATGTTTCTCACTCTCGTGACCAAACATTGTTAAGCGGCTTCTCGCTCTCACGACAAAGCAACCTAAATTAGAACTTAGACACTAAATCCAGATTATAAGACATGCATAATTAACACAGATGGTTTCAACAGAGTCCCGTCAAAACGATGGTCCTCAAACTATGGGCTCATACAAATTTAGCCTAACATATCGAATCATAAGACTAACATATTAACATTGCTGGAAATTAAAACATACATGTCGATTGATTTGAGTGAAAATTCAGAATTAAGTTTTCAAAGTAAAATTCAATTGTAAAGCAGACACGTGCTAATAGAAAAACAGTAAATAAATGCGAGAAATAAATAACCTGTAAATTGCAAGGAAAGTAGAATAAACTGAAACTTGTATTAAATTAAACTTTGATCCAAGTACATTAGCACAACAGAGAGAGAAAATACAATGGTGTATCAATTGCTCAGTGTAAACAGTTGATACTGTGGAAAGTGAATATATGGTTCGGGTGATTTCAGCAGCGCTTCCGCAGGTTTCTTAGATCCAAAATGTAGGCCTCTGGTGTCCTATTTATAGAAGAAAATAGGCTCCAAGAACAGAGGTTTGAATTCGAATTCAAACCAAAGAAACTGCCTGAAACTGCTTCTGAAAAATTGCTCCCGCTAACAATGGCAATTGTCGTCCCCTAATGGCGAGCGCCATTTGCTTGAATCAGGATTCCCTCCTTCTTTTGAGCATGGTGAGTGCCATTTGAATGAATGGGACACATGGCGAGCGCCATTCATCTAGGATGGGACAGAATTGTGATTTTCTTCACTTTTCCTTCATTTTTCAGCTCAATTTGATACTTTTCTTCTACATGACTGAAATGGCACCTGTCAAAGCAAAACAAAGGGAAACATAAACAAATAACGTGGAAAACGGTAAAGACTCGATAAAACAACAAGTAAATATATGTATATTGAATCAAAATAAACGATACGAAATCGAGTCATCAGCGGTCTTGCCATGATTGGAATGGAAGTTGCTTGTTAATTTCGCTTTGGTTCTTGAGCTGATGTGCTCGGGCAGGAGAAAGAACGAGAAAGCGGAGATTTCCCACAGACAGCGCCGCTGATCTCACCTGATCAGAAAGGAATCAGTGACATGTCATGCGTTGTGATCTGATGCCTTAACTAGAGTTGTGGAGGATAAAGGGGGTGTACCTGCAAAATGCTTTGATGCCTAAGTAAGTACCGAAACTAGAGAGAAAGTACAGAGAGAAGGTGTGGAAAATAGAATACCTGACCCTCTAGTGGAAGAGGATATTTATAATGTGCCCCCAATGCAGGGCTAACGGTTACATTGCATTGGGCCGGATTGCCCAGTCCAACACAAATAACTGCCTGGGTTTACGTGGCGTAGTGAAGACCAACACGTGGTCTTCGTCCTGGATCAACTGCCCTATGATCTTCGGAAGGTGGGTTGACCATCTCTTTTGGAGGTGGGTAGTTGTCTAATGAGTGTCCCTGCGTGGGGGAGCACGTGAAGAACGTGGGGGAAGCGTGTGGGCTTCCCCATCAGGAGGGTCTTCTGCCCGACGAATGTGCCTTGTTGAGACTTCTGTCCGACAGAAGAAATTAGACCTTGTTAGGCGTAATCATCGTAGCCTTGGGTTGGGCCTGCCCGACTGAGGGGCAGGTCTTGACCCAGTCCAAAACAATAACATATTGTTTTAATTTATTTTAACTATTAAATATACTAAATATAGTATTAAACAATAACTATTAAAAATTAAACTATTCAATATATATTATTCTTAAACATATTATTTTTTATTTTAACTATTAAACATGCTATATATTATTAAACATATTCTATTAAAGATTTATTCTATATATATTATTAAACAAATACTATTTTTAATATATAAATTTATACTATATATGAAAATTTGTTTTTAATAACAAAAATATAATATAATAAACAAAAATATAACAAAAATCTAATTTTAATAACAAATAATAATATAAATATAATTTTGTTTCTAATATAAATATAACCAAAAATAAATAAAACATTAAAAATAATATATTATGTTTTTAATATATATTTATACTATATATAAAAATGTGTTTTTAATATCAAAAGTATAATATTATAAACAAAAATGTTTTTAATAACAAATAATAACATAAATATAATTTCTTCCTAATATAAATATCACCAAAAATAAATAAAATATTAAAAATATATATTCTATTTTTAAAATTCTGTTTCTAAAAATATTCACAAAAAATATAACCAAATATTTCAGTTTTTATATTCTGTTTCTAAAAATAAATATAACCAAATATAATTATTCACAAAAAATTAATATTCTGTTTGAAAAAATATATATAAATAAAATTAAACATTAAAAATTATAACTTTATATATATTTTTATATAAATATATATAATCTTTTTTGGATATAAAAAACAAAAACAGAAAAAATTATTTTACTTTTTGAAAACAAATACAGAAAATAAATTATTTAAACAGAAAAAATACAAAAAATATTAATAAAATAATTTTAAATACAAAAAATACAAATAATATTAATAAAATAAAATATTTATTTTTTGTTTCAGAAAATAAATACAAAAAATATTAATATAATAATTTAAACAGAAAAAATTAATTCACAAAGTATTTTACAAAAACAAAAATAAAGTTGAACAGTTACCAACAACCCAAATATTAATATATCAAACTAAAATAAAAAATTAAATAGCAAAACTATCTCTTCTTCAAACTCCTTCAATCTTTTCGTAAAATATCTTCTTCAATGTCCTTCTTGTTCAAATTATTCTTTCAATAACATTAATAATTTGACAGGAAAAAATAAACAAATATTAAACTCATAAAAAAATTGCACTTTAAACAAAGTTATTAAAATTAATTGAACAAAAATATATTAAGTGACCCTTTTAATTGCTTTTTTTTAATTTAAACGTTGCGACATTATTTTCACGTCACAAACGGTTTTTTGCGACATTATTTTCACGTCACAAACGTTTTTTTTTTAATCTGGCACACCATGTGCTACTTCTACTTCTTATTATTTTAATATTAAAAATGTTAATGACGTGAAAAACACGTTGCAACTGACCATATTTTTTCACATGTTTTTCACTTCACTAAATCAAGTGGCAGGAGACAACTATTCTTGCAGTGACTCTTACTTTTGAGCCAACACTTCCTAGACCAGAGAATTATTTTTCATATCAACTAAATAAAGTTGTTGGTAAATTAATCGTAATACATAGATTTTTTAAAACATTAAGGGTTTGTCTGTTACATCATTTTAAGTTTTAAATTTTGAAATTTTCTTAAGACATTCTATAGGTTCTTTCTCACCGTGTGGTTTTTCACAAATGTCTTTAGATTTTAGAGATATATCTCCAAACGCGTTCCATGGTTTAATAAAATTTTGGAAATATATCTTCGGAACAATTTAAATCTTAAATAGTCACAACATATCTCTAATAGTCCATTTTCATTAAAAAGAATTTGGAGAGGCATCTATGAAAATTTTCCGGAGATATATCTCTGAACTATTTCAGAACAGGTTTTTTTTTAAATGCATTGTGCATTTGTTCGCAGATTAATTATAAAATAATAGACAAACCAAAATAACATAACAATATAGTAATAGGATGTCATACGTCACGTAAATCTAAAATATAGTAACAGTGTCAGAAAAACATACAAACTATAGCAATGAAACAAAATAAATACAGACAGCTACTGGGTGTGTCTGACAACCTCTTCTCTGCCTCTTGTGCCTCCTCTATCTGGTCTGCCTCCTCGACCATCGATCTCCCTGTCCTCGCGTGATGTCTGCGGTACAAAAGTGCCCCATGTGCCTCTGCAATAATGTCATTTAATACTCGCCTAACAACATATCCCTCAAGGAAGATACCCTTGTTAATGTCTGTCTGCGCCATCTCCACTATGCGACGACAACGAGGCAAGACATCCTCAGTATGATCCATCTGAGCCTGCTCCTCCTCTAGAATCTCCTAATGAACGGGTCTTAGCCGATCTCCTGGAGCAGTCGACACCATGTACGGATGTGAGACCTTGAAGAACCACCTGATGTATCCGTCGACGTAGCTCCAATCATTCGGCGCCATGGTAGCCCGAGCCTCATCTGGTATCAAATTACTCTGATAATCAACAAACATCTCCTCTATCTTTATACGGTTGAAGGTAGGAGAATCAGAGATATCAGAGTGTCTGGGGATGATCTTGGTGTACCCGAATCGTTGCATGACGCAGTCGGGCAGATGAGGAGCAATGATACTCGATCCGTAGGCCAGCCATCCGTCTCAAATTTAAATTAACGTAAAAAAAATATAGTAACAATGTGACTAATGTTACCTCTCCGTCTCAAATATGTCTGCCAGTATAGTCTGGGTACAAAAGAAGTAGGGACATATTAGATGGACCCCCTCCAAAAGCCTCTGGCTCGACATCAACAACATCACCCTCTAGAAGTGGCACCGGTGCATCACGATCATCAGGTGCGATCGGATCAACTGGAGGTAACACCAGATCTACAGGAAGTGGCACAGAAGCAGCGTTCCGTCTGCGAGAGGATGAGAGAATTGTATTTGACTTTCTTCAAAGTTGACTTATTCAGATTCTAGATCTCCATTAGAGGCAGAGTTTTCAGAAGTAGTCTTCAGAGTCAGATCTTTAAATGTAGATTCGTTAAGCACCTCTCAACTGTTCTTAATGATTATATTTCTGAACACTTGAACAGATGTTAGAAAATTCAATTGTTCTTTAAATATTTTGTTATCATCAAAACTCAAGGGATATGGTATTAACCAATTTTGTTCCAACATTCGTGTGCGCCCGCTTTCATCTTGTAAGAACAGGAAGTTTGGACGTTCCAAGAAATAAATAAGAGGTAAGAAGATGAAGTTTGGAAAACTGTTTTGCTGTCGCTTTCGTCTATTCTTCGTTGGGGCAGTTTTGTTCTGAAGAAAATAAACTAAATCTAATATGTTTTAATTTTAAAGAAAAATATTTAACCACGTTTCAAAAGATCAACCATAATGAAACGTATTAAGTTTAGGTGATATATAACTACGGTTGACAAATATAATCGTGTTGAAATTATTTTTAATTTTGATATAAATATAGAAATTAATGGACATGTCCTTTGTTGTATAGAAAAATATTAGTGCTTGGATCCAAAACCTATATGCCTTAACATATCACCACAGTTGTTATTATTAATCGTAGTGATATGTCCGTAAAAAAAAATTGCAGACGCTAAAAACTATTATTTCGGTTGATTAATTAGTTGAGACAATAACACGTTACAATAAATATATTTTATAGTAATAAATAAAAATAATACATTACAATTAAACTTAACGAATAAGCAAAATAGTCCTCTCTCCTTTCCTTTTATAACAAAACATTTTAAAAAGAAAATCATGGAAAAAGCATTGTATTTAGTCTTTATAAATTGTCTCTTTTTAAAAGAACATGAGATAGTATTAATATTTTTATAACTAAAAATAAAGTAAGTTTGACTATTTAGGGTTCTATAAATTAAGATCAACATAAACCTTGTAGGCATTATACATCTCGCTATGGCAGATCAAAACCTGTCAATTACCTTAAAGTTTTCAATACTTCTAATTGTTATACTTGGAGTTAAGGCTAGCTATATATCGAACAGTCGTAAGGTATATGTAGTAATTACGAATGAAATAGATCCACATCCAAAACCTGTGAATCTCAATGTTCATTGCAAATCTAAAGAAGATGATCTTGGATTTCACAAACTCGTGTTTAATGAAACTTATGTATTTTCATTCCTTCCAATATTGCTTCCAATATTTTCTCATACTTTATTCTTTTGTAGCTTTACATGGGAAGGAAGTTCCACCCTTCACTATCTTGACGTTTACAATCAAAAATCAGATTCCTGCAAAATTTGCTATTGGAAAATAAATAAAAAAGGTGGTTGTACAGACGAACCTAATGATTGTCATGATTGGAATGATTGAAATATCATTGAACTACTCTTTATTTTACAATTGAAATAAAACAAGTCTAATTTATCTATCGATATCAATAACTATTAGATGTAACTTTTCTGTGTATTTTGCAATTGAAATAATACAAGTTTAAGTTATCTATCTATATTCATAAGTTTTAGTTTAAATTTTAAATTGTGAAGGGGCAATATCTACATGAATATCGAGAAAGTAAATTATGTGAAAGAGATTTTTTTTTTTTTTTACTATGAAAGAGACTTAAACTTTAAATCTAAGTATTATAAAAAATTCAATTTGTTTTTTATAATTATTTTTGGTTATTTTATTGTTATTTGTTTTTCATTTTTTTTTAATTTTATTCTATAAAGAATTATAATTGTTATATTTTACAATTATCTATGGTGATTTGAATAAAATTTTATTTTCTGAGATTACAATATTTAGCTCATACTTTTGAGCTAACACCTCCTAGACCAGAGAATCATTTTTGATATCAACTAAATAAAATTGTTGGTAGATTAATCGTAATACCTAATTTCTTTAAAATATTATTGGTTTGTCTGTTACATCATTTTGAGTTTTAAAATTTAAAATTTTCTTAAGGAATTCTATAGGTTCTTTTTTACTGTGTGATTTTTTACAAATGTATTTAGATTTTGGAAATATATCTTCAAACGCATTCCATGGTTTAATAAAATTTTAGAAATATATCTCCAGAATAATTTAAATCTTAAATAGTCCTAACATATCTCCAATAGTCCATTTCCATTAAAAAAATTCTGAAGATGCATCTACAAGAATTTTCTGGAGATATATCTCCGAAGTGTTTCAGAACAAGTTTTTTTTTTTAAAATGCATTGTGTATTTGTTCGCAGATGAATTATAAAATAATTGACAAACCATACTAACATAATAATATAGTAATAAGATGTCATACGTCACGTAAATCCAAAATATAGTAACAGTGTCAGAAAAAACATACAAACTATAGCACTGAAACAAAATAAATACAGACAACTACTGGGTGTGCCTGACAACCTCTTCTCTTCCTCCTGTGCCTCATCTACCTGGTCTACCTCCACGGTCATCGATCCCCATGTCCTCGCGCGATGTCTGTGGTACAAAAATGTCTCATGTGCCTCTGCAGTAATGTCATTTAGTAATCGCCTAACAGCAGACCCCTTAGAAAAGATACCCTCGTCAATGCATGTTTGCGCCATCTCCACTATGCGACGACAACGAGTCAAGACATCCTCAGTATGATCCATCTGAGCCTGCTCCTCCTCTAGAATCTTTTGATGAACGGGTCTTACCAGATCTCCTAGAGCAGTCCACACCATGTACAAATGTGAGACCTTGAAGAACCACCTGATGTTTCCGTTGACGAAGCTCAAGTCTTTCGGCGCCATGGTAGCTCGAGGCTCATCCGGTACCAAGTGACTATGATAATCAACAAACATCTCCTCTATCTGTTTACGAGTTAAGGCAGGAGGAGCAGAGATAGCAGGGTGCCTGGGGATGGTCTGGGTGTACCCTAACTGCCGCATGACGCGCTTGGGCAGATGAGGAGCAATGATACTCGATCCGCAGGCCAGCCATTCGGAGTATAGCGATGTGTCGTCAAATGGCCCGTCTGACGATGATCCACGTAGCAGTTGAAGTGGATGTCCTCGACAGTCAAGCGGTCAAGATAGACTCTAAAAGGGTTGGCCGCTTGGTTCCCTCTCAACGGGATAAAAACACAAGCACGAGACATCTCCTCAGTGTATTCATCCCAACACGGCCAGCTAGGGATGCGCGAGAAGTGCTGGAGGATCAAAGCTGAAATGAAAATAAAAAGCATTCAATGATTAAGAATTATCGCATATATGAAATGATATAAATAAAAAAAATTCAAGGATAAAAAATTATTACCACCAGTATTTCTCATACACAAGAGTTGTTGCTCATATTGTGTAATTTTTGTACTTAAACATTAGTTTCATCTGCTTTACAGAAGCAACATTGTAAACATCTTTTTTGTGTCTTTATTGATATTGATTTCTTCAAGTGACTAAGTGTTAGTTTGTAGACTTGAGAGGGCTAAAGTGTTTTTCTAAACACTTAGAAGAACTTGTTATAATTTGTTGAGATTATTGGATTAAGTCCTTGTTGAAGGCGAAATCACCTTGGCGGGTGGACTTGAGTAACTTCATTAACAGTGAACCAGGATAAAAATACTTGTGTCTCTTTTAACTTCCTTCTCTTAGTTATCTTTGTGTAGTGGTTGAAAAAGTTTTACATATGTGAAAACCCAATTCAAACCCCCCTTCTTATGTTTTTCTCCACCTTCAGTTGGTATCAGAACTCCGACTCTGTTATTGATTTGTATATCAAACACTTAACCGTGTAAAGAGATCCAATGTGAGAAAAACATTATGGCTACTTCTAACACAAATGAGAGAGATAGTTAAAATTCCAAGCCTCATGTCTTTGATGGAGAAAAGTTTGAGTATTGGAAAGATAAAATAGAAAGTTTCTTTCTAGAGTATGATGCAAATCTCTGGGATATTGTTACAAATGGTTATGAAATTTTTGTATCTACGATTGGTATTCTCATTCTCAGAAATAGGATGAACGATGATCAAAAGCGTGAGTTTAAAAATCATCACAAAGCCAGAACCACCCTTCTAAATGTCATATCATACAACAAATATGTAAAAATTATTAACAGAGATACAATGAAGGATATTTTTTATTCCTTGAGAATGACACACAAAGGTAATACTCAAGTCAAGGAAACAAAAACTCTGGCATTGGTCCAAAAATATGAGGCTTTCAAGATGGAAGATGATGAAACCATTGAGATCATATTCTCAAGATTTCAAACCCTAGCTGCAAGACTTAAGGTTCTGGACAAAGGTTACTCCACGACTGATAATATCAAAGAGATTATAAGAAGCCTTCTAAAGAAATGGAGACCAATGGTTACAACTCTTAAACTGTTCAAGGATCTGAGCTCTATAAGCTTAGAAGAGTTGGTCAGCTCGCTAAGAAGTCATGAAATAGAGGAAGATGAGCCTCAGAAAAATGGAAAATATGTCGCTCTAAGGTCTAGATCAGAACAAAAAAAAATCAGAGTAAACTAAAGCCTTCCAAGCAAAGGAAGAAGAAACAGAAGGTTCTGATGAAGAAGGCTCGGATGATGAAGATGAGTTGTCCCTTCTCTCCAGAAGAGTCAAACAAATCTGGAAGAAAAGACAAAGCAACTTCAGAAGATCCAGAAACAAAGGTGATCATCCAGATTCATCATCAAGAAGAAAAGCAAGCAGATGGATAACATGCTATGAATACAATGAGTCAAGACACTTTAGAAATGTATGTCCAAAGCTAAAGAAGAAAAGCTCTAGAAAATAAAGTTTCAAGAAGGATGCTTACAAAGGCAAGAAGAAAGGTATCATGGCAACATGTGATGAGTCTGAATCTGAAGTGTCTAAATCTGATTTTGAAGAAGAGCATGCCAATGTAGCACTTATCGCATCTACAGAAGACACAACAGAAACTGAGTCTGACTCAGAAGAGGTATTTACTTAACTTTCTCGTGCTGGTTTAGAATCATGTTTGTCTGAATCTCTGAATAGGTATTAGAAATTTCAACGCAAATTCAAAGACCTGAAAAAGGCTCATGAATTTGAAGTTGAAGAATGCGTTAAGCTAGAAAAAGAAGTTTCTAAACAAAAAGATGACAATTTTGTCTTGGAAAAAGAAAATACATTTCTGAACAAAAAATGTTTAAAACTAGAAGAAACTCTTTCTAAAGCTTCTCCAACCTCTGAAAACATCTTATATAAATATGATAAGGTATTTCAAAAATTCTTAAACAATAGCATAAGTAGAAGTAGAATGGCTTCCAAGATCTATGGTGCTAGTCACAATAGGAAGAGAGGAATTGGTTATGACCCTTATGATGATGATCATAATTCACTTAAAAAAGAAAAACCTAAAAGTCCTTTTTCTTATCATTACACACCTGCACAGACACAAAGATTTAATAATACACGAAAACTAAAAGTTATTAGAAACTCTATAAAAGCTAATCAAATAGGACCCAAAAGATTATGGGTACCAAAAGATAAGATAGTGTATGTTATAGATATCCTATGCAGAAGAGTTAAGACACCAATCATGGTACTTGGACTCTGGATACTCACGACACATGATAGGAAGAAGGCATTTGTTCTAAAGTATGAAACTTAAAGATGTTGGATTCGTAGGTTTCGGAGGAAACTAGAAAGGAAGAATCAAATGATTTGGAACCGTTGGTAACAAATATCTTCCTTCTATATCTAAAGTACTTTTTGTTGAGGGTCTTATGCATAACTTGTTATCCATAAGCCAATTAAGTGATAATGGCTATACATAATCTTTAATCAACAAATGTGCAAAGTTGTAAGTCAGAAAGATGGCACAGTTCTCTTCACTGGAAAGAGGAAAAACAACATTTACAAGATTAAGCTTTCTGATCTTAAAAACCAAGATGTTAAATGTTTAATGCATGTTAAAGAAGAGCAATGGGTGTGGCATAGAAGCTTGGGTCACATTAGTATGAGAAGAATTTCTCAGGTAAATAAACTTGAGTTAGTCAGAGGTCTACCTAAACTGAAGTTCACTTCAGATGCTCTTTATGAAGCATGTCAAAAAGACAACTTTTCAAAAACATCCTTTAAATCTAAGAATGTTGTTTCCACCTCTAGACCACTGGAGCTTCTATACATTGACTTGTTGGTCGTGTGAAGACAACGTCAGTCAATGGTAGGAAGTATGGACTTGTTATTATGGATTATTACATTCGATGGTCATTGAAATTTTCTGGCACTTGCAATACATGATTTGGAATCTGATGTTCCACCATTAAGGTACAATGTCATGACAGATGTTGTAACATCTGCAGACTGATAGAACAATTAATCCAACCATTTAAATTGCGCAGAATTTTAAATGCAGAAAGATAAATAACACAATGGATTACTAACCCAGTTCGGTGCAACATCACCTATATCTGGGGGCTACCAAGCTAGGAAGGAAATCCACTAACAGTAGTATTAATTCAGAGCTAAACTCCCCTATTTACAACCCCTCAATTAATCCTTACTCAGTGCAACTTCTACCTAGGAACTCCTAGATATGAGAAATCACCATCTCACTCCTACTCACCGTAGTGATAAATAAACACTCTCAGTCCTAAGGAATTCCACAAGAAATCAAAAAGAAAGATGTACCCTATTTCTTTCAAGAACAATACTAGGTTAAGACTCTTGACCAAGAACAATACTCGGTTTTTCTTAAAAGCTTCAACCCAGAACAATACTCAACTCCACTACTTAAAAGTTTCAGAGTGAGAACAACACACATCAATCAATATGTCTACCATAGTGTATCAAACGATACATAGGGTGACTTACAAAGTCACACACAGGAGATTCTCAAAACCTAGCTCTATAAAACCTCCCTCTATTTTAAAAAAGTGAAAGTTCGTAAATACAATAGGTTTAGGTCTTCTTTAAATACTTCTCATCAGTCCATGGGTTTCGAAATATTCACCTAATTCTAGCTTGATCCACACGCTGGAAGCTGCATCAATTATTCAGAAAAAATCTCCTTGAATCTTGGAACAAATCATCAAGTTTCCTGAATTGTCTCAACAACCAATTTAGCAACTTGTGTACAGCTAGAGATATGAAAACTTGTTCCATATAAAATATTCTTGACCTGCATAAGTTACTGAGATATATCCAACAGAAATATCACAGAATCAAATCAAATCTTCTCAAGATTTAAAACAGCCAGAACAGATGTTCTGGTATAACGTGTTCCAACATATGTCAAGACATTTGCGCAACAAAGAACTGAATAACATGTTACAACATCATACACAGCATCCTGTTGTGAACCATGTTTTAGTAAAATTGTCGCCATTCCTAAAACCATGAAACTTACAATCTCCCCCTTTAGCAAATTTTGGCTAAAATAGCTTTTGCACAATAAACCCTAGAGAGAGGAATAAAAACACACACAAAAAAACACAACACCAGTTGCATTACATGTAACTGTTGCAACTGTGTACATGAGGAAGAAGATAGCATGCATCTTCAGGAATATCTAAGTTACTCCCCCTAAATCACAAAACTGATTCTTGTCACGGAGGAATAAATCTTCCTCTCAAAGAGTAGAAGAAAACCAACCTGAACACAATCTTGAATTATCAGAATTTAAGATATTAGAAACACATATGGAAAAAGCCACAAACATTATAAACACATATGGCAGAAGTAGCACATGTACTGTAGAAAACAAGACACAACAAAACACACAACTCAAGACCCAGACAGGATGTTAAAACATCTTGTAAGACATTCTGCAAACAACTACAACAGAAGTAGCAGCAGACAGCGGAGACATGACAAACACCAAAGTAACCCCAAAATTGTTGCATATTGAAGGCAACAAGACTCTACCACGAGACTAGACTCTTTTGTCCCCCTTTTTAGCCAAAAGTTGACAAAAATATCCAAGGAAAAAAACACCAAAAACAAGGGAAACATACCAAACTAACCCAACAAAAATAACCAAAAAAACAACTCACCCAAATAGGCAAACGCTAAAAACAAATGACTCAGCAGAAACACAAGACTCAAGCAACAAACAAAACACCAAACTGACAAAAAAAAACACGAACTAACTAAGAATTCCTCCAGAGTCAATGAACTTGACTTGGTCTTCATAAGCATCTTTAGACAATTTACTCATGTTGAAATACGTCTTGAAGAAAAGATGAGGTAGAAGGTCTTTAAATGCAAGAAGTGTTACCTAGCTTGTAACGAACCTGGTTAGTAATAACAGACTATTCAAGGAGAGCATTTTTGGAAGAGAATAAAATCACCCTCAGTAACCATGCACAACTCAGTCTTCTCTCTTCCAAGCTTTGACCCTCACAAACGCAATGATAGTTCCTATTTCGTTGAAGATGTTTTCCTTGAACACACAAGCACACATTTTTCATGCCTTCCAAACTATACAATGTCATGACATCTTGCTTGACATTGTATACTCCTACCAATATACTCAAGTTGGAGCACCAACTTCCTTAACCTCGTACTTAGTCCAGAACCCATGAAGAAAACTTTTTGACCCAGGACACAAAAATGTTTCAAAGAATAACCCTTCTAAGAATCAATCACAGACACACCCACATTGAAGCATAACCACAATGCTCCAAACACAAGCTTCCCATTGAACACCAACCTTACTTCTTTCAGCTAGGTTAAGTTGAAAACTGAACATAATGCCAAAACATCAAGCCTGCCATCTCACATCCATCCACAAAGCTTCCTTTGAGCCGTAAAATCATCCTGTAGAGAAAGATAAATTCTCCCAGACAATATACATCACTGTTTCTTAGATCATTCCTAAGAAGTATGAAAAGTCCTGGTTCAAACCATCAGCCTCACAAAGCTAGAACATCCAAAACCATAGCCATACTTCCAAGACCACAAGGTACACTAGCAGCACAATGTCAAGACATCTTGTCTGACATCACAACCTCACCAGAGGCACAAGAACACAAGTTGCCTAAGAATCAAGCCAGTCTTATATAGGTTGCACCAATGCAGCAACACCACAGACAGGTACACGACTCCCCCTGTCACATATAATCAACACTCCCCCTTATGGAGAAAACCCAAACACATGAAGAATCACTTGAACATCTTCATGTTCAAACAGTAGTTTCACACTCCTTGTTCCATAACACACTCCTCCCGAGGTGGAAAAGTAACATCACAAACCACACTCCTCCTGAGGACATACACTCAATACAGAGAAAAATAACTTGATACTCTCAGGCACAAACAACCTTGTTCTTTGAGGATAACTTCAAGCAAGCCTAGACTGTTTCAACTCTCACATCAGAGGCATAGGCACAACAAAATAAAAGCCTCATAAAACACCTAAGAGACACACAAGTCTTCTTAACTTCTTGGTTAGGAAAGATGTCATGTACGTTTCGATTGACTTCATGCACACACTTCTCAACAAAAGAAGAGAACTTCCTCAACCTTCTTCCTTCACAAGATACAGACTTAGCACAACCTCATTTTAAGGTACGTGTAACAGAAAGGACCACCTCCTTACACAAGGATTAGGACATTTGGTCTGACAACCTCCTTCTGTACATCACAGGATGAGCTAGCATAAGTGGTTAATCATGACAGATAGTTATAACATACACTCACACCATAATCCAAAACAGTCTTTGGATAATAGCTCTACTCATTACTACACCATGAATAGATAATTCACTTTTGATCCAAATGGTGAGTAACAAACTCCACACCATGAACTCCAAATTATCTCCCATGGATAAACAACTTTCCTTTCTGGAGAGGTAGTCAACTGAGATGATGTTTCGACATCAGTTAAGACATCAGTCTCAATCACATGAACCACCTACTTTGGTTCTGGAATCAACATCCATAGGAATTACTATTTGCATAATTATCCATACACTTCCCTTTGTAAGGAACACATGAGGGTCACAATAGGTCATAGCTGCAATAGATCATAGACCATCACAAAAGGCAGAATACCACAAATAGAAATAAACTCTCAGAAGCCTCATGAAGCTACAACCCAGAAGTACAATGTTCAGACATCATGTCTAACATTACAGAGTCAGCAACCATCCTTAAGCATCCAAAGAGGAGATTGCCTCTAATAGACACCAGTATGATTGATAATAAACACCAAGGTATAGAATGAGCATCATACCATAAATATACTTCTCAATAAGGTTTGCTTCTCCTCTACCCTTTAATCTTCTATCCTTCAAAATTCCACCTTGCACAGTCTACCAAAAAAACAAGGCACATCAGCACTTGCAAGAGCTAGTGTTCCAACATGTGGTGACTCCATAATCCTTGGACACTAAGCTTGCGCAGGTAGTTCCTTGGAGCACACTCAAATAACAAATTTTATTTGACACGCCTTCCTCCATAAGTGACCAATCAGGATCCTTTACATGGACCTTGACCATGTGGTAACGACAACAGGACTGAAACTTTCAGTTTTAAAACTCCCTTACTCAAGACAGATTCTGGTAACACTCATACCAATCATCTTGGATCAGATTCTAAGAAGAAGATATGAAAACAACAAGCAATCAATAACTCCCTTGAGATATAGCCATTACAGGTACACAAAGGTTGTGATAGACTTTAGACACAACCATACAGATTAAGAACATACAAGTTTGAAGAGACCATTTTTAATAACAAGATACAACTCCAGTGCACAAACTGCCTGTAGCATGAACATTCTGATGTTCAATGCAATGTCAAAACATTTGACATCAATGACTAGGATAGCCAACTGATGAAACCAAACATGTCTTATACAATCTTGAAAATCTATCCCTTAAACTTCCAGACATCATCCCACCTTGAAGGACTTCTCCACCAGGGAACACAAAGACATCCAGAAGACATTTCTAAGCTTCTCATCACAGTATCATAATAGAACACCTAGAGAAACCATGGTTCTTCACAACATCAGGTATGACATCCTGCACCATACTGCATAAATTTCCTTTTAGACATGTCAAAGCCATCATCACCATCAAGCTTGGCCAAAACATTACTCCAAGCTCCACCTGAACTCGAAATTTCAGTTCTAAAGTTGTTGAACACCATAAACTCCATAAGATGAGCTCCCAGGAATATCCTGCTGCAATAATGTCCCAACATTTACTTGGACATAAGTCCTTTGAACCTTTAATCTTGGTTGTGGACAACATTCATAGGATCTGTTATTATCACAACAGCTTAGGTACGTTCACTTGCATGAACTATTTGAGAAACAAAACATAACAATAAAGCATCACACTGCAAAGACAGATCAGTGACACTAAAGGAGGACTTCACAGAGTGCCTCTAGCTTTGCACCAGGTTCAGCATATCCTTAAGAACCAAAAAAAAACTCGCAGATGTCAGGTTGAATGTCTTAGACATTAGACATTGAATTGCCTCTTCATCAAAGCCTTGGACACACACTCCCACAGGGTAGGAGACACAAACCATGCTCATGTTCTCTAAATCACACTTGTCATTCTCACACACAGAACAACAAAACAGTGACCTAAGAGATTCAACTTCTGATGATGACTTGATCTTCATCCACAACAGCAGTCACATTCATAACCCATCTCTAGAGAAAAGACCTCTGAAACCTGCTAGTCTGACCAGAATCAGAATATGGACAATGAACCGTCCAAACATATTCTTTGGTAGCAAAAATCCAAGATCAATTGTCCTAACAGAGATCATAAAGTACTAAAAAAAATCTCCCTGAAGCTCACCCAAGATTGATTAGGGTGCCACCTCTGATGCCAATTGAAATTTTCTGGCACTTGCAATACATGATGTAGAATATGATGTTCCACCATCAGGGTACAATATCATGACAGATGTTGTAACATCTGCAGATTGACAGAATACTTTATTCAACCATTTAAATTATGCAAAATTTTAAATGCAGAAAGATAAATAACACAATGGATTGTTAACCCAGTTCGGTGCAACATCCCCTAAATCTAGGGGCTACCAAGAAAGAAAGGAAATCCACTATCAGTTGTATTAATTCAGAGCTAAACTCCCCCATTTACAATCCCTCACTTAATCCCTACTCAATGCAATTTCTACCTAAGAACTCCTAGATATGAGAAATCACCATCTCACTCCCAATCACTGCAGTGATAAACAAACACTCTCACTCCCAGGGAGTGCTATAAGAAACAAAAAAAGAAAGATGTATCCTTTTTCTTTCAAGAACGATACTAGGTTAAGACTTTTGACCAAGAAAAATACTCGGTTTTGCTTTAAAGTTTCAACCCAGAATAATACTCAACTCCACTGCTTAAAAGTTTTAGAGTGAGAACAACATACATCAAATAATATGTCTACCACAATGTATCGAACGATACAAAAGGTGACTTACAAAGTCACACACAAGAGACTCTCAAAACCTAGCTCTATAAAACCTCCCTTTATTTTACAAAAGTGAAAGTCCGTAAATACAATAGGGTTAGGTCTTCTTTAAATACTTCTTAGCATTCCATGGGCTTCGAAATCTTCACCCAATTCTAGCTTGATCCACATGCTTAGAGCTGCATCAATTATGCAGAAAAAATCTCCTTGAATCTTGGAACAAATCATCAAGTTTCCTAAATTGTCTCAACAACCAATTTAGCAACTTGTGTACAACTGGAGATATGAAAACTTGTTCTAGATAAAATCTTCTTGACCTGCGTAAATTACTGAGATATATCCAACAGAAATATCACATAATCAAATCAAATCTTGTCAAGATTTAAAACAGCCATAACAGATGTTCTAGTATAACATGTTCCAACATCTGTCAGGACATCTGCGTAACAGAGAACTGAACAGTATGTTACAACATCACACACATCATCCTGCAATTAACCATGTTTTAGAAAAATTATTTCCAATCCTAAAACCATGGAACTTACAGATATGGGTAAAATTGAAGGGAAATCACAATCCATAACACAACGGAAAATAAAAATTTCCCTTCAGTGATCCTTACGAATGGTCATGATCAGTGATAGAACGGTTACCTCTTATGGCGATGGAACTTTTGATTATGAATCAAAGGAGTGATCACGATCGATGTATGATGAATAGCGCCTCTAGTCCACACGAACAGAGAGAAATAAGGCCAGAGTTTCACCAACTGAATTTCATCAAGTTGAGAAAGCTTCTACATAATGGTTGTATTTATAGAACCACTTGCAAGCTAAAAAGTCCAACATAAGTGCACCATATAATAATAATAATAATAATAATAATAATAATAATAATAATAATAATAATAATAATAATAATAATAATAATAATAATAATAATAATAATAATAATAATAATAATAATAATAATAATAATAATACTATTATTATAATAACCATTATTATAATAAATATATTTTATTATTATTATTATATTTAATAACTATAATAATAATATTAATATTAATAATACTAACATTAATAATAATAATAATAATAATAATAATAATAATAATAATAATAATAATAATAATAATAATACTATTATTATAATAACCATTATTATAATAAATATATTTTATTATTATTATTATATTTAATAACTATAATAACAATATTAATATTAATAATACTAACATTAATAATAATAATAATAATAATAATAATAATAATAATAATAATAATAAAAATAATAATAAGATTAACTCTTATTATTATATTATATGATGTTCCATATTTCTTTTAAGTACATCGTACTTAACAGTGTTTCATAATTCTCTCAAGTATACAATAACTTATAGTGTTCTTTATTTATTATATCTCTCATCAATTTGTCTTTATGTGCGTGACCCTATAGGTTCTCATGATGTTGACAATTAAATTAAACCATATATTTAATATAATAAATAATGAGCGGTATCTAGCAACACATCACTGCTACCTAAGTCACAAAAATGTCATGTGATATAACAAAATCTTTTGTGATAGTACTTGTGTATACAACCACCCTTTTGCTCTTATGTTTATATTGAACACGAGGCATATACCGTGTCATCCTTGTCCAGTTCAATATTGGGTCCTTAGATATTTATCCTGTCATGCAGGATGGGAAAATTTCATCTAGGTCACTCATGTCCCTCAACATGCTTCGTGGAGTACCCATCAACTGTCCTTATGGTCATTCAATTACGGGCAATGTTAGATCAGTAATAAAGTACTCGGCTATACATCTAGGGTCCATAGTGGTTTAAGGTCAAAGGATGATATACACCACTATCACCATGAGAGTAACTTATGACACCTTGCGTAACATTCTATGTACTACTCTCATAGTGGGTCAATCCAGTATAAATATTACTCTTAATATTTATACCTATGTTAAGACTTGATAACTCTTTATCCATGATCCATGAGATGTGATCATCAGTCTATCTATATAATAATATTAATGCTTTAAGGTTATCTTACTTCATAGTAAAGCTCGACTACAGATACTTTAAGAATAGTGTCCTTATGTTTAATGAGACCTCATGATTAAGTCACACTTAATATTTTATTAAACGAACTAGTTATTCTAAGGAATTTATTATTCTGGAAAAACAACCATAATAAAGAAATGCCTTTTATTAATAATAAGTAATTTGATACAAGTATCAAAAGTATTGGCCTCTAGGGCTTACACCAACAATTTACCACTAGCACTAGAGCCAATCAGGCATACCTGTAATACCCATATATCTAGTATGGTCATCATGCTTCTGCAGCGCAAGATGCTTTGTTAGTAGGTTAGCAACATTGTCAAGTGTAACTTCTGCACTAATGAACTTCTTCATCTAAGCAACTTCCTTTACTGCATTTGAAAATGTATTCGCCCACAGTTGTAGAATCAACAATTGTTTCTTTCTTTGAACTTTTCCAGCTCATAGTGCCACCATTTAAGCAGAACACATAACCAGATTACAATTTGAAGTCATCCTTATATGTCTGGAAGCTAGCATCACTGGATTCAATTACAACAAGCTCTTCCTGACCTTCATATACCAAGAATGAGTCCTTAGTCCTTCTCAAGTACTTAAGGATATTCTTAACAGCTATCCAATGAGCACCATCAGGATCAGATTGGTACCTACTTGTTGCACTTAAAGCATACGAGACATCTAGATCAAGTACATAACATGGCATACATGATAGATCCTATTGCAGATGGATATGAAATCTTATTCATGCGATCTCTTTCTTCCTTAGTTTAAGGGGATTGTGTTTTTGATAGACACAAGCCATATTGCATAGGTATGAATCCTTTCTTGGAATCATGCATATTAAAGCGTCTCATCACTTTGTCTATGTATGTAATATGACTTAGGCCAAGCAGATTTTTTGATCTATATCTATAGATCCTGATTCCTAATATATAGGATGCTTCACCAAGGTCTTTCATAGAAAAGCACTTACCTAACCAAGTTTTCACTTGTTGCAAGGTAGGGACATCGTTTCCAATGAGTAATATATCATCTACATATAATACCAGGAAGACGATCATGCTCCTACTAACCTTCTTATAGACACAAGGTTCATCTTCATTCTATATGAATCCATATTGTTTTACAGTTTCATCAAAATGAAGATTCCAGCTTCTGGAAGCTTGCTTCAATCCATAGATTAATCGTTGTAACTTGCATATCTTTCGGGCTTCTTCTGGTATATCAAATCCTTTAGGTTGTGTCATATACACATCCTCAAGAAGATTCCCAATAAAGAAAGCAATCCTGACATCCATCGACCATATTTCATAATTATGATATGTAGCGATATCAAGTAAAGATCGAATAAATTTAAGAATTGCAACTGGTGAAAAGGTTTCATCATAGTCTACCCCATGAATTTTTTATATCCTTTAGCAATCAGTCTTGCCTTATAGGTATGTACCTTACCATCCATGTCAGTCAAATTTTTGAAGACCCGCTTGCATCCTATAGGATTAACTCCTACAGGAGGCTCTACCAAGGTCCAAACCTGGTTTGTGTACATGGAATCCATTTCAGATTTCATGGCTTCTAGCCACTTCTCAAACTCAGGACCAGTTATGACCTCTTGGTAGGTTACAGGCTCATTTTGATCCATGAGTAATACATCATCTTGATCAGTTATGAGATATCCATATCTTTGTGGTTGGTGACGTATCCTACTCGGCCTATGTTGGTCTTGTTCTACATGAGCAGGTTGCTCTTCCACAACTACTTGTGATTCCTGCTCTAATTCCTCCATAGGTGTATCGATGCTTTGTGATTCTTGAATTTCTTCAAGCTCTAATTTCCTCCCACTGATTCCTTTGGAAATAAAGTCCTTTTCCAATAAAACTCCAGTTTGAGCGACAAACATTTTGCCCTAAGAAGGATTGTAAAATTAATACCCTCTTATTTCTTTAGGATACCCCACAAATAAGCATTTGTCAGATTTGGGTTCAAGCTTAGTTGAAATTTGTCATTTCACATAAACATCACAACCCTAACTCTTTATGTAAGACATATGTGGTTTCTTGCCACTCCATATCTTATATGGTATCTTCTCAACCTTTTTAGATGGAACACGGTTAAGTGTGTAAGCTGCTGTCAGAAATGCATGTTCTCAAAAAGAGTTTGGAAGATCGGCGTGACTCGTCATGGAACGAACCATGTCTAACAAGGTGTGATTTCTTCTCTCATATACACCATCCTATTGTGGTTTTCCAAGAGGAGTGAGTTGGGATAGAATCCCACACTCTTTTAGATGGTCATCAAACTCTAGGCTTAAATATTCACCGCCTCGATCTGATTGAAGAGTTTTTATATTCTTACCTAGTTGGTGTTGTACTTCATTCTTGAACTCCTTGAATTTTTCAAAGGATTCAGATTTGTGTTTCATTAAATACACATAACCATATCTACTGAAATCATCCGTAAATATGATGAAGTATTGAAAACCTCCTATGGCTAGTATGTCCAGTGGTCCACATACATCAGTATGTATGAGGGCCAAAAGATCATTAGCCCTTTCACCTTTTCATGTGAATGGGGACTTTGTCATCTTTCCAATTAAACAAGATCTGCATGTATCATATGATTTATAATCAAAAGAGTCCAAGATTCAATCTTTATGGAGTTTGGAGACGCGCCTCTCATTTATATGACCTAAGCGACAATGCCAAAGGTAACTTGGATTAACTCGTTATGTTTCATCCTTTTAGTATTAATGTTATAAATTGGTATTTCAAGATCAAATACATACAATCCATTGTTCATTTGTGCAGTAGCATAGAACATATCATTCAAATAAATGGAGCAACAATTGTTCTTTATTATGAATGAAAAACCAAACTTGTCCATACAAGAAACGAAAATAATATTTCTGCTAATTGCAAGTACATAATAACAGTTCTCTAACTGAACTATTAAACCACTAGGTAAAGTCAATACATAAGTTCCTACAGCTAAAGCAGTAAACTTTGCTCCATTTCCAACTCATAGGTCAACTTCACCTTTTGCCAAATCTCTAATCCTTTTTAGCCCATGCACATTAGTACAATTATGAGAACCACATCCAGTATCCAATACCCATGAGGTAGAAGTAGATAAATTCATTTCTATAAAAAATATATCTGAAGTTGAAGTCTCCATTCCATTCTTCTTATCTTCCAGGTACTTTGGGCAGTTTCACTTCCAGTGTCTGGTCTTACCGCAATAGAAGCAAGTTCCCTCCTTTGCTAAGCATCCTTTGGGCTTCAAAGCATGAGCAGTAGGTTTGGGTCTGAAAACTTTTGTATCCTTCCCTTTACCACCCTGCTTGGTGGGCCTTTTGTTCTGCTTTTTTCCATTACTCACCATCAGAACTCACATAAGAGAGTGTTGGGGCTTGAACCTTCCTACCAGGTCCATTCGCATGGGATGTTCTGACCTTGTACCTTGATATAGATTTTGCTTTAAGACACTCTATGTTCGCCGGGATAGAGTCCAAGGACGAAGAGAGCCAACTTGTTGAGTCGAGAGTAAGTTGTTGCTCCTCAAAACCCTTCTCGTGTCGAAGTCCTGCAAAATTGAAAACATCTTGGTATGACCATGTTAAGATATGAGAATATATCAGTATATCACAGACCCTTGCGACTATGCTATCTCATTGATAGTAACCAATACAGGGCAGCAATCAAACGTATTCAAAGCAGATATTTGGCATTTCCACAACTGTAATCAAGTGTATCAAGATGGAAACAGAAATAGCATTCAAAGAGAAATTAAGACAGGTAGAGATCTTTATGGAAATTATGTTGACAGGCTCATAATATGTTCATGTTGCTGCCAAAAACAATTTCCCGACACAATCATCACAGCATTCAAATTTTTCTAAACCAAGTCAAACATGTTCCAACCATCATCAAAACAAATTTGAAGTCATGAAAACCTTTCCAAAAGTAGAACTCTGAGATTGAAAGTAAATCTAAACAGGTTGCAAACATGTTTGACTCAAATTGGAAAGCTCTTAACTTATCTTTCAATCCGGTTTTTGATATATCAGCTTATAAAAAGGGAACACATTTTTCTTACATAAAAAATGCTCCACTGAATTTCAGAAATCCAAAGATTCACACATTCACAAACGCAGAAAACCATAGAAACTCGCAAATCCTAAAACGCCTAAAGGGTTGGAAAGAAATCTTATCTATTGTTTTTCGTCACCACTTCAAAACCACCGTCGCCGGAAACGTGAGCCGCCGCCAAAACCCTCATGTCATCTCCGCGAACCTCCGTCGGAACCCCTATCGCCGGAAAACCGCCCCTGTCGGTGACGCAAGACCCGGAGGTACCATCATCTCCTTATTTCGGTAAAGTATTTGATACTTTGTTTGGGTTTTATGTGTTTCTCTTGTTGTTCACATGTTCAAAATTAGGAGATTGAGGCGTGAATCGAACAAAAGAAGGAGATTGAAGATGAAAGGAAAGAAAGAAGGAGGGATCGAGAAAGGGGGAGGCGCCGTTTGGAGATTAGGGAAGAATTTAGGGTTTCTGAAACCCTTGGCCCCCTTTCCGTTTCACTTTCCGGACCGGGTTGGGTCCGGTGGGTTCATCACCACCGGCCCAACCCAAACTTCTTTTTTTATTTTCTTTTTATATTTTATTTTTATTTCAGTTTTTGTTTTATTCATTTAATTTCTGTATTTTGTAATCATTATTATTAATAAAAGATACTAACTACTAACCACTAATTAACTAACTAAGTAAAAATATAACTAATAGAAAAATATTTATAAATAAAAAAAATAAAACAATGATAAGTTTGAATAACTAGTTTTCAGTTTAGAAAATAAATAAACAAATAAGTTTAATTTAACAATTTAATTTAATTCTCATTTCTCATTTCTCTTTCATAAACAAAAATCCTAAAAAATCTAAAAAAAACATTTTATTTTATTAAAAAGAAAACGAATTTATAATTGATTAATTCTTAGATTTGATATTAATCTGGTTCATTTTATAATAAAAATAAGAATAAATAAATTTAGTTTAGTTACTGAGTTAAAACTTTAATCCAATAATAAGATTCTTTTTTTTAAGTTAATTTATCTTTTCTATATGTTAAAAGTCAAAAAATATATATATATCTAATAAAATCAAAAGAATTTATTTCTAATCAACTAGTTAATTTAACTTAAGTAAATTAGAACTTTTTCTAGAATTTATTTAATATAAAAATCATAAAATCTCAAAACTTCTAAAAAATTTAATTCTTTTATTTTTAATCTAAGACTAATCGGTCTAACATTTTTCTGATAATATAAAATTCCAAAATAAATTAAAACAATTAACCATAATTTCTTAGACTAAAATAATCTCACCACTTCCACCTAATCAACCTAATGCCTCTGTTCAAATTTAACTCAAGTATCACTTTCAATTATTTCGTTTCATTTCACCGCTTAAATTCCCCCCGAAGAAAAGGTTACACAACTTGACCGTCGAGTCAACGACCTTCGTCCCATCCTAGCCTTAGGACCCGAGTCGCCGCACTCATACTTAGGCGTCCCGCCGTGGACACCCATCCTTTTATCCTAGCCTTAGGATTAGGAGTCGTCGCATTCCATATAAGTTTCCCGTCGGGGAATACTTATCTTACACCCTTTAATTCAATTCATAACGTAGAAATAGGAGTCGCCGCACTCCAAAGTAAACGCTTCCCTATGAACGTTTACTTTCCCCCAGGAACCTTGACCACAGTCAAGAAGTTCCTCATCTCCCTCTGTGAGGGGAACTACGATTACTCTGATTCCATCCCCTACCCAGGATACGTAGGCACAAGATGCGAGTCTTGACGAGTATACTTAGGACTAACCCCTTAGGTCCTTTCCTTTCACCCTTAACCCTTAGCATTACCCTTAAGCAGATAACTATAGCAATAGCACATTTTAAAACAAGAGGTTCATGTAGAGTACTACAGAAGTTTAGGATGCTAATACCTTCCCTAAGCTTAACCAACCCCCGAACCCTAGATCTTTCCCAGCATTGTGTTTACGATGCAAAATAGGTTTTCCCCTTTCTTTGACCTTTCTTTCGGATAAATCAAAGACCAGTTGTAAATGAATTAAGATTTAAGTTAATCAATAGCTTGACATCAAAATTTCACCGCAATAGAAAATGGCGACTTCACTGGGGAACAGTCTTGTGGGTTTCCCTAACTTGTTTATTTTACTTGGTTATTTGCTTATATCTGCTTATTTGTACAATTGCTTACTTGTTTCTCTTGGGTTGATATCTTTGAGTGGTGAGACAAAGTCCTACACCCGGACCTGAGTGAACTTAAGATAGGATAGTGATATGTTCGACGAGGCTTATAGGGAGTTGAATCCCGACCAAGTTGACTCGAAAATCACGCTCAGTTGAGACCCTTTCGAAAATGGTTCGGTTGAACGAGTAATCGTGAAAAATTTTACTATTGAAGATTGGAGTCCGTGATACTGAGGACCATAGTTAACTTAACCCCACTTTGGCCTTTATTAGGATGTAGCGCGGGACTATGAGGGAGTACTCCCGAAGTAGTGCTACGCGATGCTACACTCAAAATAAGTTCTCTTGAGAATATTATTAATCACTGAGTAATTGGGAAGTTGATAATATCCGAAAGATGGACTAATGACTTTGAGAACCTCTTTAGAACCTTGTTCCGCAGGTACAATTAACCCATAGTACTTACCTTTCGGGATGGGTAGACCTTGGCTCCACTCATGTTCCTCTAACCTAGGATCTTTGTTTGCTTTGTGTGCTTATGCATTGCATCCAACATCATATCATTCCTGGTTTCAAGGAATCCAACTGTCCTTTGCAAATTCAAAAAAAAATTCTACATTTCAAAATCTAAAACTTTTTCAAGATTTCCTCAAAAAATATTTGCAATCGACCGTTGAAATCCTTGAAACCAATGCATTGCATTACATCCTGTTTTTGCATTTGCATTTCCCTTCCGGTTTCTCATCCTTGGCTCTCTCGCTTCCAGTTCTGTCACCCTGAGTCCTCTGCACCAGTACTATACCAGAGCTCAAGCTCGGAAAAAGATGGCGGAGCAGAATCAAGAGCTTGATCGTGTTAGCAACGAACTCGAAGACCTTCGGGGCAGATAATGGAGATGCTTCGGGTCATTAATGCAAGGATGGATACTCATCCTACTGTTGTGTCCGAGATTACTAATACTGTTGTGGATCCTCAACCTCCTATTCCTACTGCGAGTGTACCTCCCTATGGTCTCCTATTTGGTTTTGTGCCTCCTCCTCCTGTGGTTTCTATCGCTCAATCGATTCCTCAAGATGTTCCTCTGGTTTCTGAAGCTCCTCAAGTGATTCCAACCTTTACACCAGTTGTTGTTCATACTCGTGTGTAACCATACTTTAATGAGCCAGTTTACGATATTCCTGACATGAAGGATGACGAAGATGAGCGACATGAGAAGTTGCGGGAGAATGTTGAAATCATTGACAAAAGGCTGAGAATGATGGAAGGTGACCAAATCTTTGGTGCTGCTGCCAGAGATGTCTGCTTGGTATCTGGATTGACCATTCCCCCAAAGTTCAAAACTTCGAGCTTTGACCAATATGAAGGTGCTATTTGTCCGAAAAGCCTTTTGATAATGTACCGTAAAATGGCAGCTCACGTTGAGAACGATAAGCTAATGATACATTGTTTCCAGGATAGTCTGAAGGGTGCTTCCTCAAAATGGTACTTAACTTTGGATCAATCCCGTATCAAATGTTTCCAAGATCTATCTGATGCCTTCATTAAACACTACAAGTATAATATGGATCTGGCTCCTGATCGAAGACAACTGCTTAGTATGTCCCAGAAAAACTCAGAATCATTCAAACAGTATGCTCAGAGGTGGAGAGAGATTGCTTCACAAGTGGAACCTCCTCTGACCGAGAAGGAATTAGCCGATTGGTTTTTTGACACAGTGCGTCCAGAATTCTACGAGAGAATGGTTGGTAGTGTAACTTCTAATTTTTCTGACATTGTTGTTGTTGGTGTAAAAGTGGAATTGGGTTTGAAAAGTGGTAAGATGTCAAGTGTTGTTGGTAGTTCAAGCTCCAAAGATCATGCCAAGAAACCTTCGTTCAGTTCTCAGAAGAAGAAATAGGGTGAAACTAATGTTGTATCTGCAGGCAGACAAAGAAATCAACCTTATCAACATCAGCCGAATTATGTTCAACAACAAGGTTATCCTGTGCAGTATGCTCAACAACCTTATGTTGCCGTTGTTACTCCCGCATTCAATCAGCAAATTCTTACATATCAGCCTGTGCAACTGACTCCTATTTATCCGCCTCCGGTATATCAACAACCTCCTGGTTATCAGCCTGCACAAGCTCCTACCAACTATCAACGAGCACCCAACACTCCTGCATATCAGTCAAAGAATCAGGCTCCTCGCCAGAATGGTCCCAACAAGAGACAATACAAGTAGTGTCCTCTCATTCTGATGACTTATACTGAGTTGTACCCCTCACTAGTACAACAAGGTTTGATTACTACCAGAGCTTTGGGTCCACCTTCTAATCCGCTACCAGCCAATTACAACGCTGCCGCTCATTGTTTATTTCATGAGGGTGCGCCAGGTCACGATCTAGAAGGTTGTTAAGCTCTTAAGCATCTTGTCAGAGAATTAATGGAAAAGAAGATTCTGTCTTTTGATGATCCTCAGCCGAATGTCAAGAGCAATCCTTTGCCTAACCATGGGGTTGTTAATGCTATTGACGATTCCTCTAATGAAGGCCTTATACTTGATGTTACTCATATCAAGACTCCTCTCCGTGTTTTTCATTCTAAGCTGTTTGAAGCCGGTTTAGTGTCTACTTCTCATGTTGTTTGTACAAGTTGTGATGTCAGTATCAAGGGCTGTTTGTGGGTTCGAAATGATATTCAGAAATTGATCAATGATGGTTTCTTACAAGTGGTTAATAAAGTGAAGAAGGATGAAGTTGCTGTGGTTGAGCCCGTCTTCAATTTACAAGAGCCAAATACTAAAGTGCCCGTGTTTAATTTGCCAAGGTTGAGTGCTGCAAAGCCCGTGTTCAACATACCAAAGCCTGTGACTCCTACTGTGAATCATCTGAAGCCGGTGATTATTCAGAAGCCAAGTTTGTTTCATTTCAGTGATCCTAAAGTTGTACCCTGGAAGTATGACATGACCATGATTGACAAAGAATCTGGGAAAGTTATTCCGAGGGAAGAATTGAAGACTGCAAATGAAGATGTGACAAATATAGTTGGGGTAAGCAGGATGACACGCAGTGGTCGTATCTATACTCCACAATTCAACGAGGCTCCGCCAAAAGAAACTACTACTGCCACCATTCCTGCAAAAGACAAGGATAAAGAAACAGTTACTAATGATGAAGATGTCGAGTTTCTGAAGATCATCAAAAAGAGCGACTACAAAGTTATTGATCAGCTTCATCAGACTCCTTCCAAGATCTCAATCTTATCTCTGCTAATGAATTCACCTGCTTATAGAACTGCTTTGCAGAAGTTATTGGCTCAAGCTCATGTCACACAGGACATTACCACAGGACAATTTGATAGTGTGATTGCCAACATTACTGCCTGCAACACTCTCAGCTTTAGTAACAAAGAGTTACCGAGAGAAGGTCAGAATCACAACCGTGCCTTACATATATCAGTGAAATGTTTGGAGGATAACTTATCAAGGGTGCTTGTGGATACCAGTTCATCTCTGAACGTCCTACCCAAGAGAGTTCTTGCTAAGTTGGCTTATAAAAAGACCGTGATGAAGCCTACTTCCTTGATTGTCAAAGCCTTTGATGGTTCTCGTAGATCCGTGATCGGAGAAGTAGAGCTACCGATTTTGATTGGACCACATGTATTCAACATCACTTTCCAGGTAATGGACATCAATCCCAAATACAATTGTCTATTTGGAAGACCTTAGATCCACGCCGCCGGGGCAGTAACTTCGACTCTGCATCAGAAGATGAAGTTTGTGGTCGATGAAAAGTTGGTTATCATACATGGTGAAGAGGATTTGATGGTCAGCAACCTATCTTCTTTCCGTTACATTGAGGCTGATGAAGACACTTTGGAAACTTATTTCCAAGCACTTAAGAGTCCTATTGGAGGTCGAAGAAACAGTGGGCCAGAGTAATCCATCTTTTGCATCTTTCAAGAGCACCAGATCAATGATCGTCAGGGGCATTCCTGAAGGTTGGGGAGAAGTGATCGACATCAAGACCAAGACTAATCGCCACGGGTTGGGTTACAAACCAACTCATGATAAAGCTGCTACAACTGTCAAAGGGCGTCTGAAGACTGCCCAAGAGGTGGTTATCAGCGGAGGTTTCCAAGTCAATGCTATCAATGATGGTGATGATGACGAAGACCTGAGCAACCTGGTATTCAAGAGTGGTGCAGCTTTGAGCAACTGGGAAGCTATAGAGATCCCTGTCATTTTTCCCATTTCAAAGTAATTTAATGTTTTCATTTGCTATTTTTAAAATTCCATAGCTATGCCCGAAGCTATTGGATAATTTGTAAGGCCACCTTTTCACTTTCTAAAATGGAATTAATAAATGCATTTTGTTAAAATCCTATTTGTTTCGCTTGCGTTTTTTTTTTTTGCTTTCACTTTTTAAAATGAAATTGGCAAACCTTTTCAAAAACTACAAAATATAAATTTAAAAGCATTTTCTTCCTCGTGCATTTTCCTTGTGCATTTAATAAAATGAGCCCAAACATTGCAGTGATATCCAAAACCTTGTTGAAACCAACGATCCTGCTTTCACTCCTGACTGGGATTCACCCATTTATCAAGATGAAGATGAGGGTGATGAAGATTTTGAAGTTCCCACTGAACTGGAAAAATTAGTTGAGTATGAGTACACCGAGCTTCAACCGTACAAAGAGCAAGTAGATTTAATTAATCTTGGCACTGATGAAGATAAGAAAGAGGTCAAGATTAGTACAACACTTGGGGCCGAGGTCAAACAGAGATTGGTCAAGCTTCTAGAAGAATATTCTGACGTGTTTGCATGGTCGTATCAAGATATGCCTGGTTTAGACACTGATATTGTAGTTCACAAGCTGCCACTTAAGCCAGAATGTCCACCTATCAAGCAGAAACTTCGAAGAACAAGACCAGACATGGCTCTAAAAATTCGAGATGAGGTTAAGAAACAACTTGATGCAGGTTTCCTTACAGTTGCGAAGTATCCTGATTGGGTAGCCAACATTGTTCCAGTGCTAAAAAAGGACGGTAGAGTCAGAGTGTGTGTAGACTACAGGGGTTTGAACAAGGCGAGCCTAAAAGAGGATTTCCCTCTGCCGCATATTGATACACTTGTTGGTAATACAGCCAGTTTTGCAGTTTTCTCTTTTATGGATAGTTTCTCCAGTTACAATCAGATCAAGATGGATCCTGCCGATAGAGAAAAGACCACTTTCATTACTCCTTGGGGAACCTACTGCTGCAAAGTTATGCCCTTCGGTTTGAAGAACACAGGGGCAACATATCAAAGAGCTATGGTCGCTCTCTTTCATGACATAATGCATAAAGAGATTGAATTTTACGTTGATGATATGATTGTCAAATCCCAAAATAAAGAGGACCATTTGGATCATTTGCTGAAACTGTTTGAACGACTGAGGAAGTACCAGTTGAAATTGAACCCTGCTAAGTGTACCTTTGGTGTTAGGTCTGGAAAACTACTTGGTTTTATCGTCAGCGAACGAGGAATTGAAGTAGATCCCGATAAAGTTCGAGCCATTCAGGACATGCCTGCTCCGTAGACTGAAACATAAGTTAGATGTTTTCTCGGACGACTGAACTATATCTCCAGATTCATTTCTAATATGACTGCTACCTGTGAGCCAATCTTCAAGTTACTCTGCAAGGGTCAGATTATTGATTAGAATTCTGACTGTCAGCAGGCATTTGAGAAGATCAAGGGTTATCTGTAAGAACCTCCTATCCTGATTCCTCCTGTTCCCGGAAGACCACTCTTCATGTACCTTACTGTTCTTGAGAAGTCTATGGGTTGCGTATTAGGTCAACACGATGAGACTGGACAAAAAGAACATGCTATCTATTACTTGAGCAAGAAGTTTACTGATTGTGAAAGTAGGTATTCACTTTTGGAGAAGACTTATTGTGCGTTAACATAGGCTGTTAGGCGTCTCAGGAAATACATGATTTGTCACACTACTTTGTTGATATCGAAAATGGATCCAATAAAGTACATTTTTGAAAAGCCTGCTCAGAATGGAAAACTTGCCCGATGGCACATGTTGTTATCAGAATACGACATCCAGTACGTGACTCAAAAAGCTATCAAAGGTAGTATCTTGTCAGATTATCTTGCAGATCAACTAGTTGAAGACTATGAGCCTCTCAAGTTTGACTTTCCTGATGAAGACATCATGTTAGTAAAGGATTATGAAGAGCCAGGTCCTGATGAGGGTCCCGAGCCGGGTCTTTGTTGGAAGATGATGTTTGATGGTTCCTCTAGTTACAGTGGGCATAGCATAGGTGCCGTGCTGATGAATCCAGAAGGTGGTTATACCCCATTTACAGCAAGGTTAGACTTTGAATGTACCAACAATATCGCTGAATATGAAGCATGCATTCTTGGCCTTGAAGCAGCCATTGACCTCAGAATCAAAATTCTTGAAGTGGTTGGAGATTCAGCTTTGGTTATCTAACAAGTTACAGGTGAATGTGAAACCAGACATGAGAAGTTAATTCCATACAGAGCCTACATTGTTGAAATGATCGAGTGCTTTGATGAGATCACTTTCAAGCATGTTCCGAGATATGAAAATCATATTGCCGATGCCCTAGCCATGTTAGCCTCAATGTGGAAAGTCAGATATTCCAATGATGCTACTCTCATTCGAATTGAACGCAAGACTGAGCCTGCCTACTGTCAAATGGTTGAAGAAGAATCTGATGACAAGCCTTGGTTTCATGACATTAAGAACTACCTGCTCAAGCAAGAATATCCAGTTGATGCTACCACTCTCGAGAAGAAAACTTTGAGAAGACTAGCATCCAAGTTCTTCATCAGCAATGATGTGCTATACAAGAGAAACTACGACATGGTCCTGCTTAGATGTGTTGACAAACGTGAAGCAGACATGTTACTTCAAGAGATTCATGAAGGAACCTTTGGAACTCATGCCAACGGTTATGCTATGTCTATGAAGATTCTGAGAGCTGGATATTACTGGTTAACCATGGAATCTGATTGCATCCAATATGCCAGGAAATGCCATAAGTGCCAAATCTATGTTGACAAGGTCCACGTACCTCCAACACCATTGAATGTTTTATCTTCACCGTGGCCTTTCTCAATGTGGGGCATTGACATGATTGGGGCAATTGAGCCGAAAGCTTCCAACGGTCACCGATTCATTCTAGTTGCTATTGACTACTTCACCAAATGGGTAGAAGCTGCTTCTTACGCCAACGTGACCAAGCAAGTGGTTGCCCGCTTCATCAAAAAAGAAATTATCTGTCGTTATGGAATTCCAAGTCGGATCATAACAGACAATGGTACCAATTTGAACAATAAGACTATGAAGGAGTTGTGCGAAGGTTTCCAGATTGCACATCACAATTCTTTTCCTTACCGTCCTAAGATGAATGGAGCCGTTGAAGCTGCGAACAAGAACATCAAGAAAATCCTGCAAAAGATGGTCAAAACTTACAAAGATTGGCATGAAATGTTACCATTTTCTTTGCATGGATACAGAACTTCAGTGCGAACTTCAACAGGGGCAACCCCTTTCTCATTGGTGTATGGAATGGACGTCGTCCTCCCCATCGAAGTTGAGTTACCTTCCTTGTGGGTATTGAGGGAAACCAAGCTTGATGAAGCCGAATGGATTCAAGACAGATTTGACCAGTTGAATCTTATCAACGAGAAACGCATGACAGCTATGTGCCACGGTCAGTTATACCAAAAATAGATGAAGAGAGCCTTTGACAAGAAAGTCAGAATCCGTGAGTTCCATCAGGGAGAGCTCGTACTTGTCGCTACTGCGAAAATCGGCGCCGGCTGACAGAAGAGTCGCCACCGTGCGTTATTTATCCCAACGGAGGGAAAGGAAACGCTCGAAGTAAACCTCGCAAAAACGGGGAAAAGGTATGGTCATCGCAACCAAAACCTGGGTTCGGGAGTCGGTTACGCAAGGGGAAGGTATTAGCACCCCTCACGTCCGTCGCACTCGACGGGATCCACGCTTGCTTGGGTTGTCTAAAGGATGCAAAACAATCTATCTACGGCTGCTAAATCTAAACAGAAGGGAACTGACTCGATAGAGCGTCGCGCTCTATGCCTACGTATTCTCAAGAGAGAAAGTCAGAGTCAACGTAGTTCGGGACTACGGGGAAATTGGCTCGCCAAGACTTCGCGTCTTGTGCCTACGTACTTCCACACTGCATGGAAGATCAGAGCTTGCGTAGTTCAGGCTAACTACGGCTAAACAGGGTATTCTCACACAGCAGTGAGAAATAAACTGGTTTCACAGGTACGGGAACCTATGGGCAAAACTATGGTTTGGTCTCAAATGCACTCGGGCAAGAGAGAAAAAGGGTAATATCAGTCGTCAGCGGGAAAATCTCGATCACACAGCAGCGAGAGAACCAAAGGTTAGTTGTTAGTGTGCTCGCTAGGATATCGCATCCTATGCCTACATATTCTCGTCTGGTACGAGAAATCAGAGCAGCTGTAGTTCGGCTACTTTGGGACCACAGCTCAAATCTCGTTTTATTAATATTCTGAAAATGATTACAATGATTGAATTACTGAAGATAAATCTCCTAGGAAATACTATCCTATCCTATCCTGAAAAAATCAAGTGAAAAAGAGTCCCCTAACAAGTGGACTTCTAAACTATCCCTAAAATAAAACTCCATGAAGAAAATACACTAAAAAAAATATTACATCTATACTAATATTTTTTATTCTTTTCCAACTATTTTCTTCTCTTTTCTTTCAAAATATCTTTTCTTTATTTTTTCTTATTTTTTCAATGTATTTTTCTCTTTATTTCTTTTCATCTCTTTTTCAATATATTTTCCTCTTTCTTTTTTTCAATATATTTTCCTTTATTGTTTTTCACTTTTCTTTTTCTATTTTTTTTCTCACTATTTCTTTTTCTACTATTCTTTTTCCACTTCTTTTTCTTATATTTTCTATTTAATATTCTCTTTTCTTTTTCTTTTTCTAAACAAAGAAAATAAGAAAACAAAACAAAAAATACAAAGGAGGGTCAGCAGTTACAAAAGGGGTGTCTGCTAGAAAAACTGCAAACTGGGCCCAGGCCATTAACTGGCCTCAGCCAGAAAAACGTGGGAGGGGGTGTAGATCCAACACGGAGGTGCATGCCCAGCATCACGTTGGGCCTGAGGCCCAATGCCTACCCAAAAAAACACAGGATCTGAGGGTGGCTGCCAAAAAATGGGGGGGGGGGGTGCAAACTGGAAAGGGAGTTAGGCCCAAGGCCCAATCAACTCGGTCCACTCCAATCTTCCTTTCCTTCTCATTCTCACTCTGAAACCCTAACGCGCCCTCTCTTCCCAGCGCCGCCGTCGTCTTCTTCTCCAAGCTCCCTCTCTCAACCTCGTTCTCTCTCGTTTCCTCCGTCCCAACCAACTTCTTCCTCTCAACCTCCCTCTCTACCATCTCTCTTCTTCTCCGTTCAACCAGAAGAACTTGAACAAAACAAACATATTGCCAATCTGGAAACTGATGAAGGTTCGTTGAAGATGGTCCATGTTCTTGATGAGAAATCTGGAGATGCTCTGAAAAACAAAACGCCGGAGACGAAGGTCGTCAAAGATCTTCGCAGATCTTGACCCTCAACGATGAGCATCGTTCTTAGCTCTTGACGGTTTATTCAACCGTTGATGAAGACTGATTCGTGGAAGAAAATAAGATGAACATGCGATGATGGTTTACACTTCCTGGAGGACGATGATGCTGATCGGAAGAAGTTGAAGGTTCTTCAATGAACGAAATGAAGGCAGATCGTGGATAAATCCAGTTCGTTGATGAAGATTGCTCGCTGATGATTATTGTTTGAGGAGATCTTGAAGGTTCTTTAGTGTTCTTCACTGATGATTTTCTGGATGATGTTCGAGAGACGATGAAGATCTGGAAGATCTTGTGAAGAACATGATGAGGTTCTCAAAGATCTGGGAAAAAGGACGAAGCACCGATGAAGTTCTTGATGAACATTCATCCTTTCTGATGAAGTTCTTCGATATTTCTGACGATGATGGTTGGAGGCTCTGGTTCTGGAAACGCCTGAAGGTAACGAACAACTTGCATGAAGATCTGGAGAAAGTTTGAAGAATTATTGATGTTGATTCTGGTGATTTGGATGAACTTTGATCGGAGATGGTGATCGGTGGAATTGGAGAAGATGAAGAATGATCGGAGTCTGGGGTTTTTTGGTGATTCCGGTGAACTTCACGGTGGTCGCCGGCCATGCATGCCGGCCGGTGAGGGGGACAGTGAGGTGGTCACCGGACTTTGCATGTAGTCCGGTGAGGGAGGAGGTGGTGCCACGTGGTCGCGTTAGTGGGGGAAGATGGATTGCATGCTGGCCACGTGTTGGATACGTGGCATGGAGAGAGGGATGAACGGAGGATGGTGTGGCGTGCGTGTGACTGAAAACGTGGGGTCCTCCCTGAAGCTACACGTGGCTGCTCTGATTTATACTGCTGAGATTTCTGGATCTTTCTGGAATATGCTGAACAATTCTGGACAAAAGTGGACAATTCTGGACTGAACTTTTCTGGACTTAACGCAAGCTGGGCCTCCACCATCTAGCACTGGCCCACGAAAATGAAAATGAAAACCCAAAAAAAACTGCATAAAATGGTTAACAATGGATTAAAGCTGATGGATTAAATGGGCTTAACAAAAACGAAAGTTAATTAACCAATTAAACTCTGAATTAATACTAATGCTCAGGATTAATGAATGGATTAAAGGCTAATTAATCTAAAAATTAACTCTAAAATAACCCTAATATTATTCTAACAATTAAGATCTATTAAATCTCTAAAACCAATTAACCCCATTAAACTTCTATATAAAACAACTATATTATTCTATTAAGAAAATGGTAAAAATCTATTTAATACCTAATATTCTAAGAATGATTAAAAGAATGATTTAAATCTATATAATATCTACTAAATTCTACAAATGGATTAAAACTATTAAAACTATTTTTAAAAACTATGAATATCCTATTAAATCCTAAAATGATTAAAATCTATCTAAAAAGAATTAAAACTATTAAAAATCCTATTAATATTCTAAAAAAAATGATTTAAAAGCTATTAAAAAAATCTAAAAATGGTCAATAAAATCCAGAAAAATCACGATAATTTTCCGAGGGAACAAAAATAGCACCGAACGACAAATAACACTGCGAGAGCGCATCAACATAGCCGGTAAAAATAAACGGGCATCAAAATATCCCAAAAATACGATTCTATCTATCTAAACTGATTAAAAACACCTAAAACGCGAGACGAGAGCTGTGATCCCGATAAAATCAAACCAAATGAAAGATGCACTGTATGCGATATGCAGATGCGAATGCGGTCATGCGTCGAAACATAGGACCAGATACGAGACCCGGTTGGTCAAATTTTAGGGTGCAACAGCTGCCCCTATTCAAGCGGCTTCGACCTGAATGGGTGAAGAGCGCTCGGCCTTCAAATATTCAAGGTAGATGACGGTTGAATACAAATGGAACCCTGAAATTTGCCAACCGTGGGAATATACTGCAAAACTGCTTGAGGAATAGCTTCCAATGAACTGAAGTTTGGTTGTCACGGCAACAACTGGTCAATTTTCTGATAAAATTTTCTTCTCCTTGTCAACACCAATCACTTGTGTGACGCCACAAGTATTGGAATAATGCTTCGCAAAGCACACCTTCCCATCTGTTATGGGATCTCTTCTGTCAACTCATGTTCACGGCGAACTTGAGGACAATTCTCCTGGGGAACTTCTGAATCGACTGCTTGGCACCCATTCTGTCAACAGGTCGCAGCTTCAGAAATCTGATATATGTCAATCTCTATTGTTTTTTTCGATGCTGACGTATCAACCAAATGTGAAGAAATCACTCCGCTGGGGAAGACGAGAAGCTTAACCACACAACTCTGCAGGTGAACAAATTCGAAATCCAATGAGGTAACCTAACCTGGTCCATGTTTCGAAATGCGTATGCTTGATAATGATATAATGCCCTATATGACATGGAAATGATATACGTTCTGCTTGAAAATGCGATGCCCAAACGGCATGGATATACTATATGCTTGTATAAATGCAATGACGATATATGCAAATGCTAATGCAGGCTCGAGCTGCCAGAAAACACCAGGTCTGAAAACCACTTGGCAAAATAAATGCCGAAGGCAACGTCAACTCTACTGGGGATGAACCGAAGTCACAGAATTATCCCAGCAAAATAAATGCTAGAAAAGGGAAACCAAATCCGCTGGGGATAACTGTCCTGCTGGAGAAATGGAAAGGCAACCCTGCTTGGCGACTTCACTGGGGAAAGAAAAAAACAACTCTGCTTGGGGATGCTTTCTTCTAACCATTGGCAATTGATTGCTCTGCGGGGATTGACCCAAATTGGGATTGATTGCGCGCAGCGCGCTGCTGGAAATGCCCCTACTATCAAGGATATCAATCTTACTCTGCTGAGGATACTCCTGATCCTACTCTGATGCGGGGTAACAATACAATCTCGACTCTTCCGGGGATAATAAGCAACTTTCATCTGCTGAAGAGTAGCAATTCTGATTTAACAACATCCTCAAGGAATTCAAACATTAATCGGAGCACTGGTATCTATCGAGCTTCGTAGCGGGGAACATGACAACATGCGAGTCATTGGGAATTACTGTGTCAGATATTTTTAGGTTTTTTTGTTTTTCTGGTTTAGGATAAACATGGACTATGTACACAGTGGAAGGTATGGAAAATACTAGACGAGAACTAGAATTCAAAGGTAGACTACCAGACGAGAACTGATAGGAAAATAGGTTAGGAAAAGTGATTTAGCAACGACATCAGACGGGGCTGATTGGATAACAGACTGAGGCATAGACAACCAGACGAGAACTGATTGAAAGTTGACGTACACCAGACGAGAACTGGTATAACACATAGGTTAAAACACACGATGATCAGACGAGAACTGATTCCGTAACGACATGTACCAGACGAGAACTGATACAACACTTGAAGAAACGGTGACCAGACGAGAACTGGTTACAATAAACTACACCAGACGGGAACTGATGCTTACAATACACTACACCAGACGGGAACTGATGCTTATAATAAACTACACCAGACGGGAACTGATGCTTACGAAAGGGTGGGCCAGACGAGAACTGGTTACTGGTTTGCCAGGCGAGAACTGGACTTTGGAAACGATTGGTTACTGACACGCAATAGGTTTAAACTGTAGGATAATGATCCAACGACAACAAGGCCTTTTTTTATTTGACAGGTTCAGGTTTTTGCTAAGGGTATTGACATGATTTCCCGATACTCAACTCTGGCTGGGGATAAACAAACTGGCTTGCACAACTTGCTCCAGTACACTCAGCTTGCCCCAATCTAACTCTTGGGAATACTTGCTCTGAACAGCTTACCACGAGACGACCTCGAGATTACTTGCCCTAGTATCTATACGATAACAGAATTCAATCTCCATTAATCAATTGTCAACCCAGTTGGTTTCAACACTCTCTGCGGTGACTTGCCCCTGAATGAGCGTTCTAGCGACTTAACCCGATCTGATTATCCACCTGAAGTATCTGCTTTCGAATCTCCACATTCTGCATACTTGCCCCTGACTGGCTCTCGAGAAGACTCATTTCTGATCAACTGCTTCTCAAATAAACTGCCCCTGATCAACTGAAGCTTCGGGATTTGTCCTCAGACTAGCTGGTTCTGAACTCACTGGAAGTTGATGCCCCTGATTCACAGGTATTCACAACATACACCATTCTGATTCAGACTACTGAATTACTCGGTCCTGCTTGACGATTCCCTGCGGGAATTTCTTTCATGCCAACTACTAACCTGCAATTAACATTGTCTATTCACGAATGGTAATCTTAATGCAGTGTTCATGCAGATTTTTGAAAAAAATTTTGAGCTGTCACTCATCTACATGCATGATTGTGAGTGACGAATGAACCAAAGTTCAAACGTAGTGCTTACGTGGTCAGTGAAAGATACAACAAGGATGTGACTAGCAAGTCAAGAAGGAGTCAGGTTACTCAACCTTATCGTAATGCGCTCTTAGAATAAACCTACCTCAATTAGGTCTTTTAAGGGCTGTATCGTGGTCGGGTTCACGGTTCGTGAAACAAAGGATATTCGGCTCAAATTTTGATTTGTACCCACCCCTTCTACGTGATGATCTCCGATCCTAAGGTTCAGTTAACCTGGCACAAGCGCTCGCCTCTTCGAGAGGTATGTTGACTGGTAAGAACCACAATTAAGGAACTCACAAGGCTTTTCCGAAGTGATAGTTACTCCTTCTTCGCTTTGGTGTCTGTGTACACGACTTTGTGACTTGCTGGGAAAAAAAATTTTATCCCTTCTTTTTCGTTCTTTTGATTCCCTAACTTTTGCCTGGACTGACTCATTTTGAGTTGTTTTCGATTTTTCTGTTTTTGAAGTCCAGCGGGATGCCCTGATTTTTGCCTAAGTATTAGCTTTCCAGCTTTTTTGTTTCTTTTTTACTTAGCGGGCTTTCTTATTCTTTCTTTTGGAACAAAGTCGTGTGACACTGGTTGTCTCGATTGCTCCGAAAGGATTGTAACTGTCTCTCTCCTGATTGGTGAGGTTTAACCTCTTGAAAGGTATAAACTGATTGGTCCTTGAAAGACACCACTCCTCTGTAAGACTTGAACGCTCGGTCAAGCTACTGACAACTACCCTGCCCCGGGTTAAGATGTGAGGGTTTAAAAGTCCGAAAAAACTTCTACTTCCTGGCTCGAAGTGGTTAACAAGGGACTAACTCCTTATATCTCCGGTGTTTGGGGATTTGAAACAATGCCTTGTACGTCATCGGTACGGTCTTATCTGAAAGCATACGATCATCGGTTATGAGTTTATTTCGTCATCCTCCCTCTAATCTTTGCTAGTCACAGTGATGAAGTGGAGTGAATAAAATGCAAGTGTCAGTGCAATGCAGTAAATGAGCGACAGCGACATGATTAATTCAGAAAAACATAGTCACTTTATTATTATCACCATTCGAAACATACAATGCTTAAAAGCAAGTAGTAACTAACAGAAAAGAAACTACAAATGCAAATGATATGAAGTCTGAGGATTGCCAATGCTGAGGGCGCCTGCCTATCTGGACCACTGGCTTATTTGCTGGGGAATACTTTCCGAGTCTACGAGCTTAGACAGCTGAGCGGTGGGGATGCACAAACAGAAATCCTTCTCGAAAGGAAATGCGATCCTGATCAATCAACTGCTGTACCTTCGCCTGAAATGCTTTACAATCTTCCGTCGAATGCCCTGGAGAACCACCATGATAACCACACTGAACGTGGGGATTGTACCCAGGAGGGTAAGGTTCTGGAACTGGCTTAAGAGCTTTCGGCTCCACCAAAGACTTCTGGATCAAGGACGGTAGCAACTGGCTATACGGCATAGGCACTGGGTGAGAAGGAGCTTTCCTTTGTTCCAAGTTGCTGCGAGGTCGATTCTGATTCTGACGCTGATTCTGATAACCTCGACCACGAGTTTGCTGCTTTGCAATGGAAGCGACATAAGGTTCCTGATAGGGTGCCCCAGGCACGGCTGTCTGTTCAGTATAACAAGCCACAGGAGGTACTGATCTCTGATAAGATGAAGAATCAACGAAATTCACTGATTCGCTTCGAGGATATTCAACCTTTGGCATGACTGCATTAATCACAAATTCTTCTTCGTTCTGATAGTCACAAGGATATTCAGTTTCACCAGCTTGATCATTTGAAGTAATCTGAATTTTCCCGATTCTTATGGAATACTCGAGGCGTTCTCCTAACGCTACCACGTCAGAGAAACTTGACGGAAGTCCGAGCAATCTTTCGAAGTACGGATCCTGTAGGGAATCTACAAACATGCTCGACAACTCTTGGTCCAATAGCGGTGGATGCACTCTAGCAGCAAATTCTCTCCATCTCTGAGCATACTTCCTGATAGGCTCATTGCTCTCTTGAGACAATTCTTGCAAATGCATGCGATAAGGAGCTATGTCCAAATTATAATCGTACTGCTTCAGAAAAGCTCTGGCTAAATCCATCCATGATTGAATCTGATTTCTCTCTAACTGCATATACCACCTCAATGATGCCCCAGTCAGACTATCTTGAAAGCAATGGATCATCAATTTGTCATCTCGCGCAAACACAGTCATTCTTCGACAGAACATCATTAAATGCAGCTTCGGACAGCTATCTCCCGTGTACTTCTCAAATTTCGGCACTTTGAACTTATAAGGCAACACCAGGTCAGGAACCAAACACATGTCTACAGCATTCAGGTTAACTGCATCTTTCACCTTCAAAGCTTTCATTCCTTCTTCCAACGCTCGGAGTCTTCTATCCTTTTCAAGAGCTCTTGGATCTACCATCCTGGCTATTGGAATATCTCTTCGGTAGTTCATCACAGGGAAAGCAACACCTTGATTGTTAACAGGAGGAGGACAATCATTTCGGGCAACAAACTGCTCATGTCGACCTCGGTTCTCAACAGAAGGCTGTACAACTTGGTCTGCAACAATGTTGTTCACTTGCGGGAAGTCTTCCATAGAATCATACAGAGGGTTGGACGCCATAGTGAACCCTGTCAAGGTGTTAGGAGACTGGAAATTGCCTTCAGACATAGCTACCAATAATCTTCAGCTGACTTCAATGCTCGATTCTGCTCAAATCTATTCAACCCCTATGTCGGTCTTCTGACAATCAACAGCTGCTCAATCCAAACTCCGGGTAATCACCTTCAGGAAATAAAGGGCTGGATCAGAACTCTGGCTAACTGGAGGATGATATGCAATATGATGCAACACTGTTATGCACATGATATGCAAAATGCAGCAAACAACGGGACCACAGCCCCCATACAATCTCTGAATACTACTGCGCTACTGACGGAGTACGGCCGCTCTGAAGAGAAGACCAAAATAACGGGTAGGTTGGAAGTCAAGTTTCCTGCAAAAAAAAACCCTTCCCCTCACAGGTATGGACCTATATCTGACAAGGTACGGCATCCTATGCGGTCGTCAGCGTCACAGACTTTCAAGACTGACGATACGATTCCCAGAAGGAGTGGCATCATCAAGTCCTGAAGAGGCCTCACTTAGCTAACTTCCAAATGATCGGTTCCCGGAGTCGACAATCCAACTGACCAACAACCCCCTCGACCCAAAGGGTAGAAAAAGAAGTCAACCAGAAGAACCTCGTCCGAGTGTAGATTTCGCGGGACACTAGTACAAGCAAAGCCGGTACGCGCCCACTAATCTCTACTCTAAGTTTAAGGTGCACTCAAGCCCAGGTCCGGCTTATCTCTCAACCATAGAACACCCGTAACACCCCAACAGCAACAGATAATATCGATAAATAAGCCCCAATAGACAAGCAAACAAGCGCTAGGATTGACTCTCTCTTAGGGGACGTTGGATCCCACATGCATAAGGACTATCGCAGTCCTTAGCAGCCAGGGGACGTTGGATCCCCAGCAGACTCACATAGGGAACTATCGCAGTCCCCAGCAGAGTCGCCAGCTGTCGCTACTGCGAAAATCGGCGCCGGCTGACAGAAGAGTCGCCACCGTGCGTTATTTATCCCAACGGAGGGAAAGGAAACGCTCGAAGTAAACCTCGCAAAAACGGGGAAAAGGTATGGTCATCGCAACCAAAACCTGGGTTCGGGAGTCGGTTACGCAAGGGGAAGGTATTAGCACCCCTCACGTCCGTCGCACTCGACGGGATCCACGCTTGCTTGGGTTGTCTAAAGGATGCAAAACAATCTATCTACGGCTGCTAAATCTAAACAGAAGGGAACTGACTCGATAGAGCGTCGCGCTCTATGCCTACGTATTCTCAAGAGAGAAAGTCAGAGTCAACGTAGTTCGGGACTACGGGGAAATTGGCTCGCCAAGACTTCGCGTCTTGTGCCTACGTACTTCCACACTGCATGGAAGATCAGAGCTTGCGTAGTTCAGGCTAACTACGGCTAAACAGGGTATTCTCACACAACAGTGAGAAATAAATTGGTTTCACAGGTACGGGAACCTATGGGCAAAACTATGGTTTGGTCTCAAATGCACTCGGGCAAGAGAGAAAAAGGGTAATATCAGTCGTCAGCGGGAAAATCTCGATCACACAGCAGCGAGAGAACCAAAGGTTAGTTGTTAGTGTGCTCGCTAGGATATCGCATCCTATGCCTACATATTCTCGTCTGGTACGAGAAATCAGAGCAGCTGTAGTTCGGCTACTTTGGGACCACAGCTCAAATCTCGTTTTATTAATATTCTGAAAATGATTACAATGATTGAATTACTGAAGATAAATCTCCTAGGAAATACTATCCTATCCTATCCTGAAAAAATCAAGTGAAAAAGAGTCCCCTAACAAGTGGACTTCTAAACTATCCCTAAAATAAAACTCCATGAAGAAAATACACTAAAAAAAATATTACATCTATACTAATATTTTTTATTCTTTTCCAACTATTTTCTTCTCTTTTCTTTCAAAATATCTTTTCTTTATTTTTTCTTATTTTTTCAATGTATTTTTCTCTTTATTTCTTTTCATCTCTTTTTCAATATATTTTCCTCTTTCTTTTTTTCAATATATTTTCCTTTATTGTTTTTCACTTTTCTTTTTCTATTTTTTTTCTCACTATTTCTTTTTCTACTATTCTTTTTCCACTTCTTTTTCTTATATTTTCTATTTAATATTCTCTTTTCTTTTTCTTTTTCTAAACAAAGAAAATAAGAAAACAAAACAAAAAATACAAAGGGGGGTCAGCAGTTACAAAAGGGGTGTCTGCTAGAAAAACTGCAAACTGGGCCCAGCCCATTAACTGGCCTCAGCCAGAAAAACGTGGGAGGGGGTGTAGATCCAACACGGAGGTGCATGCCCAGCATCACGTTGGGCCTGAGGCCCAATGCCTACCCAAAAAAACACAGGATCTGAGGGTGGCTGCCAAAAAATGGGGGGGGGGGGGTGCAAACTGGAAAGGGAGTTAGGCCCAAGGCCCAATCAACTCGGTCCACTCCAATCTTCCTTTCCTTCTCATTCTCACTCTGAAACCCTAACGCGCCCTCTCTTCCCAGCGCCGCCGTCGTCTTCTTCTCCAAGCTCCCTCTCTCAACCTCGTTCTCTCTCGTTTCCTCCGTCCCAACCAACTTCTTCCTCTCAACCTCCCTCTCTACCATCTCTCTTCTTCTCCGTTCAACCAGAAGAACTTGAACAAAACAAACATATTGCCAATCTGGAAACTGATGAAGGTTCGTTGAAGATGGTCTATGTTCTTGATGAGAAATCTGGAGATGCTCTGAAAAACAAAACGCCGGAGACGAAGGTCGTCAAAGATCTTCGCAGATCTTGACCCTCAACGATGAGCATCGTTCTTAGCTCTTGACGGTTTATTCAACCGTTGATGAAGACTGATTTGTGGAAGAAAATAAGATGAACATGCGATGATGGTTAACACTTCCTGGAGGACGATGATGCTGATCGGAAGAAGTTGAAGGTTCTTCAATGAACGAAATGAAGGCAGATCGTGGATGAATCCAGTTCGTTGATGAAGATTGCTCGCTGATGATTATTGTTTGAGGAGATATTGAAGGTTCTTTAGTGTTCTTCACTGATGATTTTCTGGATGATGTTCGAGAGACGATGAAGATCTGGAAGATCTTGTGAAGAACATGATGAGGTTCTCAAAGATCTGGGAAAAAGGACGAAGCACCGATGAAGTTCTTGATGAACATTCATCCTTTCTGATGAAGTTCTTCGATATTTCTGACGATGATGGTTGGAGGCTCTGGTTCTGGAAACGCCTGAAGGTAACGAACAACTTGCATGAAGATCTGGAGAAAGTTTGAAGAATTATTGATGTTGATTCTGGTGATTTGGATGAACTTTGATCGGAGATGGTGATCGGTGGAATTGGAGAAGATGAAGAATGATCGGAGTCTGGGGTTTTTTGGTGATTCCGGTGAACTTCACGGTGGTCGCCGGCCATGCATGCCGACCGGTGAGGGGGACGGTGAGGTGGTCACCGGACTTTGCATGTAGTCCGGTGAGGGAGGAGGTGGTGCCACGTGGTCGCGTTAGTGGGGGAAGATGGATTGCATGCTGGCCACGTGTTGGATACGTGGCATGGAGAGAGGGATGAACGGAGGATGGTGTGGCGTGCGTGTGACTGAAAACGTGGGGTCCTCCCTGAAGCTACACGTGGCTGCTCTGATTTATACTGCTGAGATTTCTGGATCTTTCTGGAATATGCTGAACAATTCTGGACAAAAGTGGACAATTCTGGACTGAACTTTTCTGGACTTAACGCAAGCTGGGCCTCCACCATCTAGCACTGGCCCACGAAAATGAAAATGAAAACCCAAAAAAAACTGCATAAAATGGTTAACAATGGATTAAAGCTGATGGATTAAATGGGCTTAACAAAAACGAAAGTTAATTAACCAATTAAACTCTGAATTAATACTAATGCTCAGGATTAATGAATGGATTAAAGGCTAATTAATCTAAAAATTAACTCTAAAATAACCCTAATATTATTCTAACAATTAAGATCTATTAAATCTCTAAAACCAATTAACCCCATTAAACTTCTATATAAAACAACTATATTATTCTATTAAGAAAATGGTAAAAATCTATTTAATACCTAATATTCTAAGAATGATTAAAAGAATGATTTAAATCTATATAATATCTACTAAGTTCTACAAATGGATTAAAACTATTAAAACTATTTTTAAAAACTATGAATATCCTATTAAATCCTAAAATGATTAAAATCTATCTAAAAAGAATTAAAACTATTAAAAATCCTATTAATATTAAAAAAAAATGATTTAAAAGCTATTAAAAAAATCTAAAAATGGTCAATAAAATCCAGAAAAATCACGATAATTTCCCGAGGGAACAAAAATAGCACCGAACGACAAATAACACCGCGAGAGCGCATCAACATAGCCGGTAAAAATAAACGGGCATCAAAATATCCCAAAAATACGATTCTATCTATCTAAATTGATTAAAAACACCTAAAACGCGAGACGAGAGCTGTGATCCCGATAAAATCAAACCAAATGAAAGATGCACTGTATGCGATATGCAGATGCGAATGCGGTCATGCGTCGAAACATAGGACCAGATACGAGACCCGGTTGGTCAAATTTTAGGGTGCAACAGTACTCAAGAAAATCTTGCCAGTTCACAAAGACATGCGTGGGAAATGGATGCCGAACTACGAAGGCCCATTTGTTGTGAAGACAGACTTCTCCGGAGGATCATTAATTCTTACAACTATGGATGGTGAAGAGCTTGCACATCCTGTGAACTCTGATGCAGTCAGAAAATATTATGCCTAAAATAACCCACTAAGTCGAAAACTTGGGAAGGCGACTTAGGCAACAATGGGTATCCTGGTGGATCATAACCTATGAAGGAGATCCAGGCAAAAATAAGGGATGAAAATACAAAAAAATACATAGGTCGCTAAGCTGAAAATCTTAAAGGGAGGCTTAGGCAAAAATGAGTGTTCCGGTGGGTTGAAAACCCGAAAGGGCGATCCAGGCAAAAGTTAGGGACAAAGGCATTTCACTGCAGTGGATGGTGCCGGGCATCAAAGAACATTTTACAGAATACAAATTCCAATCCAGTCGCTCTTGTCAGAAGCCGGATTTTGGGTAGTCTCAGTTATTAGGGTCAGTATAGGTCGTTGGATGCAATGTAACCTTTCCCCATTTTCCAATTTCAATTGTAATTTTCCATGGAGCTCTGCCCTTAGCAAGCTACCATTCTTTAATAAATTAAACCCTTTGTCATTCAAGTTTTGTCATTTATACTATCTCTATTTTCATTTTTGTTATGCAAATTGCTATTTGTTGATAATAGTTTCGAAAGTGAAAAGTTTTCTAAACCTAAAACTGTTTTTGAAGACGCTTTTGGAAACATATAAAGTTGCTTTGACTTGTGGAAATCTCGAAGGATACCTTCCTTTCCCCAGTAAGTCTCATTGTTGCAGAAGCACTTTTAAACCATTGCCTCAGAGCAGTCCCCAGAGAGACTATAAGCTGACAACACTTTCAGACAGATCCGAAAATGTTCCCCAGGAGATGGCCATGCTTCCCCAAGAAGTCGAGATGCTTTCCCCAGGAAGTTGGTGTACTTTTTCAGGAAGTTGCTACTTTCTCCATGAAGCTGCCTAGCTCTACACTTTCTCCATGAAGCTGCCTAGCTCCACACTTCCCCAATGAAGCGAATATTTATTTTATCCCCGGAAGTCTTTACTCCTAAGATGACTCTCCCAGTGAACAGGTCTTCTTTGACCAGAAATTTAGCACCAAGTGGAATTTCTTTCTCCCCAGAGAATTTGGAACTTCGAAGCAAGATTCAGTTCCGCCATAAACTTTCTTATCCCTTGATAGATGTAATTTTGCAGAGGTCGCCGTGTATCCCCATCGATATGTTTATTTCATCTCTTGTTTCCTCCTCCGTTCGTCTGTTGTGTCAGCATGTGCATGAGCATAAACATTTCATTCGCATTGCATTTTCATGTTGCATACGCATTAGCACCTATTTGTTTGCTATCCTCCTTGAGTCTTTTGTCGTTACTTTGGCTGTGGTTATCGCCAAGTAACTGGGTTTGTCCGTTCTCTCCAAATAGAGTCGTCAACCTTTAAGTATAAAATACCTATCATTTTCAGTCTCCCCACAGAGTTCAACCCTCGTAGATGATGGTTATTTCAGTTATCTTTTCTGCGCCAGGAATAGACAATCCCCATTTGAGTTCATTCCCTCAATGGAGTCTTGCTTGACAGTTTCTTTCTAGCTCGATCCTAGATTGAACTTCGGTCCTTGTCGATCGCCGAACCTACCTGGACGTGCAAGAAAGAGCCTTTTACAACCTTCACAGATATGCGACAGTTCTCGCCTGAGAAGCTTATCCCTACATATTACAACAACGACATGCAACGGTTCTTGCCTGAGAAGTATACCCTATTTTCATTATGAATAGCATCAAGTGGCTGTCACATTAAGACGTTGAGTCGCCATACTCATTCTTGAGCGTCCCGCCGTGGACATATCATTCCTTAAACCTTAAAACGTTGAGTCGCCGTATTCATTCTTGGGCGTCCCACCGTGGACATATTCTTTCCTAAACCATAAGATGTTGAGTCGTCGTACTCATTCTTGGGCGTCTCGCCGTGGACAATTTTTTACCCTTTAGTAAAAGAAGAAACTGAGACCCGTTCATGGAATACAAACCTTGAAGTATGGGGGAGGGTTATTTTACCCTTTAGTAACAGAAGAAACTGAATCATTTCAGGGAGCAACAGACCTTGAAGCGTGAAGAAGTTTATTAACCCTTTCTAAATGGATCATTTAGTTAAAGAAGAAGCTAAATCATATTTTGATCATGGAAGCTTACCTTTTATCTTAGAGTATCAGCCGGTCATGCCTGAACCTGTTGAGCCGTACTCTCGGATATTCTCCCCAGTGGAGGCCGTCTTGCCGGTGCCATCTCCATTGAGGATCTCTTCTTACAGTTCCTCTAAAGTGACAATTTGTCATGTTGGTCCATCACTTTAGAATGTCAGTCGGTCATGCCTGAACCTGTTGAATCTTTATCTTATTGCTTATTTCCCCAGGGGAGGTCATCTTGCCGGTGCCATCTACATTGAGGATCTCTTTTTGCCTTCTTTCTAAAGTAAACAACTGGTCATGCTTGAACCTGTTGCTCCATCACTTTAGATTTCCCCGTTTCGTTGCTGTTTCCCTGGTGAGTCGTCTTCCCTAGTGTATAGTTGCTCATTACGTCCTTCCTTTGTGTCGATGTTTCGCCTACATCCTTGCATTTATCATTTCCATCATACGCATCATATTAGATTCATAAGCATTGCATATCACTGCATCTAAGGGAAAAAATTTCGGTTATCCGTATTTAAATCCCTTTCACCATGATTTCTCGAGCCTTCGTCGCTCAAATCATCCAGTGAAGTTATTTAAATAGGGGGAACTGTCATATCCCAAATTTTACCTTTAGATTCATTGATCACTTTCATATCATCTTCGATCAACCATCCATGCATATCTAATCGTATTTGTCTAGCTTGTATTTGTTTGTTAGGTTTGCCGAGGAAGGTGTGAACGCCATAAAGACCCTGTGTGCATGACTATCAGGATACTACTTTTTACAATTTGGTTGATTTAATTTAGATATAAAAGGGAAACATGCCCTTATCCTTATGATCCCGTAATCAGTACAATTGGGTATGGTCGTTGGTAGGGGACTTGACCTTACAAGTTGTATATTCGAGGTCCAAGATTCGTAAATCCCCAAACTTTTAAGAATTGTAAAGATTTCAAAAGTCCTGTAGTATTTCAAGTTCAAGGGAAAGAATTCGGATCTTATTGATGACAGTTGGTGATCATTGATTTCAAAATGTACAAAGCTATGGAATGCAAGATAACAAGTCACGCATAAAACTTTTTTTTAAATACAAAACTCGAATTTGGGTCATCATGGGATTTGAATATCCAAGCTCTATCAAGGTCAAAATGCACAGGATAATCTCAAGATTCGATCACACAAGAGTCCATGTTGCAACTACGCGAACGTGATTTAAATCATTTCAAAAAGGTTCAATTTCTCCATGCCCATTCTATGGTTCTCTAAGCAATTAATGTATAAACTTCATAGCATAAAGTGTGCTTCATTTAGTAATTTACTTGAGTTAAAACCACTTCTTGTTTGTTTTCGTTTGGGGTCTTAGTATATTGGCTTTCATTTAGTTCGTTGATGATATATGTTTTTTGGAGGATATACACCTGAAGGCTATATCTTGCCATATTGTGGTGGAGTGGTTTTAGTGTTACCAAAGTAGAAGAAACTTGGGATTACCGTCCAAGGCTAGGTCACAAAGACAGATGCCATAACTCCCAATCAAAATTTTGCCCGAAAAAAGTACATACATAGCGTAAATTACAGAACTAAAGCTACATTAAATGAAAGCACTCTTAATCATTCCTAAAAGACACTAAAGTTTTCTCTATAAAATCAACTAACAAGCAAAACATGGATTCCTAACTAATTGAATAAATTCTAGAATTGTCAAGTCTGTGATCGAGGACATTCATAGAAATGTAAGCCTGGTATTCACTTTGTACCCACCTTTACGGCAGGATCTCCAATCCTCAACCGGCCAAGGCTTCGGAAACAATTCCGCCAGCGCACTTTTCATTATCATAGGCAGACTTGGAACTCTACGAGTGCGATGAAATTGTGCTTCGCAATGCTAGAAAGGAACCAACAGTCCTTTGAAGTACATTGAAAACTTGAGGCAGATGTCCCAAACTCTCCAACTTCGCATAAAGACAACACTTGAAGATGAACTCAATTCTTGTTGTGTCAAATCAAACGAGGGGTGTTCATACCAGAGCTCTCATTTATTAAAAAAAGGGGAAATGCATTATGGAGGCGCACAACCACTCACCTTCACCATGAACTCCGCAAAAACTCCTGCACCAATACAAAACTCGGTTCAGTAGACAAGTTTGAATTAAAGAAGAGGACTACTCTGTTTTTCCCCGTACCCTTTTGAATTCCAACTAATTACAAGAAATTGAATCACCAGGAATGCATTGACAGAAGGTCTTGGCTAAATCACCTTGTAATAACCGCACGCGGACTCGTCGCATTCAAGGCTAAAAGTCAAGTGGCTATATCCTGAAAATGAGAGCAAAGTTAAATATCTCAACATCGAATCCATGACAGAGACAGCTGCCAACATCATCAAGACCTTAAAACATTCAGTATATCATTCACTTACTGGATAAACCTAAAGAGCACCAAAGAGCTTGCATTTGCATTTGTTTCATGTTGGTGTTCTCAAAACAAATGATAACCTGTTGTCGTTGCCGTGAAATTCAAGAGAACAACAACCGTTACCGTCGCAAATGTTTGAACCTGCATTTATGGTAAACAAGCTTTAGACAAAGAAATCAAAGCTCAAGTTTCCATTTACCGCCATAGCATGAATTAGTAAAAAGAAAGCAAGTTACCGCGTAGGAGAGAATCCAGAATTTATTGGTATACCATCAGAATTCACATAAGAGAGTGTTAGGGCTTGAACCTTCCTACCAGGTCCATTCGCATGGGATGTTCTGACCTTGTACCTTGATATAGCTTTTGCTTTAAGACACTCTAGGTTCGCCGGGATAGAGTCTAAGGACGAAGAGAGCCAACTTGTTGAGTTAAGAGTAAGTTGTTGCTCCTCAAAACCCTTCCCGTGTCGAAGTCCTGCAAAATTGAAAACATCTTGGTATGAGCATGTTAAGATATGAGAATATGCCAGTATATCACAGACTCTTGCGACTATGCTATCTCATCGATAGTAACCAATACAGGGCAGCAAACAAATGTATTCAAAGCAGATATCTGGCATTTCCACAACTGTAATCAAGTGTATCAAGATGGAAACATAAATAGCATTCAAAGAGAAATTAAGACAGGTAGAGATCTTTATGGAAATTATGTTGACAGGCTCATAATATGTTCATGTTGCTGCCAAAAACAATTTCCCGACACAATCATCACAACATTCAAATTTTTCTAAACCAAGTCAAACATGTTCCAACCATCATCAAAACGAATTTGAAGTCATGGAAACCTTTCCAAAAGTAGAACTCTGAGATTGAAAGTAAATCTAAACAGGTTGCAAACATGTTTGACTCAAATTGGAAAGCTCTTAATTTATCTTTCAATCCGATTTTTGATATATGAGCTTATAAAAAGGGAACACATTTTTCTTACTTAAAAAAGCTCCACAGAAGTTCAGAAATCCAAAGATTCACACATTCACAAACGCAGAAAATCATAGAAACTCGCAAGTCCTAAAACGCCTAAAGGGTTGGAAAGAAAGCTTATATGTTGTTTTCCGTCACCACTTCAAAACCACCATCGCCGGAAACGTGAGCCGCCGCCAAAACCCTCACGTCATCTCCGCGAACCTCTGTCGGAACCCCTATCGCCGGAAAACCGCCCCTGTCGGCGACGCAAGACCCGGAGATACCATCATCTCCTTATTTCGGTAAAATATTTGATACTTTGTTTGGGTTTTATGTGTTTCTCTTGTTGTTCACAGGTTCAAAATTAGGAGATTGAGGCGTGAGTCGAACAAAAGAAGGAGATTGAAGATGAAAGGAAAGAAAGAAGGAGGGATCGAGAAAGGGGGAGGCGCCGTTTGGAGATTAGGGAAGAATTTAGGGTTTTTGAAACCCTTGGCCCCCTTTCCGTTTCACTTTCCGGACCGGGTTGGGTCCGGTGGGTTCATCACCACCGGCTCAACCCAAACTTCTTTTTTTATTTTCTTTTTATATTTTATTTTTATTTCAGTTTTTGTTTTATTCATTTAATTTATGTATTTTGTAATTATTATTATTATTAATAAAAGATACTAACTACTAACCACTAATTAACTAACTAAGTAAAAATATAACTAATAGAAACATATTTATAAATAAAAATAAATAAAACAATGATAAGTTTGAATAATTAGTTTTCAGTTTAGAAAATAAATAAACAAAAAAGTTCAATTTAACAATTTAATTTAAATCTCATTTCTCATTTCTCTTTCATAAACAAAAATCCTAAAAAATCTAAAAAAAACATTTTATTTTATTAAAAAGAAAACGAATTTATAATTGATTGATTCTTAGATTTAATATTAATCTGGTTCATTTTATAATAAAAATAAGAATAAATAAATTTAGTTTAGTTACCGAGTTAAAACTTTAATCCAATAATAAGATTTTTTTTTTAAGTTAATTTATCTTTTCTATATGTTAAAAGCCAAATATATATATATATATATATATATATATATATATATATATATATATATATATATATATATATATATATATATATATATATATATATATATATATATATATATATATATATATATATATATATATATATATATATATATATATATATATATATATATATATATATATATATATATATATATATATATATATATATATATATATATATATATATATATATATATATATATATATATATATATATATATATATATATATATATATATATATATATATCTAATAAAATCAAAAGAATTTATTTCTAATCAACTAGTTAATTTAACTTAAATAAATTAGAACTTTTTCTAGAATTTGTTTAATCTAAAAATCATAAAATCTCAAAACATCTAAAAAATTTAATTCTTTTATTTTTAATCTAAGACTAATCGGTCTAACACTTTTCTGATAATATAAAATTCCAAAATAAATTAAAACAATTAACCATAATTTCTTAGACTAAAATAATCTCACCACTTCCACCTAATCAACCTAATGTCTCTGTTCAAATTTAACTCAAGTATCACTTTCAATTATTTCGTTTCATTTTACCGCTTAAATTCCCCCCGAAGGAAAGGTTACACAACTTGACCGCCGAGTCAACGACCTTCGCCCCATCCTAGCCTTAGGACCTGAGTCGTCGCACTCATACTTAGGCGTCCCGCCGTGGACATCCATCCTTTTATCCTAGCCTTAGGATTAGGAGTCGCCGCACTCCATATAAGTTTCCCGCCGTGGAATACTTATCTCACACCCTTTAATTCAATTCATAACGTAGAAATAGGAGTCGCCGCACTCTAAAGTAAACACTTCCCTATGATCGTTTACTTTCCCCCAGGAATCTTGACCACAGTCAAGAAATTCCTCATCTTCCTTTGTGAGGGGATCTACGATTACTCTGATTCCATCCCCTACCTAGGATACGTAGGCACAAGATGCGAGTCTTGGCGAGTATACTTAGGACTAACCCCTTAGGTCCTTTCCTTTCACCCTTAACCCTTAGCATTACCCTTAAGCAGATAACTATAGCAATAACACATTTTAAAACAAGACATTTTTGTAGAGTACTACAGAAGTTTAGGATGCTAATACCTTCCCTAAGCTTAACCAACCCCCGAACTCTAGATCTTTCCCCGCATTGTGTTTACGATGCAAAATAGGTTTTCCCCTTTCTTTAACCTTTCCTTCGGATAAATCAGAGACCGGTTGTAAATGAATTAAGATTCAAGTTAATCAATAGCTTGACATCAAAATTTCATCGCAACAGCTGTGTTCAATTTAGTGAAGAAGAATGGTTGAGAGTGATGAACGGTTAGGTTTTCGGAGTGAAGGTGGAAGTGATGAAGGATGGTGTGTTCGGTTTTGAATGGAAGAGGAAAATGAACGGGAAGATTCACGGCAGTTTTATTGTTTAAAGAAGGGATGAATTTCAGAGGAGAAGATGGTGGTTGTGGGTGTTGTTCAGAATAAATTAAGGGAGATGGAGGAAGTTTTGTGTAGATGTTTGTGTTTGAAAATGGAGGAAAGGTGAGACTCACGGTTTATGAAGAGGTTTGCCGAAAAGAGGAAGATGATGAAGTTGAATTGCGAAGGTGGCGGATTGAATGAGGGTTTCTGGGTGGTTGACGAATGATGAAGATGAGGAATAGCAGAGAAAGAGTGGTGGTTGCAGCTGTCTAGGGTTCTGTGCAATCCCAAGAAGAAGAAAAAACAACAATGTACATATACAGATGTGCGACACGTGTACATGTGGTTTATGTTAATTTGCTGATTAAACTTAATTAATTAAACGATAATGGACTAAGTGGCTGGTTTAAATGCATCGTTAATGATTAAACTGTCATAATCTAATTAATATAATCTATTCTAATCAATAAATTCTAACTATCAAAAAATAATCTAAGTTCTAAACTTAATTAATAAAATTCTAAACTTAAACTAATTCTAACCCTATAATAATAAAATCTATTTAAAAAACAACTTCTATTCTAAACTCACTAAAGTTCTAATTTCATTTTAAAAAACTATTCTAATATTCTAGAAGAATAAAAAGGTAATTCTAAACCTATTCAAAATTTATTTTCTAATAAATCTAAAAGAAAAACTCTAAATTCTAAATGAACATAATAAATAAAAATCTATTCTAGTTTCTAAAACTATACTAATTAGAATTCTATTCTAAAAAACAAATATTAAATTCTAGTTAAAAAGAAAAAATCTATTCTTAAAATTCTATTTCTATTAAACAACTATTAAAATCTAATAATTCTAAAACCAATAAGCAAAAATATAAATAAAAAAACACAAAATGCCATGGAAAAAGAAACGGAAAAACGGGCGAACACCGAAATGCGCCGAAATTATCAGCACGGACTGAATCACCAGGAAGAGAGCAACTTTCGCTCGATTTTGACATGGAACTTCTTATTTGAATTGAATCAAATCGTCAAAAACGCGAACGAAACGACTGAAATCTCGATAAATTCAATCCGGATGATAAAATGGGCAAGATGCGACCTAAATGATATGCAGATGATATGCGAAGCAAAATCCAGTCAAAGTTGAAAACTCGAGGGCAAATTTTAGGGTGCAACAGCTGCCCCTATTCAATTGACTTGGACCTGAAAGGATGAAAAGCAACCGCTTTCAGACATTCATGGTAGAAGGTGATTGAATACAAAAGAACTCAGAAATTTGCAGTCTGGTCGGGATGTAAATTGTAGAATCTGTCGATCAGGATCGTCTGAGAAATGTATCTAATAGTCGCAGGAAGATGAGCTAACTCATCACCAATTAGAAAGCATTGACACACAGTCAGAAAAACATCTGCTAACACGCAGGCAACGACACTATGTCGGCTCGACACTAAGTCGGTAACATCTGTTAACACGCAGGCATCTGTTAAACAAACTAGGCAACGAACCCGAAGGCCGGCTCAACACGAAGTTGGTAACATCTGCTAATCCAAGCAGGCATCCGTTAATTAAAACAGGCAATGAACCCGAAGGCCAGCTCAACACAAAGTTGGTAAAAACATCTTATCCACAGATCACATCGTCTAATGGTAGACGGGAAGCAAACCATATCCAAAACTCACATCGTTTAATGATAGACGGGAAGGAAAATATCCAAAGTCACATCGTCTAATGGTAGACGGGAAGAAATATCCAAAGTCACATCGTCTAATGGTAGACGGGAAGAAAAAATCAGAAGTCACATCGTCTAATGATAGACGGGAAGAAATATCCAAAGTCACATCGTCTAATGGTAGACGGGAAGAAAAATATCCAAAGAACCACATTGTCTAATGGTAGACGGGAAGAAAACCTATCCGAAGAACCACATCGTCTAATGGTAGACGGGAAGAACGTCATATCCGAAACTCACATCGTCTAACGATAGACAGGAAGAAATATATCCAAAACTCACATCGTCTAATGGTAGACGGGAAGAAATATATCCAAAACTCACATCGTCTAATGGTAGACGGGAAGAAAAAATCCAAAGCTCACATCGTCTAATGGTAGACGAGAAGAAAATGCCATATCCAGAAAATCCACATTGTTTAATGGTAGACGAGAATAAAAATATCCAAAGCCACATCGTCTAATGGTACACGAGAAGAAAACATATCCAAAGAACACCTCGGCGAACTTCAAAACCACTTCATCAATAGGGATCGACGGAAAGAAAACCTGTTGGGGATGCACATCGTCAATAGGAATTGACGGAAAGAAAATATGTTGGGGATGTCATCATCAGAGGGTTGATGGACAAAGCATGACCGACGTATTATCTGGAACCCAAAAGAAAGCAAGCAGATGAGATGACTGAACCAGGCTGAAGATATGCCACTGTCTTGATTGAAGTGATGATTCAGGTTGCCATGGAAGGCTAACAAAAACTGGCTTATGCTTCGCATGCATATGTTTGAATTTTTTTCTATGGCGCAATGCTCCATACGAAATGGAAATCCTATGCATTTCAGGATGAAATGCAAAGATGATAACTATATGCAGAAATGCAGATGCAAGCTCGGACTGCTAGGGAAAGCTGGATGCAAAAGAACCACTCCAGCAAAATAAATGCTGAAGAGACGAAGCCAACTCCGTTGGGGATGACAAACTGAAATGTCTCTGGGATCATAACCATGCTCAATATCCCAATCCAACTTCCATTCTGCAGAACATCAGGAACAACAGACGACTTCTGGGGAAGAAGGATGTGCCAGGTATGATTAGACTTTTGCTGGGGAAGACAGGTGAAACCTGACGGTGATCGGTTTTTTCGAAGGTGAAATTTTTTTGGTACCAATGGGAATTGGATTTTGAAATGAGGCGCCAATAGGGATTGGGCTTTCTGGTGGTTGCCAATAGGAATTGGACTCTAGGTTATCTGTGAGGGGTTAGGTATGGATGACGCTGGAAAATGTCATGTCTGGATACAGAGTTAGAAAGCGGCTTGTCTAGATACAAGGTTAGAAAATGGCTTGTCTGGATACAAGGTTTGTGAAAATGCCTTGTCCGGATGCAAGGTTGGAAAATGGCTTTTCTGGATACAAGGTTTGTGAAAACGGCTTGTCTAGATACAAGGTTTAAGGTTAAGGGTTAGGGGATGGTTAACATGACTTCCCGACATCCGTCTTGAACTTGAAGGTTGACTGAACCTTCTTGAATAGCTCTGAGTAGCTCCGAAGATATAAAGAGGAAAAGTTCCTTTGTTTCCAAATTTGCCTCAGCCTGTGGGATCTTTGTAAAAATCTTCCTCGAAAGGGGATCTAAAATCTCTGTACCCTAATGGTTTGATATGAACTGCCTTAGCATCTTGAACCTTGGAGAGATGCTTCAGATTAATTGCTTTCTGGATAAGGATAACCTCTATGCTCTTGAGGTGGCCTGCCCTAGCCTTGCAATGACTTTGCCCCTGATTGGCTGATCTGTGTAGAAGATGCCTTTGACTAATCTTCGAGAGATTTATCGAATCTCGACCTAATTGCCCCAAATTAACTGCATCTTAGATGGCTGACTCCCCTTATGTGATCATTTGATCTGACTTTCCTCTGCTCAACGGAGTACTCAGGCGTTCTGTATCTTATCTCGATCAAACTTTCCATTGTGGAAACTCTCCTGATGTCAAGTGCCTACTCGAAAGTAAAACAAATCGTTTTGCAAATGATAATATCAATGCAATGCATATGACAGTTTTGAAATCCAAGTCTGTCCCTTGGAAAAAGGTTGTGACATATAGTGAACGCGTCACTTGTCAGAATGTCAATATCAATACCCATAGGGTAAGAAAGTCCTTTTAGGAGTCAGTTTCGACACGATCTTTACCGAAGTATGCTTTCGAAACAAACCTGCTTCAATTAGGTTTTTTGAAGGTTGTAACGTGGTCAGGTTCACGGTTATGAAAGAAAGGATATAAGGCTCAAAGCTTTGTTTTAACCCACTCATTCTCCTTGATGTTCTCCAATCCTATAGTCAGCTAATTCGACACAAGCGCTCACCTCTCAAAGGTTGGATGACAGGAATGATGATTTAAGGAAACCACAAGTTCTCGGAGTGACAATCACTCGCTTTTTCGTCTTCGGTGTCTGGAGTCACACGACTTGTTCTCCGTCATCATTTTTTTATATCCCCATTTTTTCCTGGACTAACTCTTTTCAGTATCTTTTGATTTCAAAGTCCAGCGGGATGCCCTAATTTTTTCCTAAGCCACTTGTTTTCAAGTTATCGACCTAGCGGGCTTTTTTCGTTTTTCTTTCTTCTGTTCTTTTCTCTTTCGGGAACAAATCGTGTGACACCGGCTTGTCTGACTTGTTGAAAGGATTGTGACTGCCTAACTCCTTAGCTGGTGATAGATAACCACCGTTAGCTTTTTAGGTACGACCTCTACAGGTGTGATTGATCCTCGAATGGGAACACTCCTTTTACAATTCGGATGCTCGGTCAAATTAGCTGACACCTACCCTGCCCCAGGTTTAAATTGAGGGTTTTTCGTTTTCAGAAAGAAACTCCTATTACTAGGCTCAAAGGGGTTGACAAGGGATTATCTTCCTTATATCTCTGGTGTTTAGGAGTTTGAAACAATGCTTGTATATCATCAGCAGAGGTTTTATTCAAAAGCATACAATCGGAAGCTTTGGGTCTTTTAATTTCGTCATCCTCCCCCAAAGAATTCTGCTTAAACAAGCGTTTGACATCAATGAAAAAGTATTGAGTGAACACGAATGGATTTAATCAAAACCTGCATATTCATTTCATCATCATTATCATATTGAAAACAGACAAGTTTGCAAATAAGTTCGCACTTAAACAGAAAAGAAACTACAAATGCAAAGAAATGACATGATAAAAATATTTCCAGCTTTGGGGAACTGGGCTTTCCAATCTTGATTTGCTGTTGAGCCAGCCATCTTCAGAATTGCTCGTTGAAGTTAGTCTGATAGCCTTCTGAACCCACATGACTGGATGAAGGAGGATCGTTGATCTGGATACCCTGAGGCGTGATAGAGAACATGTCGGAATCAAGCAGAGTCTAAATCTTGTTCTTAAGCATCCTACAGTCTTCGGTTGAATGCCCCTGTGCCCCAGCATGGTACTCACAACGGGCGTTGACATCGAAACCTGGCGAATACGACAGAATCTCATGATTAATCTTTTTCGGCAGTATCAATCCACCTCTGATCAAGTCTAGCAACATCTGACTGTACGATATTGGCAACTGAGTAAAATTCCTCTCTGGCTTCCTTGGTCTTTGTCGGGCGTGCTGACGTGGCTTATAACGGTATGGATGTTGACCCTAGAGGGGAACAGATATCTGATACACAAACCCAACAGGTTGCTGACTCTGAACACTCGAAATGTATGAAAACTAAATCGGAGGTATTGGAGATTTTGGAATGGCATCACTTTCTTTCTCCCACTCTTCTTGAGAACTGACAACTGATTCGCTATCATAAACCGAGATATCTGAGGTGTCTCGAATCTTTCCACTCTTAAGTCAGCTCTCGATACGTTCACCCATTATCATCAAGTCAAAAACGTTTGATGCTCCACTACCAATCATCTTATCAAAGTAATGACCTTGCAAATTATCCATGAACATGCCAACCAATTCTCTGTCCAGAAGTGGTGGTTGAACGCGAGCTTCGAATTCTCTCCATCTTTGAACATACGCTCTGAAAGATTCATTGTCTACTTGAGATAAGTCTTGCAACTGCATGCGACTGGGAGTCATGTCAAAATTGTAGTTGTATTGCTTCACAAAGGAATTGGCTAAATCTGACCATTATCGGATGCAACCACTCTTCAACTGCATGTACCAACTCAACGATGCCCCACTAAGACTATCCTGAAAACAGTGAATTATAAGCTTGTCATCATGAACATACGAGGTCATTCTTCTGCAAAACATTACCAAATGCTGCTTCAAACAACTATCCCCTTTGTACTTCTCCAAATTTGGCATCTTAAACTTCGGAGGCATCACAAGACCTGGCACCAAACACATGTTCGAAGCATTCAGATTAAGAGTATCCTGATCCATTAAGGCGTCAAGCTTTTCCTCCAACAGATGACATCTTTTCATAAACTCAACAGTCTGGGGGTTGTTAGGATTAATCTTCGGAACAACCCTTTGAAAATCTGGCAAAGAGAAAGTGAAATTCAGATAATCTGAGTCATTAAGAGTAGATGAATGGCTATCTCGGACAATAGTATGCTCTCGATCTCCAACAGGAATATGCACAGGTTGAGCTTGAGCAACATTATTCACCGGAGTCCTCTGAATATTAGCCTCTCCTCTGGTCATAGTTGTCATGGCTTCCATGAGCTGATCCAACTGATTCTTCATCAATTCAAACTCTGCCCTTGTAACAACCAAGTTCTGCTATCCTGAGTTCATGATTCTTCCAAAAGCTAATTCAAGTCCAATGCGAATGTCGGGAAATCAACTGCGGGTTGGACAAAAGACGGGTAAGTTCTCTGGTCCCGGCCGAAGATGGATATGCAAACATGAGATGCAAATGCAATGCAAAAATGCAACAGAGGGTTAAAGCTTCCACAAAGCTCTGAATAACTGTTGCGCTACCGACTGAAGAAATTCATAAGTCTGCTCTGAAGAGAAAACCAGAATACCGGGTTGGTTGGAGGCCAAGTTTTCTGCAAAACCCTCCCATTCACAGGTATGGACCTAATATTTGACAAGGTACGACATCCTATGCGGTCTTCAGCGTCATAAACTTTCGATAAACGATGATACGTTCACCATTTCTAGTTTGACATCATGGCTAAACAAGGAGGCCTCACTTAGTTGACTCCCAAATGGTCGGTCTCCAGAGTCGACAGTTTCCAGATCCAACATCCCCTTCCTGACCAATGCACAGGATAGGATGTCTTCAAAGAAAACCTCGCCTGAACGCGAATTTCATGAGGACTAGTGCGCGCCTAACGTGCAGGTCCTCACTACTTTACACTTTAATGTTATGTATATCCTCAAGCCTAGATTTTGGCTTATCTCTCAAAGGAACAATCCCACCCAACAACATATCAACAAATAATAAAGTGCAGAAAGTAAAATGCAATAATACAACACACAAATATACACACCCACAAACAAGCAAACAAACGCAAGGATTGACTCGCATAGGGGATGGGAATGTCCCCAGCAGAGTCGCCAGCTGTCGCATTGCTGCGAAAAAGGGCCAGCAAAGACAGAAGAGTTGCCACCATTCGTTATTTATCCCAAAGAGAGGGAAAGGGAACAATCAGAGAAAACCTATGAAAAAGGAAAAAAGACAAGGTCATCGCAACCAAATCTTGGGTTCGGGAGTCGGTTACGCAAGGGGAAGGTATGAGCACCCCTCACGTCCGTTGTACTCAACGGGATCTACACTTGTTGTCTAATCTATGGGTGAAAACTATCAAATGCTATTGCTAAACGGGGGTGAGCGGAAAGAACTGACTCGATAGGACATCGTCGCCCTATGCCTACGTATTCCCTCGTGCAATGGAAAAGTCAGAGTCAACGTAGTTCAGAAAACTAAGGGGGAGGTTGCTTGCCAAGACATCTTTTTCTTGTGCCTACGTATCCTCATCTGGTATGAGAAATCAGAGCAAAACGTAGTTCAGGCTAACTACGAGAAAGGTCTCAGTCGCACTGGGGCGAGAGAAAAGGTTCGGTTGGACGATACTAACATTCGCATTCTAGTAGTTAGGTGTATTGCTGCTCGACCATTGGAGACTTAGGCATTACCTGTTTGCGGTATAACGGATGTAGCATGTCCTGAGTTAAAAGGTATGGGGGACCAAAGGTGGGAAAGAAAGAAAAGTGCTCGCTAGGATTATCGCAATCCTATGCCTACGTATTCTCAACAGACTGAAAAATCAGAGCAGCCGTAGTTCGGCTAACTACGGAAAACAGTCTCGATCACATGGGGGAGAGAGAAAATAGGATCTCGATCGCACGAAGGCGAGAGAAGGAGTCTCAATCACACGGAGGCGAGAGAAAAGGAGTCTTAGGCCTGGAACGCCTAAATAGAAGGGAACCGGATCGGGACACACACGTTAAATCCTAAGATCTAGGAGCGAATGCGTCGCATATTTCCCAAAAGGAATACGCTAAGCACTCTAAACGAGAAAGGAGAGGCTCCCCACTCATCATTTCCTATGTATCTAACGCTTGGAACTCACAACACTCATCGCGGTAACAAGTTGAAATACGGCCCAACAGGGTTAAATGAATCGAATCGGGACCAATGTGACGCTAGACCGTCGTAGCCCGACTTATGAGGGAAGTCAAACTATATGAAGTCGCGTAATTCATATCCGTGCTAAGGACAAGATAGAGAAATGATATTGAGGAGCATTCTCCAATTGAATCGTGTCACACAGACCAAAAAACAGTGGGATCTCGTCTTAATCACAAACATAATGTCGATTAATCGAAGGTATCCTATCGCGATCCCAAAGTAAAGAAAATGACCCAAATGGTCATTTTCCATAGATTTGGAATCGGGAAGGTTATCGACTTCGAAAATCCAGCGCTTACGGATACAAGACTTCATCGATCCAAGAAAAGTCAAAATAAAATCAAAAAAGAAGAAGAAATGAGGAGAGAAAGGAGGCGGTCTCGAATCAAACATTATTCATCAATAATTTGACTGGTAATGGATTACGGAAGTCTCATCATAGACCAAAAAGCGGGGAAAATGAACAAAGATGAAATAAAGTCGAAAATGAAAAGTAAAGAGAAAGTGGTCTCGGATCTATCGTTTCTCATCAATAATTTGACAGAAAAGCAAGAGAGGTCTCGTCATCGACCCAAAAAGATGAAAGTGAAATAAAACGCCCAATAATAAATAAGAAATAAAATCTAATCTTTTAAACTATGCAAACTCTAAAACTCAAATTAAAAAGAAAATGTTTATAAAGTTATTTTTATAAATCTAGGAATTAAAATAAACAAAAGTTTACAAAATTCTAAATAAAATAAGTATGATATATATATATATATATATATATATATATATATATATATATATATATATATATATATATATATATATATATATATATATATATATATATATATATATATATATATATATATATATATATATATATATATATATATATATATATATATATATATATATATATATATATATATATATATATATATATATATATATATATATATATATATATATATATATATATATATATATATATATATATATATATATAGGAATTAAAATAAACAAAAGTTTACAAAATTCTAAATAAAATAAATATATATATATATATATATATATATATATATATATATATATATATATATATATATATATATATATATATATATATATATATATATATATATATATATATATATATATATATAATGAAAACTGTTTTAAAATATAAATAGATTAACAATCTATAAACTATTAGAAAATATATACAAATTAGAAAATAATCATAAATAAAAAAACAGGGGGCTACACAGATGATGGGGGTGCGAAATAGGGCCACGGTTCCATGGGGTTGAAAGCCCAAGTCAAGTCAGCAATAAAATTAAAAATAAAGAAAAGAAAAAATGTCTTCTCCTTCTCTAAACGTTCCATAGTATACCATTTCTCTCTTTCACTCTCAGTCTCAATCTCTCTCCATTCACGTTTTGAATTCAGTTCGAAGTTCTGTTGAATCTCAAACTTTCTCCATCTCGTTTTCATTTCTGTTTATGCTAGATTGGGGTTCGATGTTGATGATTCAGAGTTGTTGGCGAAGGAATTCGAAGGAAGTGAGGGATTGTGATTTGGTTTTAAAATATGGGTCGTGTTCGAGTTGATGAAGGTGGAAGGATTACGAGATGGTGAGGGTATGGAGGGTTTGAAATGGGTTTGCTGGGTTTGTTGATTCGAAGATGTTGATGATGAATAGTGAAGTGAAATGAGGGGTTTCATGAATTGGTTATGGAGTTGTGAAGTGGGTTTTGGAGTACGAAAATGGGTTTGTTGTGTTCGATTTAGTGAAGAAGAATGGTTGAGAGTGATGAACGGTTAGGTTTTCAGAGTGAAGGTGGAAGTGATGAAGGATGGTGTGTTCGGTTTTGGATGGAAGAGGAAAACGAACGGGAAGATTCACGACGGTTTTACAGTTTGAAGAAGGGATGAATTTCAGAGGAGAAGATGGTGGTTGTGGGTGTTGTTCAAAATGAGTTGAGGGAGATGGAGGAAGTTTTGTGTAGATGTTTGTGTTTGAAAATGGAGGAAAGGTGAGACTCACGGTTTATGAAGAGGTTTGCCGAAAAGAGGAAGATGATGAAGTTGAATGGCGAAGGTGGCGGATTGAATGAGGATTTTTGGGTGGTTGACGAATGATGAAGAAGATGAATAGCAGAGGAAGAGTGGTGGTTGCAGTTGTCGAGGGTTCTGTGCAATCCCAGGAAGAAGAAAAACAACAGTGTATATATACAGATGTGCGACACGTGTACATGTGGTTTATGTTAATTTGCTGATTAAACTTAATTAATTAACCGATAATGGACTAAGTGGCTGGTTTAAATGCATTGTTAATGATTAAACTGTCCTAATCTAATTAATATAATATATTATAATCAATAAATTCTAACTATCAAAAAATGATCTAAGTTCTGAACTTAATTAATAAAATTCTAAACATAAACTAATTCTAACCCTATAATAATAAAATCTATTTAAAAAACAACTTCTATTCTAAACTCACTAAAATTCTAATTTCATTTTAAAAACCTATTCTAATATTCTAGAAGAATAAAAAGGTAATTCTAAACCTATTCAAAATCTATTTTCTAATAAATCTAAAAGAAAAACTCTAAATTCTAAATGAACATAATAAATAAAAATCTATTCTAGTTTCTAAAACTATACTAATTAGAATTCTATTCTAAAAAACAAATATTAAATTCTAGTTAAAAAGAAAAAATCTATTCTTAAAATTCTATTTCTATTAAACAACTATTAAAATCTAATAATTCTAAAACCAATAAGAAAAAATATAAATAAAAAAAACACAAAATGCCATGGAAAAAGAAACGGAAAAACGGGCGAACACCGAAATGCGCCGAAATTATCAGCACGGACTGAATCACCAGGAAGAGAGCAACTTTCGCTCGATTTCGACATGGAACTTCTCATTTGAATTGAATTAAATCGTCAAAAACGCAAACGAAACGACTGAAATCTCGATAAATTCAATCAGGATGATAAAATGGGAAAGATGCGACCTAAATGATATGCAGATGATATGCGAAGCAAAATCCAGTCAAAGTTGAAAACTCGAGGGCAAATTTTAGGGTGCAACAGACAGAAAACCGGGTCGGTTGAAAGTCAAGGGTCCCTGCAAAACCCTTCCCACTCACAGGTAGGACCTAGTCTCTGAAAAGGTACGGCATCCTATGCAGGTTGTCAAAATCACGGTCTCTCAGGTCGAGAAATGATGATACGTTAACCATTTCTGGTTTGGCATCATGGTCAATCAAGGAGGTCTCAACTGACTTCCCAACGAACGGTCTCCAGAGTCGTTAGCTTTCAGATCCAACACCCCCTCGATTGTCCAAGGTGCACAGGATATGATATACTCAAAGAAAACCTCGTATGGACGCGAATTTCATGAGGGCTCGTGCATGCCAAACATGAAAGCCTGTACTACTCTCTACACAAATACTAGGTGTATACTCAAGCCTGGGTATTGGGCTTATCACTCAGTGGAACAACCCACCCAACAGCACAACAGCAGTAGTATAATATGATAACAAAAAATAAAGTGCTGAAAATAAACGCAATGATATACAACAGCTGTCACTACTCGAAAATGCAACGACGGAGAGGCAGAAATGGAAGGACAGAAGAGTCGCCATCAAACTTTATTTATCCCATAAGGGGAAGGGAAAACATTGAGAAAACCCCAAGAAAGAAATGGATAAGATGGTCTCGCAACCAAGAGAAAGGGTTCGGAAGCCGGTTATACGAAGGGAAGGTATTAGCACCTCTCGCATCCATCGTACTCAATGGGAATCATTTGTTTGTCTATGTGTGAAGGTATCTGCTAAAGATTGTTGCTTTTTAAGAGTGTTCCGAGGAGAAAGAGAAAGGTTAGAAATAGGGGAAAGTGAGATAAAAAAAAAAGGGAAAAGAGACTCGGTAGGACCTCGCGGTCCTATGCCTACGTATTCTCAATGGGTATGAGAAAGTCAAAGTCAACGTAGTTCGGAGGACTACGGATATAGATGGGAAAGTGTGCTCGGCAAGTATTGGGGCCCTTGTGCCTATGTATCTTCACTTAAAAGAAGTGAAGAGTCAGAGCAGCCGTAGTTTGGCCTACGGTTCACTGGTGTTTTTGTGGATGATGTTAGTGTGCACATTCTAGAAGTTAGGTGTATTGCAACTCTCTTGTGGAGTCTTAGGCGTTACCTGTTTGCGGTAGAATGGACGTAACGTATCCTTTTTGAAAAGAGAGTTTTTTCCATCGAGGCAAGATGTCATGCTTGATTTGTGAAAGTTATTTTTAAGGGTGAAATAGATCCTCGGATAGTAACCCCTTGTGGGTAGTACCCAATTCTTTATCTCAAAGATTTATTATGAAAATGGTGTGGTGAACATAGTCATTTCTTCGTATTGAAAGACGAGTATCGAGACCACACACTCTACAGTGAGTATTCTGATACTCAGAGAGGAAGAAGTCTGCACTCAATCCTCTCTCTTTAGTTCAATACAAAAGAAACTTCATTCTTTATTAAAGGTATTTTAATTTTGAATGGTAAGTGCTTTATGACAGTGAACCCTAAAGGTAATGTCAAGCACTCAGGATAGGAGAAGACCTACGCCTAACCACTCCACAACCATTCAAGTTTTATTAGGAAAAGAGTTTTGAAAATACACTTGGTAGGAGACCAAAGTTTTAGGACTTACAGAGAAAAATTGTGAAAAGAAGGGGTTGTGAATGAATCAAGGTTGGTTGGTGGCGATGCGTGAAGCAACCGACTTACAAGGATCGAGTACATACAAGGTTAGTGTGGTTGATGGAAGAGATGTAAAATGAGAAGGACAAACCCTAAGGTGATTCAATTTGAAATGAGTTTGAAAATGACTTGACGTTGGATCAAGCCTTATTTGTTCTTTACTTTGAAAATGTGTTCTAACCTAATTCATTTTTATCTTTCTTAACAAGTAGCAAGCAAGTATAAAAAGAACTAAGCTATTACACTGTACGGGAGGGGGATACATATAAAATACAGAGGATTGCGAGAAATAAATGGTCTCATTGTCAGGTAGCCCAAGAGAAAGCCGTGTGTGTGAGAGGTGTCTTAAACTAAATAAATAGAAAAGAGTTCGGACAAAATATCCAAACTAGGGTTTATGTACAAAGTCTAAACTTCAATGCCTAAGATAATGATCAACAATCCACCCAATTAGGATTTTTAGGGTTTCAATAGTTTTATCGTGTTTTTGGTATTTTGAATGGAATAAACAAGAGGAACGTTAGGTGACAATATATGTAGTATGACAGGATGAAATATGAACAATGATGATAAGATGAGCGAGGTGATAAACAAGATAATATCAACGATAATAATATAAACGGAGAATATGTGCAAGAATATATAAAACAGTGATATATTAACAGGAATGTAAAGCAATTATATTGAACAAAAATTAAAGTCAGAGGTTAAAGATTAATGAAATGGGTCAAAAGGAGTGCGATCTCGTCTTAATCATAAACTCGTGTCGATTAATCGAAGGTAATCTCTAACGATCCCAAAGTATAGAAAAATGATTGAAATGATCATTTTCTACAGATTTGAGATAATGAAGATTGTCGACTTCGATAAGTCGATGTTTACAAATGTAAAGACTTCATTGACCACTAAAAATAAAATAAAATCGACAGGGAATTGAAAATACGGTTAAATCTCGTCTTAATCGCAAACTTTATGTTAATTCTCGTCTTGCACATATTCTCCATTTATATTATTATCGTTGATATTATCTTGTTTATCACCTCGCTCATCTTATCATCATTGTTCATATTTCATCCTGTCATACTACATATACTGTCACCTCGCTTATCTTGTTTAACCGTCTATAGATTTGGAATAATGAAGGTTTTAACAACCTTAAAAACTAACGTTTGTGAATCAGAGACTTCATCAATTCGAAAAATGAAATAAAATCAAAGATAAGGAAGAAAACGAAAAGTGGAAAAGGTGGGTGGTCTTGGATAAATTGTTATTGATCAATAGTTTGAATAATAACAATTTTTAGAGGTCTCGTCATTGACCGGAATCAAATATAAAAATGAGATAATTAATAATTAAGAAAGATTATAAACTGATTTAACAAATTTAACATGATATTTAAATAAATAAAAACAAACCACAAAAATAGTGTTTAATATTAAAAACAAGAGGGGGAAATATAGGAAGATGGGGGTGTGTGTGATAGAGTGGGATCATCATGGACTCTAAGCCCATTCACCCATAAATCATCAAAAATAGAGGGCATTGTGCCAAGAAAAAAAATCAAAGTTTGGTCAGCAAAAATGGGCCTTCAGCCCCAAACATCATACGTACCAAAACAAACTCCCCTAAGTTTCACAAAAAATAAATAAAAATAAACAAAAAAAACCCCCTTTTAAGTCAGAAGGCCATCGTCCCAAGAAAACACACCACCAAAATCAATTTTTTGTTATCATCAAGAGAAATACAAGGAAAACGAGAGCCATGGAAAAATCACCACACCGCAAAAATAAAATAAAAACTAAGGCATCATCTCCAACCTTCTTTCGTCTGAAATCAACCTGTCTCATTCAACCGTTTCAGATCCGCGTCAAATAGTGCTCGTGTTCGTTTGTTTAACCTTTCTGTTTCTTCCTGTTTCCAATGTAAGGTTTGTTTGGATTTTCTCCTTCACTATGTTTCTCAATCTCTCTCTATTTCTTGCTCGATTGGGAGAGGGTTTGATTTGTTGGAAAAAAAGGTTTTTGTTGACACGTTGAAGTGGATGAAACTGTTATGAGGATCGGAAGCGGATGTACCGAGAGTTGAAGACGAGGAAAGGGATTTTGGGGATCTGTTGAATTTAATGGAGGTTGTTGATGATTGAAGATTGAAAGAATCAGCAATGTTGGAGAATTTTTTCGTTTTTTTAGGTCCCTCAAGCGGGTTCTCAGTAGCCTCATCATTTTCTATCTCCTCTATTTCTCTTTTAAAGAAAATTTCTGTTATGCTATTGTCCATGATTTTCTGCAGGTTTGGCGTTTTGCTGCAAGTGTTGGTTGAGGTGGAGTAGTGTTTTGGAGTGGGAGCCGCGTTTCATTTGGCCTGCCCAATGAGGTTTTGTGCAACAGATTCTTGTTTGTAGGAGCAGGTCGCACGAAATTGGCAGTGGGTAATATGTTTTTCTCCTGCGCATGGCTTATGAAAGTTATGTGACTCCTTCTTTTCTTTTTTGTCGCTGTGTGACAGTATGGCTGAAGATTAGAGTAACACTTTTTTTCTTTTCTTTTTTTCTGTGTAATTGGTTGTATATTGGACTGAAAATATGAATGGGCTTTGTAGTAATAGAGAATTATATTTATTACCTTTTTTTTGTGATTTTTAGTGTAAGTTTGTAAAAAAAAAACATAATGGGCTTTGTAGTAAAACAAAGATGATGGGCCTTCAATACCATATTATTATATTTTTTTTAGAATTTATTTTTTGTGTGAATGGGCTTATCATTTTTGCACTTCCATCTTTATTCTTGAATTCTTGAACAATCAAACTCCACTTTACTTGAAATCAATGAAATTGGAATTGATCCTAAAATGATTTTCCCCTGATCAAACTTGAATTTAATCAGACTAAAATGGTCTACTCGGATAGGCTTGAATCCCGTGATTAGAATCCACAACTCATGCTCATAGCTTTGCAGATGATTTGAAATATAGCCCAAAATGTATTTTGATAAACCCATTCACTTAACTTCATCAAATTAAATTAAGCTTGGATAAACCCTACATGAACCTTGACGATCCTTGACCATGAAGCACTGATAATTTGTCATGGCCTGGCTGCAAATCCTAATTAGATGCTCAAACCCACATCGATCAAACCCACATCAATCAGACCTAAGCCTTGAGTTTGAAAACTAAGCTCGTCTGACCAAACTTAGGTCAGACCTAACTGATCCTCAATCACCAATGGGAACACACACTCGCACTAGTAAGCCTCAGATGAACCTCAATTACACCACTCTCAACCCTGCGATATCCTGAGTTTGGACCATGAGCAAAAGTGGTATATTTTTTTGAATTTTTTGAATATGAGCTAGCGGATAAATGTACAAGTGAAAGTTATATAGGTAGGAAAAATTTAGGGTATGACAATAGTAAAGTACATGCATATACACAAATACACACCCAAAAATAAAACAGACAAGCGCTAGGATTGACTCGCATAGGGAACAAGCCAGTCCCCAACAGAGTCGCCAGCTGTACCAACTGCGAAAAGGGGCCAGCTGAAAAACAGAAGAGTCGCCACCGAACGTTATTTATCCCAAAGAGGGGGAAGGAAACAATCGAAGAAAACCTAAAAGAACGAGAAAAGACAAGGTCATCACAACCAAATCTTGGGTTCGAGAGTCGGTTACGCAAGGGAAAGGTATGAGCACCCCTCACGTCCGTTGTACTCAACGGAATCCACGCTTGTTGTATAATCTATGGGTGAAGTTATCTAAAAGCTACTGCTAAACGGGGGTGGAAAGGAAAAAAGAAACTCGATAGGACATCGCCGCCCTATGCCTATGTATTCCCTCGTGCAATGGGAAATTCAAAGTCAACGTAGTTTAGGAAACTACGGGTGATGGGGGGAGGTTGCTCGCCAAGACATTGTCGTCTTGTGCCTACGTATCCTCATCTAGTATGAGAAATCAAAGCAAACATAGTTTGGGTAACTACGAGTTGGTTAAGTATTTTTTATGAGTAACGTTAAATTCCCATTCCAGTAGTTAGGATCGATGTATGTTTGCGATAGAACAGAAAAACAATGTACTCTTTTCTAAAAATGAGTTTGAAGAGAAATCTCGAAGGATAAAAAGGTTTGAATTTGGTTTAAGAATTTTAAAGAAGTGGATTGAGTTAGTTTGAGACTCGCGTTGCACTAAAGACTATGACACGAGAGCGAATGTGTCGCATATCGCCCAAAGGGCATACGTTAAACACTCTAGACAAGTGAGGAGAAACCCCCCCCCCCCCTCATCATTCCCCATGTACTTAAGGCTCGTAGCATACGAGGTTTATCGTTATTTATTAAGTGTCTTGAAGAAATTTGAGATGAGAAAAGAGAGACGTACAGAAGGTCTAAGGGAAACTGAACCCTAATTGTTATCATACAAAGTGGCCCTAAGATCAGGATTAGAAGGGAAACCTACCTAATGTTGTCATGCTTGGATTGAAAGCCTAATGTCTCTCCTACCTCTAACCTAATAAAAAATTAAGTCAAGCTAGGAATCCTAGGGGATCATGTGAAAACAGGAGGTAAACAGCAAGTAAACACAAAGCATCGCAATCACAAACAACATCAAGTACCAAAACTAAAGTTAATATTTACAGAAAAATATGACAAGTATCATTAAAGAAATATTTACAAACGCACTCGAGAATAAGTCAAGTTAAATTAATTAAGTCAAAATTAAATCGAAGATTAATCCTAAGTTAATTCAAAAATTAATTTCTAATCTAACTCTAACTTAAAGCTAAATTTTAGGATTAAAAACTAATTTCTAATGTTAAATGAAATCTAATTCTGAGTAAACTAAAAATAAGACAAATAAATTCTAGAAATAATTCTAAGTTAAAATTATAACTAAACTAAATAATAATATCCTATTCTAATTCTAAATGATAGTAAAACTAATTAAAATCTAATTCTAAATAAGAATCTAATTTTAAATTAATTAAATCCTAAGTTAATTAAATTCTAAGCTAACCAAAAAAGTCTAAGTTAACTAAATTCTAAGTTAAATCCTAAAATTAAGGCTAATTGAAATACTAATATCAATTAAAAATAAAATAATTAAAATCTAACTAAATCCTAATCTAAAGTTAAAAATTAATTAAAATTAAACTTAACAAGAACAACTAATAAAAATGAAAGGGTGCTGTAGTAAAAACAAAGGGTGGTGAAGAAAAAAGTTTGGGCTTAGGCCTCAGGCCCATTGTTTTTTAAACATAAGCCAGGGGTGCAAAATGTGATTGGCGGGGTGTTTAAATAGCAGTGGACGCCTGGGCCTAAGCCCTGGGCCCAAAGACTCAAACATGAGTCAGAAAAAAGGGAGGTTTCAGCGAGTAGAAATGGGGTGTGAAAGAAAAAGAAAAAGAAACGGGCCTAAAGACCCGGTCCAGCTTATGCTAAATGAAAACGGTCATGTGAAACCCTGATACAACACGGCCGCCCCATCAAAGAAAGCAAAAAAAACACAGTTGAAACAAAATATCACCAACTTCAGAGAATGGAAATCAAGTTCAAGAAAATGAAAAAGGAAAAAAAATCCTTCTGATTGAAATACTTCAAGCATTCCTCTACCTCTTCTTTAACCAATCGTTTCCCCCTTCTCTAAATCACCATTTCGAATCTCGATCGATCCTTCTTCTCATGATCTGTCTTCCTCGATCTCCTTCTGCTTCGCATTTTCGTCTCCCTCAACCGCTTCCATTGAAATCCTTCGCTTTCGATTCCTTCGCATTTTACCCTATTTCAGGTTTTCCTTTGGGTTGTCGTTTCGTTTTCGATTGGATTTTTCTTCATCGTGTTCTGCTTCGAAATGATTGGGTTTGCTTTGGTGTTCAAGAAAGAGTTCTTGAAGACGGGTGGGGAAGGAAATTGAAGATAAGGATTTTTCGTTCTATGTTGGGAAGTGAAGGAGGTTTTATGCGTTGTTGTGAAAACGGATGGGAAGAGGTGCAGTTTGGGTGTTCATGCTCATACGTTGTCCGCAGGTATCGAAGGTGATAATGAGTGGATGGATGGTGATGAAAAGTGGAAACGATGAGTTTTTCTTGTAGGATAAGGTAAATCTTTGACCCTCTAATCTTATTCTGTAATTCTGAGTTTTCGTTAAAGAAGAAGAAGAAAGGTTTTGTTGAAGGAAATTGGTGAGGTGAACTCGTGGGAAGTTGAGGGAGCAAGAAAAAAAACTTGACAGAACCAAAAGAGATTCTTTCAAAAAAAATGAAAAAAAAACTGAAGCTTCAGAGTTTTTGTGATGATTCTTTTTTGATAAAAGATGATGTTCTGTTGGGGGAAGGTAGTCAATATATTCGCCAAAAGAATTTCTACCCCTCCCTTCTTCAATTTTCCCTCTAACTCTTGAAAAACACAACAACTTGTGAAAATCATTTATTTCGTATAATCTTTGTCTGCCCTGTTATTCATGTGTCTTTGTCATTGCAGGTTTTCTATTGTTGTTGGTTGTTCATAGCAGGTGGTACGAATGGGATACTGCGTTTTTTTCCCGAAAATATGGTCTGTCGTGGGTTTGTAGCAAGCTTGTAGTAATGTGGCATGTGCTGAGTTATATGGTTTTGCAGAGTTTGCTGAAGGATGTATTTTTTTTTGAGATTTTTCGTGTGTAGTTGTAATAATGGAGGGAAAGGGTAATGGGCTTGAAAGAAAAAAAATTGACAATGAGCTCTTTGGATTGTAAATGGATATCTTAGAAGATGAAATTTTTTTGGTTAATTGATGAGCTTTGAAAGTGGATTTGGACATGGTTATTTTTTTTTTGAATAAAAATGGTTTCTAACAATGAATTGAAATAGATAGTGAATTAGAAAAGATTTGGTTTTCTTAAAATGGATTTAAAAATTGGACTAAATGAGAACAAAACTTGAAATATGGTTATTGGAAATGGTTGAGTAAATTTATATAACATGGATATGGCTCATGATTTGTGAATGTGGATTGAGAAATTAGTTAGGTAAATGGATATCAAAATGAGAAAAAATGAGAATAATATGGATAAAGAAATTGAAAGTGGATATTTGGGTTGAATTTAAACAATGGACAAATGGATTAAACCTGAGAATTTGGAGTATGGAGCAAAATTAAAAATAGATGTCGAGAATTGAATAAATGAATTAGAACTTAGATGTGAAATGGTTTTAGACATCTACAAATGGACATTTGAAACTTGACTTTGAAACTGATGAACCTGAATAATCCTTCACCAATACCTTCCATCAGCACACACCTTGGTTGAGTTTAATCCTAAAACTACACTTGAAACTCTTCCAACAGCTTCTGACTAAAAGATGAATATACCCACTTCTGAATCACTGGACAACTTGTAATTGAAACGACAACCATTTGAATGAGCCAAACTCTGAGTCTCCGATCAAGGGAAACTTGAATCATTTTGAATATGTTTGAATAAATCTACGGGAAAATAAATCTACAAAGAAATATAATTTGTACCTATGACCATGACGATCCTGACTTTGAAACTGAACTTTTTAAGAACCAGTACTTGATAACCTGATAATCTCTGTGCAGAACAAATTTGCCCTGAATACACATTGCCTGAAAAATAGCCACTGATGTAGGTAACTTGAGATAAAAGCAAACTCTCGACGGTTTGACCAAGATTAGGTCAAACTTCTGTCTGATCTTGATCAAAATTAAACAACCACACTTGACTTGAAACCATGACATCGTCCTTGATAAATCCAATACTTGATGATTTGATTCATAGAAACTCATGATCCCATGTCTTAGAAGACCCATGCAGGAGATGATTATGAGTTATGCCCTAATAATGATGCAAAATGAACGTGAAGCAAAAGTCAGCCAAAGGTTAGAAAAAGTGAGGGCAAATTTTGGGGTGCAACACCTGCTCCCTCTAGTATGTCCTCTGGCTCTCATCGATTCATCGATTCCTCCACCTTCTCCACTTAACTCTACCACAGTCACTACTACAACCATCCCACCTTCACCATCCACTATGTCAGCCCCCACTGAAAATCCAAATCATCTCCTACCATCTCCAAAACCACTTCTCAAACCACAACCACTAATCCTGAACCTATTTCTCAAACAACTACAACATCTGAAGCCCCTGCCACCACTACAAGTAATCCAGAAATTAATCCAACAACAAATCCTAAAATAGTCTCCCCTTCAACCACTTCCACAACACCTGTCACAAAATCACTTTTCTCGTTTACATTCTCATCTGAAGCAAATGTTGTCCCTTCAGAAAACTTCCCAAAAAACATTACTCAGCTACTCTCTGAAACTACAACTTTCGAACCTATTCCTAACTCAGAACCCATACCCATATCCACAATAAATGTTGAACCTTCTTATCCATACTCACCCGATCATAATAATGATTCAACAATAAAAAATGTTCTTTCAGAATCCAATAACACTTCTACTAAGAAATCAGTTTCTGATGAAGACACCAAATCTAATCATAACACCTCTGAATCTCAACTTCCTAACCTAACCCTTGATGAAGTTCTATCTAGTTTCAAGGCTAATGCAGAAAGTAGAGTTCAGAAGCTTTATGAGGAGTTTGAATCTAGCAATGAACCTTCTTATGTGGACACTTGCTGGAACAATTTTAATGAATTGATAACTTTTGAGTTTGACAAACTCAAAAATATCTATGATCAAGAAAAAGATAAGTTTTTCAAGGAAGTAGAAATCAAATTGGAAGCTCAGAAAGCTGCAGAAAGAGAAGCGGCTGAAATAGCTGCAAGAGAAAAAGTTGAGCAACAAAGAGCTGAAGAAGTTGTTGCAGAGCTAGCCGCCGCTAGAAAGGCTGCTGCAGGAAAAGAATCAGCTGAAAGCTATGACCCTGCACTATTCCCTCTAATGACGAAAACTCTAGAAGAGATGTCGTAGGAACAAAAATTGGTCAGAACCCATCTTGAGAAGCAAGACGAAACTAACAACAGCATTCAAGACTTACTTGCTAAACTGCTTGAGAGAATCCCTCCTCCTTCTCAATCTTAGGCACTTAGGATTTTTTAAGCCTTCCTTTTGTTCTAAGTTATTTGGTGTTTTTCTCCCTTGTATCGTTTTGCACTTATCTGAATTTTATATGACTTTTTGATTATCACAAAAAGGGGGAGTAGAATTAGTATTTGATTTTCTTAACATATATAATTCTCTAAATCCCATTACTTACATTCACACACACACACACACACACACACACACATATATATATATATATGCAAAGTGTATAAATATCTTCCTTCAGGAACTATATGAAATTAGATCAAGCTCTGATAATTCTCTGAAAAGTATCAAATATGTCAAGCTCTGATAATTCCCTGCAAAGTATCAAATATGTCAAGCTCTGATAAGTCAACAAGGTTCTGATATTTTCTTAATACAATCAATAATTAACCAAGTTCTGAATCAACGGGAGCTTGTATACCCCATGGGGAGTTTTCTAACGTAATTCTGATATTTTTCTGAAACACTAAACATCTTTTACATATAGTCGTATGTATTGTTCCATTAAAATACATGGTTTTGTTATCATAAAAAAAAAGAGATTGTTAGAACAAGATTTTGGTTCTACATATAATCTCTAGTTTTGATGATAACAACACATATATTTTTTATGTAACAATTATGTACTCTAATGAATTTCTTAAAATATGCAGTTGTTTAATGAAAAATAATTTTGGAGAACTCTTAAAGTATTATAGATCAGAATCTCTTGCATGCCTCAAGAAATTTGTTTCATGCTTCTAAAAGAAACATTAGCAGTTCTGATGAATGTTGAATGCATCTGAAGATGAAGAAAGATGATGTGCTTCTAAGAAAAAGCCTCGCTTCTAGCTCTGATAAACGACTCTGAAGACTCTAAATACAAGGTTCTGTTGAACGTATTCTAAAGATTCTAAAGACAATATTTCTAAAGTTTTAAAGATACTAAAGACTCAGATATCACTCATTCTTTTATTCTCTAGTCTTACAAGATAAAGCTGGTTAGAAGAGATGGACAAGACAGAAACGTGTGATGGAAGTATCTGTACTTGTAGACATGCCTATATTGATATAAATTGATTTTCAATCAGTACTGCTACATGGGATATGGTGATACTTTGCTACTGTTAACTCTCACGAGTCAAATGTTACCGTTGCGACATATGGCTCAGATAGTTACGCTTAGCCCTCAAGGTTCAAACTGTTGGTGCAAAGGTGAATAAATGATGAACAAAGGGAATATCCTATTAAGAATGACGGCTACAAAAACATGATAAAAGTTACAATGATTGTCACCCTATTTATAAGCTAAAACTAGGGTTACTAGAATAAGATAAAATACTAAAATACCCTCTAACAAACTTAGGGGCTAAGGAAAATAGTACAACTAAATAAATATGAATTATTATTAATATTCTAATACCATCCCTTAATTCATATTCCATCAAAACTTGTAACACCAATTCCATCCCTTAGTCTGAGAAATTGATCAGTCTTGATAGCTTTCGTCAGAACATCTGCCAACTGCTTCTGAGTGCTGCAGTGTACAACTTCTAACACTCCACTCTAAACTTGATGTCTCAGAAAATGATACTTGGTCTCAATATGCTTGCTTCTCCCATGCAACACTGGGTTTCTGGCAAGATTGATTGCAGACTTGTTGTCAATCATCAACTTCAGAGGTTTGTCTACTTTAATCTTCAGATCCTGCAACAGTTTCAGAATCCACACAGCTTGGCATGCAGTAACAGCACCTGCAATGTATTCAGCTTCACATGTTGATAACGCCACAACAGGTTGCTTCTTGGAACACCAAGAAATGGGACCTCCCAGAAATTTGAACAAGTACCCAGATGTACTTCTTCTGTCAACTTTGTCTCCACACCAATCAGAATCTGAATAACTCAGAAGTTCTGACTCATCCTTTCTTCCAGAAGGAAACAACACTCCATACTTCAGAGTTCCCTTGATATACCTCAGAATCCTGACAGCAGCTTGGTAATGGGACCACTTAGGTTTACTCATGAACCTACTAACCATCCCAACAGAGTAGCAAATATCAGGTCTGGTATTGCATAGATACCTCAGAGAACCAACCAACTGTTTGAAGGTTGTAGCGTCCACATCCTTTCCATCAGAGTCAGAATCCAGTTTCTGATTTGTATCTGAAGGTGTGACAGCAATCTTACAATTCTTCAGTTCAAATCTCTTCAGAAGTTCTAACTCATACTTGAGCTGATGCAAAATGATACCATTCTCAGAATATCTGAACTCCATCCCTAGAAAGTATGTCATTTTGCCTAGATCAGTCATTTCAAATTCATTCATCAGAACTTTCTTGAACTTGGCTATCTCCTGTTCAGAACTTCCAGTCAGTAGTATATCATCAACATATAAACATACCAGAGTCATATTGCCTTCAGAAGTATGTTGAACATAGACACCGTACTCCATCTCACATTTCTGAAAGCCTTGCTTCTTGAAAAATGAATCAATCTTCTGATTCCAAGCTTTGGGCGCTTGTTTCAATCCATATAGAGCTTTGTATAATCTGTACACTATCCCTTCCTGATTTTTTTCACAAATCCAGGAGGTTGTGACACGTAAACTTCTTCTTCTAATGGACCATTCAGAAATGCAGATTTTACATCTAAATGCATCAGAGGCCAATTCCTGTTAGCAACTATTGCAATCACCATTATGATTGTTTCATGTCTTGCTACAGGTGCAAACACTTCAGAGTAATCTAGCCCAGGTTTTTGTAGAAATCCTCTGGCTACCAACCTTGCTTTATGTTTGCCAATTGAGCCATCTGGCTTTAACTTCTGCTTGAAAACCCATCTGACGCTGATGGCTTTCTTGTCTTTTGGAAGTTCTGTCAGCTTCCAAGTCTTGTTTCTCTCTATAGCATCAAGTTCTTCTTTCATGGCCTTCAGCCAGAGCTTCTGCTTAAGAGCCTCCTCTATACTTATAGGTTCAAAGTCTACCATCATGGCACACTGAATAACTTCTCCTTCAGAGTCTACTTCAGTGTCTTGCAGCATGTCAAATTCTGCATATCTTCTGGGGATGTTTCTGATTCTTTGTGGTCTCTGAACTTGTTCAGAGTCTTGGGCTTCAGATGATTGACTTCCTCCAGAGCTTTGACCATCTTCAGGATCTGGCATATTTCCAGAGTCTTGAACTTCAGAATTTCTAGCTTCAGAGGCTTGACTTCCTCCAGAGCCTTGGCCATCTTCAGAGTCTGGATCATCAGAGTCTGGATCATCAGAGTCACCTTCATCTTCTGAGTCTTCTCCAGAGTCAGAATCACTATCAGAGTCAGAGTCAACGTCAGAATTTACTCCAACTTCATAAATTCTTAACTCTGACCTTTCTTCAGGAGTTCTAACATCAGAATCAGATTGAGACTTATCCCAATTCCAAACTTCTGATTCCTTCACAATCACATCTCTGCTGAATTCAATTTTATTGGTTTCTGGACAATAGAGCGTGTATGCACCTGTACTGTGGTACCCTATCAGAATCATCACTTTGCTTCTATCATCCAGCTTCTGTCTTCTGGCTTCTGGAACATGTTTATAGCAAATAGAACCAAACACCTTCAGATGACTAACACTTTGCTTGTCTCCAGTCCACTTCTGCATAGGAACTATTTCCTTCAACTTCTTCGTAGCACATCTGTTGAGTACATACGTTGCAGTGGCAACAACTTCTCCCCAGAGCTTCTGAGGAAGCTTCTTCTCCTTTAGCATGCTTCTCACCATATCAAGCAAAGTACGGTTTCTTCTTTCAGCAAGACCATTGTATTGAGGGGTATAAGGAGCAATAACCTCATGCTCAATTCCATTCTCCTCACAGAACTTCTGGAACTCTTTGGAGTTATACTCACCTCCACCATCAGTTCTAAGAATCTTCAACTTCTGACCACTTTGATTCTCAGCCTTCATTCTGAATTTCTTGAATTCATCAAACACATCATGTTTAAATTTAATAAGGGATACCCATGTCATTCTTGTGAATTCATCAACAAACAACACAAAGTATTTATTCCCTCCAATTGATGCTACTCGAAATGGACCACACACATTAGAATGTACAACTCCCAAGGCATGTTTTTCTCTTGGAGCAGCTTCTGACGCAAATGGCAAACGTGGTTGTTTTCCTTCCATGCAAACTTTGCATGACTTCTCATGCTTCTTAATTGCAGGAATTCCATGTACCAGTTTCTTTGAATTCAGATGTTTTAAGCTTCTGAAATTCAAATGACCAAATCTTCTGCGCCACAGCTCACTCTCCTTCTCAACACATGTTGCACTAAGACATTCTGAGTCTGCAGTTCTGACATTCACCTTGAATGTTCTATTCCTTCCTTGTTCTGACTCCATAATCAACTTCTGATTATAGTCATACAGCTTCAGAAGATTGTCCTTCATGGTAACTGAAAAACCTTTCTCAATTAATTGTCCCACACTCATCAGATTGCTTCTGATTCCAGGTACATACCACACGTTCTGAATCAATGCTGTTTTCCCATTGTTCAGAGTCACTCTGACATTTCCCATACCTTCTGCATTAAGATATTTGTCATCAGCACATCTGATCTTTGTTCTCTTTTCAGAGTCAAAGTCAACCAGCCATTTCTTGTTTCCAGTAAGATGATTTGAACAGCCAGTGTCCATATACCACCAGTCTGTCAGATCATCAGATTCAGAGGCCATCAATAGCACAGATTCGTCATCAGAACTTCTGGCTATATTTGCTTCTTCTGATTTCTTCTCCTTGTTTGACCAACAATCTCTAGCAAAGTGACCAAACTTCTTACAACAGTAACATTGGATCTTCTTCTTGTCATACTTCTCTTTTCCCTTCTGAGCATTCTTTTGCCTATCAGAGGTTGAGCTTTCTGACTTCTGACCACCATCAGATCTTCTCTTGGCTTCTGACTGTTTCTGATACCTCCTATCAGAAGTTGCTTTCAGAGCCTGCTGCTCTACTTTCCTTTCAGAAGTTCTCTCAGTCAAACGCAACTCTTGCGCTTCTAAACTGCTCTGCAGCTCTTCAATTCACATGGTACTCAGATCTTTGGAATGTTCTATTGCTACCACAATATAATCAAATTGAGAGGTAAGGGATCTCAATACCTTCTCCATGATTGTTTCTTCAGAAAGAGTTTCTCCACACGCCTTCATCTCATTAGTGATCAGAATCACTCTGGAGATGTATTCAGAAACTTTCTCATTATTCTTCATGTTGAGATTCTCATATTGCTTTCTCAAGGACTGAAGCTTCACCTTCTTCACTGATGCGTCACCACCATAACATCTAACCAGTGTGTCCCACGCAGCCTTTGTTGTCGTTGAATCTGCAATCTTCTCAAACACATTTACATCAACACATTGATGAATAAAGAATAATGCTTTCTGATCCTTCTTCCTTACTTCCTTCTGCGCGTTTTTCTGTTCATCCGTTGCATCTGCTGCTACCGGAACATAACCATCAGTGACAAGATCTAAAACATCTTGAGCACCAAACAGTACACACATTTGGATCATCCAACGATTCCAGTTTTTACCGTCAAATACTGGAAGCTTGGTGTTCATGTTGCCGTTTCCGTTCATCTTCACCTTGCACAATACACTCAGATTTCTCACACAGTGTTTCCCAACCCACAGAATTAAAATTCTGATCAGATTTTGTTCAAGATTCAACACGAATCTAAGAATCAAAATCAAACACACAAGACCTTACGTTCACTCGTGTTTCCCGTGTTTCCCAATGAATCTGAACCGGAGCTCTAGATACCAATTGTTGGTGCAAAAGTGAATAAATGATGAACAAAGGGAATATTCTATTAAGAATGACGGCTACAAAAACATGATAAAAGTTACAATGATTGTCACCCTATTTATAAGCTAAAACTAGGGTTACTAGAATAACATAAAATACTAAAATACCCTCTAACAAACTTAGGGGCTAAGGAAAATAGTACAACTAAATAAATATGAATTATTATTAATCCAGCTATATAAAGAGATCACTCCTTCTTGCAAGAACATAACGATCTACATCAAAAAGAAGAGAAACACGCACAGTCTTAAATCTATTTCTCATACACAAGAGTTGTTGCTCATATTGTGTAATTTTTGTACTTAAACATTTGACTTTTTTTTACAATTAGAAAATAAAAATATATGCACTACAAAAGAAGATTTTCTCTCGATTCAATTTTCTCAAAAAAAAATGTCTTTTTTTTTTGCAAAATCAAGTTTTATGTGAAAATTTCACAATAATCACAATCCATAGAAAACTCATGGCTGAAAAAGGTATATCGAAGAATTCTCTTCTAAAATTTGTTTTCTCATAAATGTCTAATATATATGAGAAAATAAATTTATGAGAAAACAAATTTTTAGAAGAGAATTTTTCGATATGCCTTTTTCAGCCCTAACTTTTCTGTGGATTGTGATTATTGTGAAATTTTCTCATAAAATTGATTTTGCAAAAAGAAAAAAAGACATTTTTTTGAGGAAATTGAATGGGGAGAAAATCTTCTTTTGTAGTGCATATATTATTATTTTCTAATTGTAAATTTCCATTAACTTTTTACTTAATTATAGTTGTTGTCTTTCTATTTTACCTCATCCATAAAAATTAATATTTTTATTTTAAATTCAAACAAAAAATTATTTTAAATTCAAACAGTTTCATCTCTTACACAATCTTACATTTAAATTAATAATTTTTTTATTTAAAATAATTTATTATTTGAAAAATGTACCAAATAAACATATTTAAATTTTTATAAAATTTTAAAGATAAAACATAAATTACACTTTATCAATAAATAAAAATGGTCAAAGAAAAGGAGGGATTTTTTATTCATAAAATATAGTCAAAACAATAAATATATTACTTTAGTTAAGTAGAGCAATTAGTCATTTATATTATATTTTACACTTTAGTTAATAAATATATTACACTTTAATATATTTTATATTATATTTTACACTTTAGTTAATAAATATATTACACTTTAATATATTTTATATTATATTTTACATAAAACCATATATATATATATATATATATATATATATATATATATATATATATATATATATATATATATATATATATATATATATATATATATATATATATATATATATATATATATATATATATATATATATATATATATATATATATATATATATATATATATATATATATATATATATATATATATATATATATATATATATATATATATATATATATATATATATATATATATATATATATATATATATATATATATATATATATATATATATATATATATATATATATATATATATATATATATATATATATATATATATATATATATATATATGAGCAACAAGCACATACTAACATCAACTTATTGTAATTGACTAATATAATATGGGTTCCAATGTTCATGACTTGTTCTTTTTCTCTCTGTGCAGTCTAGCTCTTCTTGTGTCCATGCACCAAGTAAGAGCAAAAGAGTCATATATAAGAGGGCAAAAACAACTAAATAGTTGTAATATGTTCTCCGGAAGTTGGGTGATTGATAATTCTTCAACTCCTCTTCTCTATGACTCTTCAACTTGTCCCTTCTTAGAACCTCAATTTGATTGTAAAAAGTTTGGAAGAAAAGACACTCAATATCTAAAATATTCTTGGAAGCCAAATTCATGTTCCTTACCAAGGTAGTGTATATAGTGTTCATATATATTAAAATCTTTTGTGATGTAAGAAATCTATGTAACATGTTTTTGTGTGATGTAGGTTCAATGGAGTGGATTTCTTGAACAAGTGGAAGGGTAAGAAGATAATGTTTGTGGGTGATTCATTGAGTCTAAACATGTGGGAATCATTATCCTGTATGATTCATGCCTCAGTACCAAATGCTTCTACCACATTTTCAAAGAAAGATCCATTATCAACTGTGATCTTTAAGGTAATTGTTTTTCATTTTATTATGTTGTGTTTCAAATCTGTACCAAATGCTACAAACAAGCAACAATTTGCTTAAAGTAAACATTAAAATAAGATTTTTTAGGTTAGAAAAGTCAAAATATTTTTAATTAAATATTTAAAAAGATATGGAATATTTATATATATATTAAAAAGATATGGAATATTTAAAAATATATTTATTAAAATAATTAAATATTCATTTTATAGTATAAGTTTAATTTAAATTTGATTTTTTATTTATTTCTGTTTTATAATATCTATATTATTTAAATTTTACTAAATTCCAATGTTACTATTCATTGTATATATTTTTAAATTAAAAAAATATATTGTTAAAGAAATTTGTTTCAAACAAATATTATACCAAAATTGAAAATAAATTTTATTAATTATCTTATATTATAGTATAAATATATTTATTAATTAAAAAAATAATACTTCTATGTAATAACTAATAAAGTTTCTTTTTTTTTTTTGAAAAATTAAAAATTTTAAAATAAAGTTTTTGTATAAATAAAATTAATTCAACCTAGTATAAATATTAAAATAGATTAAATCCAAAAAAAAAACTAAACAAATAATAGTATAAATATTGTAACCTTAGACAAAATTAACTAAGTGATGATATTGTGTAGGACTATGGAGTGACCTTACATCTATACCGCACACCATATTTGGTGGACATAATCAAGGAAGATGTTGGGCAAGTGCTTACGCTTAATTCCATTAAAGCTGGTGATGCATGGATTGGCATGGACATGTTGATCTTCAACTCATGGCATTGGTGGATCCACACTGGAAAATCTCAAAGGTATTAATGGTTGTTGATGTTTCATTTTTGTTATTTCACTCAAATTTAATGGTTGTTGATGTTTGTTACATTCAGATGGGATTACATTAGAGATGGTTCCAATCTAGTGAAGAACATGGACCGTTTGGAAGCATTTTATAAAGGATTAACCACTTGGGCTCATTGGATTGAAGCAAATGTTGATCCTTCCAAAACTAAACTCTTCTTTCAAGGAATTTCCCCTACTCATTACCAGTAAGTAACTCTTACATTCTTATATTTCATAAAATTAACCGAAATTTTTTAATGATTCTCATTTCTTCTTGAATATCTAGAGGTAAGGAATGGAATGAACCGAAGAATACATGTAGGGGAGAAGTTGAACCGGTACTCGGGCCAAAATATCCAACGCCTCTACCTCCTTCAACTGATGTAGTGAACAAAGTGTTGAAGAATATGAAGAAGCAGGTTTATTTGCTTGATATAACACTACTCTCACAATTAAGAAAAGATGCACATCCTTCTGTTTATACTAAGGATCATGCTAATGACTGTAGCCATTGGTGTCTACCAGGACTACCAGATACTTGGAACATACTCCTAAATGCAGCTCTAATTATGTAAAATTAGAGTATTATGAATTGTTCGCATTTGATAAATAAGACTGTTTTCTATAGGGAATGAGAACAATTTAAAACTAGATAATAGTATACTTAGGTGTTTATATTTTCAAAGATAGCTTCAATGAGAAAAAACTCCAACCAATAAGACTAACACCAATTAGCCATAATATTCCAATCACCTCTAGCCACTGGAACCAAACCACAAACGAGAGACAGCGAGGTTCCCTCCGCAATCCAAAATAATCCTTTTCTTGTCATAGATAAAACGTTTTGAAAATATTACGGTGTAGATACGATTTAGGAGTTATTTAGTGTCAACATAACACATCTCTATTATTAATTAACGAGAATAGGTTGGAGTATGAATTCCATTTTTATCACTATTTATCACAAGAGAATATTTTATTACCATGGTAAATTAGAAAAATAGATTAATATCAATTCTTTAGTTCAAAATCTCATTCATCTAGTATTAATCATAACGGTATTTTAAGGTGGTTTTCTTGAATTTGAATGGGTAACATCGTCTTAGAGGAAAAATAAAATAAAATAAATAAAAGTAACAAAATATACATAATTAATAATTTTTGATTTTATCGGTTTCGATCAAAACCTGAGATGGAGTAAAGACAAACGTATGTGATGTTGGATGTAAAGAAGGAGGATGAGATATACCTTTAAAACACTCTGATGGTAAAATAAAAAAACGAGTTTGAGAGAGCAAGTATAAAATATGAATATTTCAGAGTAAATATTTTAATACGAATATAAAATTTGCTGGTACATTAAAAAAAAATACTATGATTCTATTCTATTATGAATTTGATCGGAACATAAAGTTTGTTGGTACAATAAAAAATACTATGACTCTATTATAATATGAATTTGATTTAAAATTAAAAAAAAAATGTTTAGATCGAAAATATTCAAGAAATTAAACCTATTTGACAAATGTACATAAAGGAGCCTAATAATTAGAGTTACCCTAACTTGTTAGGTATGGTTTTGGATACATATTCTACTTAGTAAGATTGGAAATATATTAGTTCCATAAAGCAGTGTCTTGGCAAATTCATCTCTTCGTATAAATGAAGAATCTATTTAAATATAGTGGATCCTAATCTCACTTAACCTTAAGTTATTGTTTAATTATATATATATATATATATATATATATATATATATATATATATATATATATATATATATATATATATATATATATATATATATATATATATATATATATATATATATATATATATATATATATATATATATATATATATATATATATATATATATATATATATATATATATATATATATATATATATATATATATATATATATATATATATATATATATATATATATATATATATATATATATATATATATATATATATATATATATATATATATATATATATATATATATATATATATATATATATATATATATATATATATATATATATATATATATATATATATATATATATATATATATATATATATATATATATATATATATATATATATATATATATATGTATGTGTAAGTAGTTAATTGACATATATGTCAATTGTTCATATTTTTTTAGACCAACAACTAATTTGATTGTTTCAATTCTAGCAACAGGTGCAAAAACTTCGTCGAAGTCGACTCCTTCTTTCTAAATAAATTCTTTCGTCAAAGTCTCTCCTTGTGTCAAGTTACTTCTCCTTTAAGATTCAGCTTCACCTTATATACCCGATTCACATCAATTGCCTTCTTGTCTAGAGGCAATTCGACAAGTGACCAAGTGTTGCTAACTTCGATGGACTCTAGTTCCTCATTCATTTCTTTTACCCACTTTGAATCTTTCAATGCCTTAGCTGCATTGACTAGTTCGACATCTGCGTAGAAAGCATGGTGTACCAGCTCAGCTTCTTCATTGACCACATCATCTGATGTAATCGCACATTCTTGCAACCTTGCAGGCATGTGGCTTGTTCGTTGAGGTCTGCTTGGACATGCTTCACCTCTAACTTCTTCTTGTCGAACTTCTCTTTCGACTTCACTAGTTGGTTCTTCACATAAGATTCTCACTGAATTCTTCTTAACATTCTCAGTTCAATCTCATTCTTTAAGCTCATCTATGATCACGTCCCTACTGGTTACTACTTGCTTGTTCACTGGGTTGAACAACTTGTATCCTTCAGTCGAGTGATATCCTATTAGGATCGTTTGACTCGACTTGTCATCAAATTTTCTTCTCAACTGATTTAGCACATGTCTATGTGCTATAGATCCAAGCACCTTCAAAGGACTTAGGTTAGACTTGACACCAAACTAACATTCTTCTAGCATAATTCCTTCTAGCTTCTTCGTTAGACATCTATTTAAGATGTATGTTGCAGTCGACACAGCTTTTCCCCATAATTCTTTAGGTAGATACTTGTCTTTCTACATACTACTTACCATATTCATGATGATTCTATTCTTCCTTTATGCAGTTTTGTTTAGTTGTGAAGTCTAGGGTGACACCACCTCATGCACAATCCCTTCTTTCTCACATAATGCATCTAAATCTTTCGACACATACTCTCCACCACCATCAGTCCTCAGAATATTTAGCTTTCGATCACTTTGTCTTTCGCCCATAGATTTAAATTTGACAAATACCTCAATCACTTTACTTTTCTTCTTGATCAGGTAAGTTCATAGTTTTCGACTGAAATCATCTATGAACGTGACAAAGTATATGTTACCTCTAATCGAATCTACCTGGATAGGACCACATACATCAGAGCATATGACTTTAAGAATTGCCTTCGACTTGCTTCTTACATCCTTGTTGATTTCTGGTAATCCTGAAACCATATTTCTTCTCTTCAAATATCTGATGTCTTTGAAATTGAGATGACCAAGTCTATAATGCCATATCCATTCATCTCTGTTGGCTACAGTTGTAAGGAACTTATGCTCCATCGCATTAAGTTCAATCTTGAAGGTTCTATTCTGAGACATTGGTGCCTTCAAGATTAACCTACCACTTGAGTCGACAACTCTCATCATCTTGTCTTCGATCGACACCTTGTAATTCTTTTCGACCAACTACCATATATTGAGAAAATTACTCTCCATGTCTAGTATGTACAATACATTGGAAATTATTGACCTCTTTCCGTCTTTCCTCATAATCAGAACATCACCGATGCCTTCAGCTGCTAGAGTATTGTCATTTGCAAATTTCACCATGTTCTTCATTGAAGACTTTATGTTGATAAACCAATCTTTCCTACCAACCATGTGTGATGATCATCCTGAGTCCAAGTACCATTGGTCCTGAAATCTTTCTTCGTCTTTTGTCGTGACCATCAGCAACATCACTTCTTCTCCATGTTTCGCCAGCTTTGCATCAGTTTCTTGATTCTTCTTCTTTTCTGGACAATCACTAAAATAGTGATCATACTTCTGATAATTGTAACACAGAATGTGACTTTTGTCAGGTTTTCAACCACCACCTATTCCTCTACCTGCAACACCACCTCTTTGGTTGTCTTCCTTCCAGGATTCTCTCTAATTTGACTAGTTTCCTTCTTGATGATTTCGACCATTCGAATTGTTGAAGCTTCCTCTGCCTTTGTTGCCATTCCAACTTCCTTTGCCTTTCTTTTCTTTTGCTGATTGCACCTGCAAAGTCACATCACTCTTTTATTTCCCGTAAAGTCGTGTTTCATCAATTTGAAGAATATGTTTGCAGAATGCAAAATCTTTGATGCATGGTTGTAACGCACAAAAGAGTCGATGGAATATTATATTTCCATTGACACAAGTTTTGTCTTGCGTATATGCCGACAATGTCTCCAAAATTGTAACAGTTCCTGGAGCATATGTCTTAAGTGCCACCAAATATTGTGGAAGTTCTTTGTACGAATCCTCGCAATTTCCCTATACACGTTCAACAACCTTTATTCTTACAACCCACGCTTTCTTGTACGAGTGAGTATAATCATATCATGTAATGATATGAGATATTATTTTACTCACTTTCACTTACGGGTCCTTGCTAACAAGAGGTAAAATGTCTTGACATATCAGTTCAGAGTTTAACTTACGATGATCATATGCAATATTAGTGGCGATGCAACTGTGAGGTGGATGCATAGAACTTATCTCCCACGAATCACTTATCTTCCTGTAAGATACTACCAGTCGAAACATGTAAAGAACATTACAACAAATAATGACATACATATGGTATAACCAAAAGAGTTTTCCATGTGAATTTTTTTATAGCTCCCACACAATCTTCTTTAGTGTGGAAATTGTCCCCCACTTTTAACTCACTCTCTGACCGCATATATGGGTTGTAAAAAATATCAGAGGATGTCTCATCGTCACCCAAGTTCAAGTTTGTTATATGTTGAGGCAAACAATATACATGACTTGGAGACAATGGCGCTTGATGATCGTCATCTTCAGTGTTTGTAATATGAAGGAATCACTATCAAGAACAAAATGATGTAATATGAAGGAATTGAAAAACCTAGCATGCAATCACTACGAATGTAAATGCAAGAGTAGAGTTAGAGAGATGACACTGATACTTATAGTGCTTCGGCGTTCTTCCTCGCTTGGCATACATGCATTCTTCAATGGTTTCTCATTGGAACCTGCATAGTTCCTTATTATTTGAAAAATATTTCCAAGAGTTCATACAAACACCAATCTACAATTACAACTGAGAAAATAAATCTCCTAATTTGGATATTGACTTGTATACAACAAACTTGCCAAAATCTTCTACGTAATCTTTACTCGATTATGTTTCTTGAACCATCCAAAAACACCAATTCTGCTCCAAGCCTTCGTGTGTGTAGCTAACAACCTCATCACCCAACCGATTCCTTGAGCGGTGATATTGTCCAATGATCTGAGAAGAACTTCGCCTTATCCGTAGTCTTCCACACAGTTACTACTAGGTAATGCTAGAGAGAGAAAACCTACTTCTTTTTCCATGGAATTCGTCACCACCATTAACAATCCCTAACTCTTGATAACAATCTGAAAACTCAGTAAGATCTCCAAGAACGGTTTGTTTCAAGCACACGCCTCCTTGAGTCAATCTCAGAACTCTCGTTATCATGATCTGAACTCAATTGAAGTTGAAGATGTGAGAAATTCGTAGCAAGACTTTGAACACTCAAAACAGAGGAAATTGATTTTCACACAAAATCACACTGAAAAATCTTAACAAAATGATAGGTGTTATGTTTGAATGATGAGAGAAATGATTTATATGTGCTTGAGAAGAAGCACATCAAATGGTTGAAATAAAGTGATTAGATTCAATGAAGAAAAATATGATTTTGAATCAAATGAAAAAAATGAGGTTAAATGCCTCCTGACTCGAATCAAGAACAAAATGTGATTCAAATCAAATAGCCCAGAACTGACATGATTTTTAGGTAAAACAATTTGATTTGGATCAAATTGAAAGTTTGATTTGAATCAAATATAATAGAATTAAACATGATTTTTGAAAATTAGAATTGATTTGAATCATGTACGAAATCTGATTCGAATCAAATTAGACAAATATCTGTTCCCAGGAAATTGATTAGGATCAATTGTAAAATTTTGATGAGGATCAAATTGATGAGTTGAGCTACTGTCCAATTTGATCGGGATAAAAAATTTAGTGTATAACTAAATGATTTGAATCAATCTTGTAAAATATCAAATTTTCAAATTTTCATAAACTTTTTGAGATTTTACCTTGAATCAAAGTTTGTCCAAAAACATAAAGTGATTTCATTTTACTATCATATTATATTAATCCAAGAGCATTTAGATCAAGATCAAATCTAACCAAATTTTTATGCATCCTAAACACGAAAAATACAATCATGAAGGAGACTCAATGAATCAAAATAGTAACACTGATGAAAGCAATAAGACAAGCAACAAAATAACCGGATAATAGAGACATGCAACTACAATCTCCCCTTTTTTTATGCTTGGAAAGCTTTCACTTGGAATTAAGTCGACTTTTGAGTAACATGTGTAACTCCCCTTGAAACATTGCACACAAACAACTCACAGCATAAAAACGCATAAAATAATGTTATACTCATTACAACTTCTCCCCTTTGACAACATCAAAAAGAGATAGTTCAAAATGCGTCTAAAAACCAAAGAAAACAGCCACTAACATATAATTCAAAATGACATATGAGCTAAACAACTAAGAAGCATATACAACAACCATGATCACATATTCAACGAAGATAAACATATCACAAGAAACATAGCACAAATAGACATGTAAGACAAACGTTCAACAACTAACAATTATGTGATCAAACTTGTAAATCAAGGTATGCATTAACAATCATAAATAATGGATGAACAAGTAATCAAACATTCTAATGCACGTAACTGTTTCGGAGTTGACCTAGAGGCTGCGATAATAGAGATGGAGAGAATCATAGGGGCTCATGCTATGTTTGAATTCCTGAAAAAGGTATATACGAAATAGCTCCTTAGAGCACCGCAGGTTAAAGGTGATGACGAGCAAGTGGGGCTTCATAAAACGGACGCTATGAGAGCATACCTATTATATTTGGTTGGCACTACAATTTTTATGGACAAGAGTGACACTTATATAGATGTCGTCGACCTACGGTACTTCAAGGACTTCAAGTGGATCCATGAGTAAAATTGGGGGCCGTTTGTTTGGTCTACTTGGACTCAAAGTTATCATAGGGTTGCGAGTGAAAGACGAAGCAGGACATAGGCAACATCACAGTATTGACAGTAATTTTATTGATCTTTTAATGTTTCTGTGTCATTTTTATTTCATCTTTGCAACACCATTATTGATGATTCATGTGTTCCAACATTTTTCATGCTTGGATCCTCTAGCACTTCTCGCGCATCTCCGGCTGGGCGGGTGTACCGACTTACATTGAAGATATGTCACGTGCTTCTGCATTTTTCCCGCTCAGAGGGAACCAGGCGACAGAGTCATTTAAAGTGTATCTTGACTGTTTGGTTGCCGTGGACATGCACTTCAACAACTATGTTGATCTCCGTGAGATGCGGTCATTTGACGACATAGTGTTATACTCTGAATGGTTGGCTTGCGGATCACGTCTCACTACTCCTCATTTGCCTGAGCATTTGATGCGGAAGTTCGAGTACACTCAGACTATTCCATACACCCTGTTGCCTCTACTCCTCCTACTTGTACACATATACAGATAGATGCCCTGTTTGATGATTACGAAAGTCATCTGGTACTGGAGGAGGCATGGGGTATCATAGTTGTGAATGGCTAGAGCTACGTTGACGAATACATCAAGTGGTTCTTCAGGATGTCACATTCGTATATGGTTCAGACTGCCCCAGAAGATCCACTGAGATCAGCTCATCAGGAGATACATGGGGAGGAGCAGACACAGTTAGATCATGCTCATGATGTCTTGCCTAGATGTCGTCGCATAGTAAAGATTGCACAGGCAGACATTCAGAGGTATCTTCCCTAATGGTTCTAATGTGAGACAAGTCCTAAATGCCATCATGACAGGGGCACGAGAGGCATTGATGTATCAGAGACAACGCCGGAGGACGGAGGTATTGAAGGCCGAGGAGCCCAGGGAGTCCGAGGAGCAATAGTGCAGTAGTATATAGTAATTATAATTTGGATTCATTATGGATTGTATTTTATTTTCAATTCATGCTACTTTATCATGTATTTCGACTTTATTTATATATGTCATTTTTAGACCATCTGGATTTATATATGTCATTTATTGCATATCGATTGTATAGTTTAAATCTCGTCACATAACATGGTACATAACGTTTATAAATTTCCATTTGAATAAACATAAACAAAACATAGTTTGCATTGTTCTAATAAGGTACAAAGATGTATCTCCATAAAATAAACGATGATGCATCTCCGAAACAATAAACGTGTAAAATGTCATTCAGAGTGGGATGCATGGTGCATGTTTTAAAATATTACGAAGACGGATCTCCGGATCAAGAAACATTTTGATTTAAGACAATGTGCATCTGGAGATGTATCTCCAAAAATCTGAGGGGTATTTTAGATTTTTTAGAGGATGTTTTTTCACCCCATAAAGTGGGATGAAAATTTCCCTAAAATTAGTTCACTTGCATACTGAATCAAATTGTTTTAAATATATTTGAGTCATATAGTTTTTTGATACCATAGTTTCACAAGAAAGGAAAAAACAAAATCACAATCAAATATGAGCCACAAGGCTCTTAGTAGTGTCTTTCAAAAGGTGATTGTGAATAACAATCGAAGGGACGATCTAAGTTGTGTATTTATCATTGTTAGCCGTATTTAGAGTTACGGATGTTCAAATTTAAATCGATTTAAATAAAAATTATAAATTAAGTTTAAAAAATAAAAAAATTGTTGAATATATTTAAATGTGATTTTATAAAAATCGCTCGGTTTAAATCAGATTTCGGATTGACTAATCAAAACCAATTTAAACCAAATCGAATTGTATAAATATATTTTTTATATTTTTTTTATTGAAATATATGTTGTGTTAATTTAATATGAAATGATACTTATTTTTTTAAATATTATTTATTAGTTTGATTTAATTTATTTATTTTTATTATTATCATTTTGTAATATTAGTTTTTGATATAGTATATTATATATTATATTAAACTTATTAGTTATTAGTACTTTTAGAATATTAATAAAAGTTATAATTTGTAATTTGAATATTTAAAAAATCGATTCAAATTAAATCGAATGAAATTGGATTGGATCGGATTGAATTTTTTTAACCGAACATTAAAAAACGAACCAAACCACAAATAAGTTTACCTTTAAATCAAATGATAGTTTCCTTCAAAACCGATCCAAACCCAAATGATAGTTTCCTTCAAAATAGATCCAAACCCAACCGCGAACACCCTTTACCTAGCGCTAATCATGATACGGTTTAATAATAAAGTTGAATTAAACTGAACCAAATCATGCTAAACATCTATTCAAACTGAACCATTTTAATTAATTGTGAACCGAACCAAAGCAAAATTATTGTTTTAGTATACCATTTTTAAATGTCTAACTACCCAGCCTTTTTTTCTAAGCCAAACTATTTATTAAAGAAGCAAACCGATAAAGTGTTCTTCGAATTTTTAAAAAGAAAATTTAAAATTTGTTTCTATTATGTTTCATTTTCAATTCGATTTAGTTTCCATTTACTGAGTATATGGTTCCAATTTTAAAACTGTTTATGTAATATGATTTGTTTCACAAACAAAACATAAAGGTTTGATTATTTTAATTTCAATTTGATTCAATTCAATTTATGATTTTTTTTAACATCTCTAATTATACCCATCTTAGCTGAAAAGTTTGAAAATTTCAAAATATATGGTTTATTTTTTAAAACTTCAATTTTTTTAATAAAAGGGTTATTTTGTTTCAATTTCCCAAAATGCAAGGGTGTCAAGGATAACTTCTAAAGTGTTCTGCATAAAACTCCATTATTTATTTATATTTATGTATTAAATTTAAAATAAATCTTAATATTTATACATCAACAACTTTTATTAAAACAAATAATATGTCATTTTGACCCTTATTATTCTTATAAGAAAAAAATATATTTAAAGTAAATTTATACTAATCATTTTTCAATTACTTCAACCCCCCTAATTTCCCAAACACTTCAAATTCAATCTATTAACTTATTAAGTATTGATCAGTTTATCTTTTTTATTTGTTATAAACTACTAATCAATTAAATTAACTTATCAATAATCACTACTTTTTACTAAACATTGTCTCTAGATAGAAATGTGCAATTTATTATTTCAGAAGAAAAGCAATCAATTTGATATTAACAGAAATCCATTGATAGGAGCAAAAAAAATACTAAACAAACTTCAAAATTCAAATTAAGTTAATAACCAACATAAACAGCAGCATTCACAATGTAGCAATCCTCATTCTTGTCACCCATCTCTTCCACAAGCACCCCACTTGAGCATATCAAACCACCGTCCACAACTTCAACTTTCAAAATTTTCCCACTGCAATGTTACGTTATGACCTTAACTTAACTTTCGAAGGGAAAAAAAAACACTGATAAAATACGATTTCACAGATGCTACGAGAGTACTCACTAGGGAAATACAGACTTGACTTTGTCGATATCCAGAGATTGCTGGAGAGAATGAGGAACCCCTAACTTGATCTGCAATTTCATCTCACCGAAACTGACACCAGGAATGGAACCTAAACCAATTTCATCTCATTAGAATAGGGGAAAATGCAAGCTTCGGTTATATTTCAAATAAACTAAGTGCAAGTAACATTTTTTCATTTCTTAAAATCTCACGTAACAAAATATCACAGGAAGATAAAAACATGTCTTCAACTCGTAGAATAAACAGTTGTACAGAACTTCACACACAAGTTACTTGGTGGAAAGAAGAGAACAATTCAAGAAACAGATTAAAGCTAGCTTACCTGAGCTAAGATGTAAATAAGTACTTATGTAGACTTATTTATGTTTTAGGAAATTGACATTCCAAAGAAACTACCTGGACCGAGAAATTTTAGCGCAAGACAGTATTACAACATCTACAGTCCAACCGGAAGGTCAGAATCGAGATCCTATCCATGATCAGAATAAGGTCACAATCATAAATTAGATGGTTGTAACACGGATCATAAGATCTTACCGCAACTATTAAAATATATTTTAATTTAAAAATATTGTGTTCATTTTTAGATATTAATATAAATTTAATTAAAAAAATTGTATACATATTTATTTTATAATTTTTTTATTGAAATTTATTTTATGTTTAAATAGTGAGACTAAATGTATGGAAAAAATAAAAGATTGAATAGGTGATATGAGACAAAAAAACAAGACCACTGTAAAACTTATTAGAAAGGAGAGCAAATGATTAACAGATGAAGGGTTGAGAGGGTCTTACATTTGTGAACATTTGGTGCCCTCCATGGGGCAACGCTAAAACTTTGGAATGACCTATCTTCATTTTCAACCAACTGACTAACATCGTACGACATATCATAGACTAAAACAAACCTCGTTTGGTTCTGTGCTAACAAGGACTTCAACCCACATCTAGCTCAGTTGCTAGAGGAAGTACAAGACCTCCCAGAGAAAAATATGGAGCAACAACAGAAAGGAACAGCAGGACCAACGAGAAGAAGCTCAAATCTAAGAGGCTGAGCTGAGACATCAGTCGGAAGAACGAGACCGAGGAGTAACTATTCCTCGTCATTTTTGAGCCCACTATTGACTCTTATGACAGGATGAGTGATCCCAAGAATCATTTCTCGGCATTTAGACACAGATGATGATAAGAGGAGTAGATAATGCCTTGTGCTACAAAAAATTTGTTCCTACTTTGAAGGATGTAGCTAGTGTTATCAAATAGCGGCACAACGGCCGCTATGGTGGATATACATGGCGGTTTTTGGGCTCGCTGCAGTGGTAAATATCAGCTGATATTGCAGGTTTTTCGACTATAACTGCGACGCAAAGCAGTTGGTATGGCGGGATTTTGGTCTCTGCCATGAACCATCATCGACAACACTGAATGTAGCTCATAAGTGGATAGCAGGGTTGCCGTCCAATTTGAGGCAAACAGCAAGAAGCCTTTCTTGGTAGCTGATTTATTTGATGTCCGACAACGCTCCACCTAGTCTCTCAAGAGTTATCTGGAGTGATTCAATAGCGCCACCCTTAAAGTAGCACAGCCAAACAAATCTATCTTTGTCGTGATCTTTGAAAAAGGTTTGAGCTCTGGGACTTCCAGTGAAACTATAACATTGCGCAAGGCGAGCCCCATGGATGAGATCCACATGATGGTCGAGAAGCAACTTGAGGGCGAAGAGATCACTCGAGAGAAGATGTCTAAGGAGATGCCAAACAAGGAGTAAAAAAATGAGGACCGAAGAGAAAGTGTGATGAAAAGATTAGGAAAAGAATGAGTGCCATGAAATACTTGGCCATAGCGAGAAGAAGGCGGACCAGGTCATGAGATGCCACCTAGGAGAAATCCCTGGGAAGAAAATTGCATCCCTTTAAACAAAAGGAGGGTCAGAAATCTAAAGGAGATGATGGATATAGTCTTCAAAAATGAGATATGAAGAATAATTGAGGTGTATGAGATGGTGTGGTGGTCAAGTCGGATAGAGAAAAAGGACCAATAAGAATGGTGTTCGATCTATTAAGAAAACACAAGATTAAGTTGAACCCGGAAAAAATATTTGTTGAAAGTGTAGGCAAGAAAGTTCTTGGTTTTCATGATAAAAATGAAAGCTGTAGAAGATTGAGAAGGTAGCTTTAGCCCTAACTTTGTCAATCTAGAATTGTCGTCTGAACTGACTTACCCACCAAACAAGTGCTGAAAAACCAGACCAGCCCAAGAGGATGGTGACTTAGTTGAAGAAATTATCTGAGTTCGACATAGTATTCTTGTCAAGGAAATATTAGTCACAGTTAAATCTTGTCAAAGCCCTATTTGTATTGCCATTGGACTTTACCATTAAAAACTACCCTTAATTTTAAGAGATTAACAAAAAGAGAAAAGTGAAAACCCAAACAAGATAATCACCTCTGCGAAAAGCGGGGATTGAATTAGAAGAAATAGCATCCCTGCACGCTCTCATTGCTGCAGAAGTTATATTCTGCCTGTAAAAAAAAAACTCATCTCAGCAAAACCGATAGGAAACAGGCAAAACAACCAAAAAGCAAAGGCGAAATCGAAAAGACAGTGAAACATGAATGATTCCGAACCCGTGTTGATCGTAGCCGACACCCATCTCTACAAACAAGAGTTTCATCGGTTGGGATGAATCCGAAGATCCTTCACTTTGTTGAACTTCCATGTGCGCGGTTGTAGCTTTGGTTTTGTGAGATATTTGACAGGGTTGAAAGTTTGATAATCGATGGTGTGAGAAAGAAAGTGATTTGAGGGGGAAACTGTTTTCGGAGCGATCAGTTATGAGTGAAATTTGTTTGGTAAAACATGGAATTTGAAGATTTAGAAGAGAACAACATTCAGTCATTTCCCCAGAGTCTCTTTCTGTGTCACCTCATTACAAAACCTCTTGTGATTTAAGACTTATTATTATTATTATTATTATTATTATTATTATTATTATTATTATTGTTATTATTATGTTCTTGTTGTTGTTGTTGATGATTAAATATGTATTTTATAGTTGTACAATGAGATTCAATTTGATGGACATTTTGGTTATAAGTGATTTAGGGGCACGTTTGGATTGACAATCAGATGGGGTGAAATGAAATTGAGTGGTAAATATTGAGATTTTATTTTTTGGATTTGTAAAAAATAGATGAAGGAATGAAATATAATGGAATCTGTTTTATCATTTTCTATTCAATCTTTTCATTTTTATTTCTTTTGATTGTAAGTGTATGCAATTGAATGAACTAATTTATTTTGTTCCACTATGTTAAATTATGAAAATAAATAAACAATGAAATGGAATTTATATTTATTTCACATCATTCTACGCCATTTCATCATATTTTATCCTACTATGCTCCTTTCTATTCTATCAGTCTAAACATATAATATAAAAAACTCACTATTTTAACCCTTTTTAAAATATCCATTGAAGAGGTCATCGTCTCATCTCTAGAAGTTAAACCAACAATTTTTAAAATGAGTGAACTCTTTATCAAGAGATTTAATTTTTAATGGCTATATTAAAATTAATTTTCTAATATAATATTAATTTTATTTTCTTTAATACTCCTAAAGAGAAATAAATAGTACAATGATTAATTTTAAAATAAATCAATTTTACATAAACAAAAACAAAAACAAAATAATAAAGATTAAAAATAAAATAATACATAAATCATCGTAAATCGTGTAGTAAGTCTGATTCATCTAAAACTTAAACCCAAGTTGGATGGTTTGTTCTTGAACGTAACTCATGACTTATCTCCGAAGTTATAAAGGTGCACTCACACATTCATTTAGTTGCTCAAAGTCACCAAAAACACGCCCACAATTGAGGGAGTGTGCGAGTTATCTAAAGTGGAACAACACACACTCTCTTAAGAAGCAAAACAAATAATAATGGTAATAGGCTACATATAGAAGTATATCTGAAGATATCAATCAGTCACATTTTCTAACTAAAGACTAAATACTTTACCAAAAACATATAGTGTTCATCATGGGGTCGTGATAAAGTCATTTTATGACACAACATAAAACACTGAGAAAATGGTGTGAGCCCAACCTCCCTCAAAGGAGAATGATGATATTCTGCATTTTAGGCCATTATAAAATAGTTATAACATATGAATGAAGATTTACAAATGCAAGTTAAATCAATTTAGCAAGTGAAAGATAAGGATGGAGATTCAAGAGGATAATTATATGATCTTTAGCTCTTATGTCCATAAATTTAGGATGCTCTGATCCTAAATAATTCCAATTCATTCTATATGGTGAGTTTTGATGAAAAACAAGATCCATAAGAGTTGGGTAGTTGCCAACACTCGTATCGTCACAAGTTTGACCCCACGGTAATTGAAGTTGAGGTCTTTAATTTAGATTTTAGGATGATCTTGATTAACCTTGGTTGTTAAGCTGATATCTTGTACTATAAAGCACTTGAAGAGAAACAAAGCTCACTCAAGTAACTCAAATCATACAGAGGCACTTTAGTTGGATTATCGGGTGAGCAAGCCCAAGTAAAAGGATGTTTTTCCTTCAACACGAATTTCTACATCTGCGTAAATGCCAAGACAATTATTGTTCTTTATTTTGTGGTATGTTATTTGCTTTCATCTTACAACATCATTATAGGTCAACTTGCCTTCAACACTTTATGACTTAAACTTAAAATATCATTTTGACAACAAAAAGGTGGGAGTTGTTAAAGAAAACCAATTTTTCAACAGAAAATTTTACTATGAATAATTGCGGGTCACACAAGGAATGAACAAAAGTATACCTTCATTCAATATGGACTTCTGTAATGTGAAATTTGTGCAAAACATAGTCGATTAGGACCCTAGAGAAAAATTTATCTAGAAAAGAGTTTTCCTAATAGAAGACTTAAAAGAGTTTCAAATTAGAAGACACTCAGATCATATCATTAAGCTCAACACCTTATTTGTAGCCAAGAAGGAAGAATAAGCAGTGTTGTTATTGTGAAAAAATGGGGGATATTTTTGTCATATAAGAATGTGTGGCGTTAGAGAAGGTGTGATAAGTCATAATTTAACGTTTTATCCCTTATTCAAACCAAATTCACTAAGAGTCGCAATGGAGAAGAGAACAAGAAACTAGTGAAGAAAAGGTGAAAAAACTAAAAGACATTAACTTCATTAACAAAATCAAATGTCCCACCTGATTGACAAATGTAATGATGATAAAGAAGTCTAACGACAAATGGATAATTATTTGTGGAGTTCATTGCCTTGAACACACCATGTCTATAGAACCTTATTCTTTTATCGAACATATATAGGTTGATTGGTATAACCTAATTCTACAAGACTTTAAGTTTTATCGATGCATACTCAAGATATAATCAAATCATGATAGATTTCCCATATGCGCCTATAATATTATTTATGACAAACACCTACGAATATTACTACGAGGAAATTCTCTTTGGTCTCACGAACATTTATGCAACACATTAGCACTTAATGAACATAATCTTTCCAAATAGATATGAAAGAATTTGAAAGCCTACATTGATAACATGGTAGTTAAAACAAAATAAGGGGATCTCGTTGTTAAGACTTATAAGGTGTTTTAAGTTCAATAAGGAAATCCAACACGTGCTCTTTTGAAGTCCAAGATGAAAAATATATATGTTTCATGTTAATAAACAAAGGGATTGAAGTAAACCCGAACCAGTTTCATAAAATCATAGACATGATAATCCCCACAAGCATAAAATAGGGTTAGAATTAAATAGGAAGAATAGTGGCAGTGTCAAGGTATATATCTTATTCAAGATGATAAACTTTCCACTTCTTTGCATGCTTAAGAAAAGTAGAAAGATTTGCATTGACTCTAGAATATGAGGAAAATTTTATGAACTTGAAAAATATTTATATCCCCACGACCAATTTTAACTTAACCTAAATAAGATGTCCCTTTGTATCTTTACTTATCAGTAACATATTCCAAGGTTCACAGACATTTATCATGCACTAGCTAAGTTCTTGCATTAAGTATCATCACCATAACCTTTCTACATGTGGCATCTAACCAAGCTTAAAAACCTTTGAATCCATCAAGAGGCTCACATGTTCTTATCTAAATCATGATAAAGAATTTAGGAAAATGTCACTATCCTTACCACAATAATAAAAACTATACCACAATAATAGTAACTAGAGGACACTACAAGCACTAGAAAATCCAAGAGCGTCTATAAAAAAGGCATTCCTATTATTGGTCATATCATGCCTTTTTTCATGAGAATGACACCTCTTATAGAAGGAAAAATCGTTAAGGAAGGTTTTACAACCCCTGTCTCATGAAAATCAAGCTCAATAATAATTATCATTTTTGCTAGGATAAAACAAACCAATAAAATTAAAGGATATATGAACACCAAACTAAAAGGAAGAAAATAATATATTATTGAACCCATGTTGGTTTGAATAAATATACTCTTTAACTTGGTTTGATGATAATATAGTGTATGAGATTTTTTTTTCTGTTTAACGTTTGTTATACGTGTAAAAAAGTTTTAAATATATTCAACAAAATCTATCCTTTAGAAAGAGTAAGATAGTTCTGCTTTACCTGTGATCACTTGATATAAAGATGAATCTAAAATATATCATCTTACACTTTGATCATCTTGATATTAATGCGTCTTTATAGGGATCATTTTGGTGTGTATCATTAAGATTCGCAACATCTTTATAGGGATCATTTTGGTGTGTATCATTAAGATTCGCAATGTTACTTGCTGGTACATGTTTGAAACACTATTATTTAGACATGAATACTCAAGTAATCATCTATTTCTCTCTTAAAGTTACAATTTCAAATTTGAGAGACAATTAAGCAATAGTACACAAGGTACAAAACTACAATTTTGTGGACAACAATATCTATTGCGAGTACAAGGGCATGAAAATAGCATGATGCAAAAGAACAAAGGTTACAACGACTCCTTTATCAAAGATTATATCATGCAACAATCATTTAGAAGGAAGTTATATAAAGTATCAACTTCTAATTGTTTTATTAACCTAATTAAAAACCACTTTGAATATTTGAATAAACATTTGAGAATCAACTTGACAAAAGAAAACAAATTTTAAAGAAAGAACGTCTATAAATAAGTTACACTCAAAGAAAGAAAGAAAGAAGGCATAAGTGATTTCATTTCTTACATAAGATTTAAAAAATTGTATTTGAGTTAAATTTATTTATTTATTTGATTGTATTTGCTCAAAAAGCTAAGTTGTAACCAGATTCTTTGAGAAGACAAAAATATCTAGTGGAAATCATTTCTTTGTATAAGATAAATATAATACATAGATCACTTGTAATATGAGATATCTCAATAATATTGTAATATGTTAGATTATTGTAAAAATATCTCAAGCGTAGGGAGAGTGGATACAACTCAAAGTTTTAGGGTGAATAGGATATATTCATTAAGTCAAACTCTCCCCTTATCTATTTACATTCATCGTATATGCTTGACTTGTGTTTTGTTTTAAACAAACAAGAAAAAAATTATAATCTTTAACACAATTCAAATATCTTCTTTATTGTGTTTTTCTCACCTTCAATTGTCATCAGAGCTTCGATCTCTTATTTGAACACTTAATCGCGCAAGAGTAAAATATATTCTCAAAAAAATAATTGGAACTTCAAATAGTAATGTTGGAAAAGCTTGTAATTTTAATCAATAAAATCTCATATGTTTAATGGAGAAAGATTTGACCATTGAAAAGATAAAGTTTATAAATTTTTTCATTTCTCATGATTTGAAACAATGGAGTTTAGTTTTGAAAGAATACATGCATCCTAAAGATGAGAACTTAACTTACATGGATAACTCACCATGAATACTAAACATAAGGCTTTTAAGTTGAATCATAAAGCTATAAGTTTTCTTATGAATGTTATTTCCTTAAAGAGTATAATAATATTATTATCGATGAATTAACAAATTATATATTTGACTTCTTTTTTTGAATCAAGGAAGAATATATTAATTCAAAAAACAAGTCAAGTACAAAAGGTGATCCAGGGAGGATCCAACCCCCCAAAAGACTTAATTACATCATAAGACTAACCAAATGTTTCCTAATTCTATTGTTTTGCCAGCCTCTATAAATCACATTATTTATGATTTTTGCAACCATGTTTGTATTATCTACTATGTTTCCAAAAGTAATACTATTTCTGTAAATCCAAATGTTGTAGATGTTTTCGGCTGTTACCATCTTTAAAACATCAACTTTCCATCATTTCCCCTTTGTTTGATTAGTGATCCACATCAGTTTTGCATCCTATTGTTGGGGCTCATGCTGTATGTTGAACCATTTGAGTATTTCCAGCCAAATGTGTCTTGTTCTTAGATAGGAGAAGAACATATGGCTTATCGTTTCCTCCTCCGATTTGCATAAACTGCATATGTTATCTTCAATCATCCCAAAAAGTTTCAATCTTTCTTTGGTTGCAAGCTTCCCACGACAAGCTTTCCATAAGCATTGGACTGCTCGCAGGTGTCCTTTGTTGCACCCGATCAGTCTTCTCCAGTGCACCCTTGTGCCATCATCAATTAATATCTTATAAAATGCTGCCGTTTTAAACTTGCTTGTGGTCATAGCTTGGTTCCATTCATTCCGTATCAAATGCATATTGTCTCTTTGTTTCAAAATGCCCCGCATAATTCAAAATATATTTGACTATTTATTTCTTAATTATGTAGAAAATAAGAAATTAAAAGAGTTTAGAGCAAATGCTTTGATAAAGTAGTTTGAATTTTTCAAAATGGGTGAAGATGAAGACGTGAAGACCTTGTTTTCTAGATTCCAAACGTTTACTCTCTAGAGTTAAAGTTTTGAATAAAAGTTATACTATT